>JARKIA010000042.1:600000-915669 GCA_029289565.1 Mycena galericulata | reverse complement strand
TCAGATTCCCTCCCACTTGTAACAAAGCGTTCTGCGCCCCTTCAATTGGAGTTCCCTCACACACACACACATTCTCTCTTGCTTCTCAGAGGCATTATAACTCCCACCCTAGGAGCCTTCTCCAAAGAGGCTCACACACACACATTTACGACACTCGAGCCCAGTGCACCTTCCTGCGCGAACTCATCCTTCTGTAGCAGTGGGAACGGACTCGAGGAAAATTGGCAAATCGTCGACACGACTGAAGTCGTACCCTGGCGAATTACCCCTCCAGGAATACTGCACAACTCCGTTGACGTCGCAGTCATCTTCGAAACCATCCCCTTGGAAGGATTCTCTCGATAAACCACGCGTACTTGAGGCCATAGGAGGGCAAGTCGCTGTGTAAACTCGAAGAAGAAGGCTACGGACCGTTCCCGCCTAAGGATCATCCCTAGGAGCGCGATATTTTCCCGGAAAATCCACATTTTCCCGGAAAATCCGACGAAGAAACGGTTACATTTCGTTCTTTTGACCCATTTTTGCTAACATCCCAAGCAACATACATCCCATTCCACGTTCCACCTACGCCCCACGTTATAAAGTGGATTCCACCCAATAACAAACCCCCTTTGGCCGAACGACGCTACCCTTGACCACCACCAGCTCACTGCCGTAGCACCGCGGTCCTTATCACACCGCGTAGCTGCGGGGGAACTCGGCAAATGTTCCGGGACCTCGGCAAATATTACCCGACCAGCGCCATCTGATGGAAATTCCCATATATGGACACTTTCCCATCACGTGGGGAGGGAGGGTCCCCTTTCGCCTCTCTGAGCAAAGAATTTCGACGTAAGGTATATTTTTCGGGAATCGGTAGCCCCTTGAAGCATGCATACTTATAGAGACTCTGAGGTGGTCATCAGTTCCAAAATGATTAGAGAGAATGTAAACCGGGTGAATAACCCGGCAGCCAGAAATCGGGATTGTCACAGTCTTGCAGCACCACCTGGTCTGCTTGAGGGCACTTTATTGTTTCATTGTGGCAACAATAGGAGTGTATGTAATCTGAAGGCTGCGAGCATGAGAAAATTACAGGGCCTGGCAGTGGGAGTGGGTTGCTTTTGAATGGATATGGATGAGATGAGAGTTGTAAGGTTGAAACAAAGAGAATGGAATACAGGGAAATTTGCTACAGGGTTTTCGTGTCATTTTGTACTGACCTTCATCACCAAAAGCGGGAGATCCTGGTGATCGCTGGTGATGGCTACAAACTCTTGGCAGCTAGGCGGCCATATACATACCTTTGCAGACCCTTCACCAAGCATTGTAAACCCTTCACCAAGCTGGCAAAGGTTTGGCAAAGTATCAACAGATTTGTAGTCCTTGCTCAATTGGCTATCATGTCGTTATCACGGCCACATGCATGGTCAATCTCAACTTGAAATACACCGTGACGGTCCCTTCAAATACCTATTCTACTATATGTAGTGTACTGTCGCCAGGTACGATAACCATAGAAATCCGATCCGATACAGAACTACTATGGACGAAAAGACAGTCGGCGAATGTGGAGGGATCAGGAGACTTTGTCAGAGGAAGTACACAGGCGCAACTCCGCAAGGGCAGGCTAGTCTCTCTTGACAGCTCCCTTAAGGGCGGAAACTTCGATGAATCAATTGGGCCCGGTCGCCGGTCGCATTTTGTTGGTGCATGTTGATGGCCCGTGCGCATCAAGTCATCTGATGCATGTTGATGAAAGTTGATGGCGCGTCTCTTTCCCAAACTACCACCCCGTTTTTCCCCTCCGCCGCCGCCGCCCTCCCTAGACCTATTCCCTCCTTCAGCTTATCACCAAGGTTTTGGTCATCAAGCTTCTGGCCTTCAAGCTTGAATCGTCAAGAGCAGCATATATATAACTCGTTCAGGGAACCGAAAACACCGGTGCTAACACCGATGAGGGATTCGGCGCCGACCTTGTCTGTCGAGAGGTCCCAGAACATGTGTTCGGCAAGATCGTTCGGAACGGTGTACTCAAGCCGGAATCCGCTGCAAGATATCGGCCATGTGTATCATCTCTGACCAGAGTCGTCGACACCGCAAGTCCCCAACTTCTGGCTTTGGATGCTTTCCTCAAGTTACAATACCTTCAATTCCCTTCAAGCCTGTCTCATCAAGCTTCGCGCGGCCTCAAACGTTCATCAAGGTTCTGATTGTCAAAGTGCTTTTTCTCGGAGCCGTGAGCGTCAAAGCCTGGAAAACTGTATCAAGGCATCTTCCCTCCGGTCCTCATATCCCTATCCAATCTTCCTCTCTCCCCGTGTATCGAGTATGTTTGGTGGGTTCTGTGTACTGAGTTATTTACTGTCGTACTGCTTTCTTTACGGCTTCAATCACTTTTTTTCTTGCCCGACATTTTGATTTGTTTTCGTATTCGGAATTACAATAAAAATAGTATCACGGCAATACTGTGTGGTGAGCCAGCACAAGGCTTCATAAGGCCTTGTAGGTCATTACCTACTGGGTGAACGTAGGCAAACCCCAAAAACTTTGTGGGCTTTATAGGAAAAATGGTCGGATGTATTCGCCGGTCATCTCCCACCTGCTTTTTAGTGCTTTGTAACGAATTTTCCCGATTGGGACGTTTACAAGGGAATGTAAGGCCTTGTAATTATTCCCCGGTTTTCGTGATGACTTGGCTTCCACAGATTTTGCAAGGAGGAGTGGGCAGGATGGAGGAGATTTCGGAGGCAGGTAGAGGAGGAAGGCAAACCCAACCGAATATTACTATTGATGCATTCACCGCGGTGTTTCTTTATATTGTTTGCCTCAACTGAACTCATGAACCTGGCGGCTACAAGTTATTTTCAAGTCAAAAACAACTCTAATATTGCTGTATTTTGACAGCAGACATAGCTGAGGTATTTCAAGATATCATAGGGCCAGGCCGTGAGATCTTCAATGTCTGGACAACAGCCATAGGTAGCACTCAAATCACAAAATTGAAGAAGTTAGGATTTTTTCGCAGCCCAGAATTAGTGCTGGAAAGGTTCGGTTCGGTTCGGGTTCGGGGAGCTTTTTCCCGAACACTGAACCTGAACCTGCGTTCGGTTCAGGTTCGGCGTTCGAACGCGTTCGAACTTTTTGAACCTCGGAGCATTTCCCACGCCCAAACTACCTCTGCGCAGTCCCCCCAGAAATTGGGAAGTGTATTTTATCATCTAAATGTTATGCCAAAGCATGCCAAGACACGTTGAAGCACACCTAGAAATATATCTGAACAAACTCGAGCTGAACAAAGTTTGATCAGATCACGTGAGTGACTATCCTTTCGCAACCTACGGCGTAAAAACATCAAGAAACCCACTTAGAATTGGTCATGAGCGAATGGTATGGATGATTGAAAGTAGAGATGGCAATACCTTTGTTAAACCCCCAAAAATATCGATTGTGTTTAAATAGGCAATTTTCGGCGATTTGCGGTTCAGCGTTCGAACGCGTTCGGGAAAAATCTCTGGAGCCCGAACCTTGAACCTGAACCACCCATTCGGTTCAGGTTTGGTTCAGGTTCGGACCGATTTCCGAACCGGACCCTTCCAGCACTACCCAGAATCTCCGCCATCTGGCATATTGACATGAACGCACCGTTGCCGGTAGGCTGAGAAAGAGGAAATTTACTTATGGAAAATTGCCCTTTTCCATAAGTACTGTGTTGGGTACAACATACGAGGTACGAGTATTTTTTGTTGTAGAGTCTGTTTATAAGAGACTATGTGTTGGGGGCAATCTCAGTCTGCCGCGAGGGCCAAAGGAAGGAGTTTTTTGCCAGGTCTAAGCTCTTGAGTCGGATTTTTTTGGTATTCAGAGTATATATTCAAGTTGTTGTGTGCCTTGTATCAGTTATGATGCTCAGAAAGCATATCCTTCCGCTTTGCAGTCGGCTCCATGCCTCAGGCATGGAGATTCACATCATTGCTCATCCGAGTCGGGTTCAGTTCGGCAGTCTGGATGTCCGTACACATCATTGAAGAGGTGCCTTGCTGCCCTGCAGTCTGCAGAATGAATTCAGAACAGCGAGTAAGTGTCATCTGCAGGCCAGCTGGGAGTTGTGCCGCAATGTCCTAGAAGGTAATTCCAAAGGACTTCAAAACACCCCTGAAAATTTGAACCCTCAGCCTTTTTAAATTAAAAGGGCTTGTGAACCCTCGGAGCCCGATCTAAGGGCCTAAGGACCGGAACACAGCAATTAAATACACTTTACCGACTTTTTCAGAATGCTGAGTCCTGACGGGATTCAGGAAGAGGAGATTCGAGATTCCACGCTGTTATAGACAGGGAAAGTATGCGCTTTCGATACAGTAACTGTAATGTGGTGCGAGAAAGAGGGAAGATGGTGAGAGTCCGAAGGCCAGAAGCGAATCGGAGTTACTCGGAGGTTGATCTGATGCTCCCGACTTTCTCCACTTGTTCTCCACTTTCTCGAACCTCGAACGGGACCGTTTATTCAGCCCAAGCCCATCGCCGTTCCGCGACCTTCTAATCACACCTACCGTCGTTCCATTTCTGCGGGGTTCCCCCTTCATCGACGTCCCTGCCCTCCGCCTCTCCGACTTTCCTCTGGACGTTCCAGACGCCCCATCTGGCTTGTACTCGGGCCACGGAACCTCGCGTCGGCGCAAGTACGCGCTCCTCGACGTCGTTCGATACCAGCATGCCGTCATCCTCGGTGCGAGAGCTTGGTGGTGTCTGCGATCCCCCGATCCCGCAAACGGGCTCAACGGACGACTACACCGCAAAGTAGGAATGGATCGGGTTAATGTGTGAGTCTACGCACTGTTCTATCTTTCGCGAAAAGTGAATATTCATGGCGTCGATGGGATCCGTCCTTTCGTTCGATGCATTCCTCTTCCCTTTTTATTCCTCCTCGTTCGTATGCTGACTGCCCCTCTTTCCCCTTAGGACTACCCATGTATCTACCTCCCGAATGGACTCCGCACTCGGTGTTGAAGCGCGCACCTCACGGCCCCTCATGCGCGGATCCGGGATCAGCCACATCGAGCCCGAGGAGTGAGTTTGATGGCGCGGGTGAGTGTCCGCCTTACCTAGCCTTTCATTTGTAGCTTCGTATGCATACGGAGGACGTACGCAATTGGGAGACGATCTTCCTGATCGCATCTCCCTCCTGTCCGCCTCGCCGCTGCCGTCGATGTCCTTCGTATTCATGCGCTGTCTCCATCTCTTCACCCTTGCACCTCCGTTTCGCATGCTGACGATCCACCAGGATCCCCGTTGTGCATGCTTTCGGAATGGATGCTGGATATGCTGGATCTGCTCGCCCACCACGCCCCACGCCGTACACTCCCCGTGCCGCGCATTGCGCTCGCATCACTCGACACCGGCGTGCGATTCCTTCCGCCGGTTCTGGTGCGCGCGCACAACACCCCCCGGCACCACTTCACCACCTTGCTCTGCACCACGTTCACGACCGATGCGTGCTCACGGTGGTCTTCTCGCACCCCACCCCACCCCAACACCTCCCGACGAGAACAAGCACTACGCGCAATGCAGCTCGCCGCGCGGGTCACATACGTGCCGCCGTCCACACGTGAGCCCCGTTAATCCCAATTCACGACTCTCGCCGCGATAATGAGGCGCTCGCAAGCGCCGTCCGCAACGTGCACACGCCGCCCGCCACGACCCAGGCGTCGTCCACGCGCGTGTTGTGCCGTGCAGTTCTGTGGTGCGGATGCCTCCCGCCGGCGTGTGCGCATGATCCCCGCCAGCCCGCGTGACGCGGCGGGATCGCGGTGCGGATACCTACCGCGGGCGTGGGTGCTACGCGACGTGAAGGTGAGGCGCACGTCGTGCACGATCCCCGTCCTGGCCCCGGCGATGTCTATGCGCTCGCGGTGGGGACGCGGTGCGGGGATGCCTCCCGTGGGCGTGGGGCAGCGCGAGGTCAAGATGAGGGTACATGCATACGCCGCGCATGATCCCCCGCCCCGACCCGCGTCGTCCATGCGTGCATGGTGGGGACGCGGTACGGAAGCGTGCGGCGGAGACGCGGGAGTGTAGATGGCGCCTTCCGCGGTCGAAGGGGTGGCGCGGGTACGGGTGCAGGGTCTGTGTGCGACCAGAGGGCGCAGGGCGTGCAGTTTCGCATGCGGGTTTGTCGTTTGTCGGGGCGGGGGAGAGGATGGGGTTCGAAGGGGAGCGGGTTGTGCCGTGCCTTCGTCGTTTGCGGCGGCGGCGCAGGATAGTGGAGGCAGGATGTGCAAGGTGGACGACGTACAGACGAGCCGTGCGGTATCGAGGCACGAGGCGGCGGTACGCACGCGTGAGGGAGGCAAGCCGTTCGCGCTTGCGCTGCGTCCGTTCACGCGGTGACGAGCCCGGCACGCCGGAGGATTGATGTGCGTGCATGTGCAGCAGCCGATGCTGCCCGCGCCTGGTGAGCGCGCTAGCGCGCGGTGGGCGGCATTCGCCTCCCGCGGGTGGCCCGGTGCGGGCGAGGGGAAGGAGGCGTGAGGGAGGCAGCGTGCCCGCGTCGGACTCTGTGTCCATCCCGAATCGCCTCGCCGTTCCCCACCCCCGCCCTGCTTGCGTACTTTCGTGCGGCGGGATTACTACAGCAGCGCTCGCTTTTGGAGCGGCGGGGTAGAATTGTGGGAGCTCGCTCGCAGATGCGTTTGCGCGTGGGCTTCCTAATACCAAATCGCCTTTTCCCATCGTCGCGTACCAGGGCATATGTGTTTGCCTCTACGCGCGTGTCTGCGTCTGTATCTACTCCCCTAGCGGACGGACAACTCTGTGGGGCTGGATACATGGGAGAGAAAGCGGAGAGGCCGGCGGAGCAGGAGAGAGACTGCGAAGAGGGGTGAGCACTGCAGGATGCATGGCGATGCGGGAGGCCAAGTTGGTGCCTCCGGTTTTCACTCGCAGTCTTTCATACTCGCCGTTCCGGGTACGACTTCGTCGTACAAGTCTACGTCCGCGAAGACACGCCCGAGCGTAGCCTCCCGCTGCCGGGGCTCGGGTATGGAGGTGCAGTACGGGAGGCTGAGCCCCGTGCCCACGCCCGACTCGCTCTTCGCGGGGTCGTCAAGGACGTGCTTGCGTTTGTGTTGGCGGACCGCCTGTCCCGGTCCGCGGGTACGAGCGCGTCGGCGGACAGCGTTTGCGGTGGTGGGTGTCCCACGTGCAGACGGAGCGGTGCCGCGAACGTCGCCGCGGAATTACGCGTTTCTTGAGGGCGTCCCGCGCACCCCACCAATGCTTCCCGCCAAATTAGCCATCTTTCCATGCACTCCGTATCCTCGCACCATACTCCTCCTCCCTACCCGTGTATATTCGATTCTGTTGACAATATGACCTCTGCTTTGTCTTACCTTCCACCCTTTCATCTTCACCTCCATCTCCATCCGGGCGTATTCCTCCCCAGGTTTAGGTTTTTTTCTCCCTCCCTATCTTTCTTCCTTTTTCGTCATCTTCTCGCCACCATCGCCCTGTGTATTGTTTCTTCTTGTTCTTGAAATAGAACGGGCCGATGCGCGAGTTACAACAGATGTCGGCGCTTTGATTCAGCACTGTTCAGCTGGATATAGTTGCGGATAGTATCGTGCCACATGCCATCCATTCACTCATCAGCACCATCCAATCTCCGCAACATCATTTCCAGATCAATGTGCACTCTCACAGGTCTCCGGGCGTCCCGGAGTCGTGCACCAGGACCCAAAATCTGGCCCAATTCGGTCTTCGCATTGAATTTATCACTGCTTCCCTCGTACCCTTGGACTGGAATTGTTTCTCTAACGCTTCTGCTTGGTATCCGGGCTTTGAAAAATGTTCACCTCCCGCGGGCATCGTCTTTACGTCTTGCTCGAGTTTTCTTATCTCGAACTGCGTTGTTTGTCTTTCATCGTGCTCCCATAGCCTCCAGGAAATCTCCCAATGTAACAAATTAATTTCGTGGAAACTGTGTTGTTCTCGGACATCCTATACGCTTCTTTCTTCCTCGCGCAGAACCAATTTGTATCGTCTCCAGTTACACTCTCAAGATAATCAAACTGGCGCCTTTTCTTTCCGTGGACTTCGTTTTCATGTCTGTTTCGTGGTACGGCTTTCAATGAATGCGGCAACAGTGAGTAACTTCGCACATCCTGTTGCTCCTTCTCTCCACAACTCCAATGTCCTCCGCAGCCAAGTCCGACGAGCCATTGCTAATATCAAATTTGCCACTCAGGATTAAATCCCTCCTAGCAGTACATTGCAATCCTGGTCCGTTGGGGGCGTCAAATATATAGGTACATCCGTACCGCAGCCTAAAAAAGCTCGATGTTGGGCACACCTTTCTCTCCCGGACCCCGTCAATGGTTCATTTCGTGAGCTGGCCCAGCTGGGCCTGCGAGCATTCATGCTATCCACACCGCTGACTTGTGCAATTTCTCGGCCTCCCAGACTGCAATCTCAAATGTTAACCATGGGTTCACAGCTCACCCGGTCTGATTTCCTCAAGCAATTCGGACGTCATTTCTCCTCATCTGGTGGTGTTTTATTGCGGTGATTCCAAAGACAACCCGGACCGTGATTCAAACCGAAGGTGGAACTTGTGGAAATTTTCTTTCTTTGCTGTGCACACTTGAATCGTTTCACCGTTAATGGGTAGGACATACCTGCGGAATTGAAGCCGGAGACTCTTCCCTTTTCTGACAATTGACAAATCAGGTACGTAGCTTAAATTCGCCTTGACTACAGTCCGTGTCGAGTATAGCTGTGTAGAGGGTGTTGGACAGAGCAGATACGGTGCTGTCGCGGGTCTCTTTCCGTGTGGTGATGAGCGGATCAAGACGCACTGGTCATGCAAGTCATAAATAATGTACATTATGAGTAGACAAAATAAAACCGCTGTCTTTGAAGTCCTTTACCCTGTACTCAACGCTTCTTTCAAACCCCAGCTCGGATAAGACTGCTGGGCAATCATTATCACGCTGACTGCAAGCCTTTCTTTTTCAGAGGCATTGAGTTTCGCGAGGATTGAAAAATACAACCTGTCAAGACGACCATGAAGGAGTAAAAATTCTAGATGTCATGGTCTCGACTCACATGACGAAGCAACCCAACATTTGAAGTAAGTAAGTATTGGATGCCGTTCCATATCCGAGGCACCGCATATCGCAGCTTCCGAACGACGATTCAGCGAAGTTAGTTAAAGTTCAAATCATTGCTCATATACTATGATATAGTACTACCCGCGAGTACAAAGCTGTTCAAGTTGCACTGACTGTTCATGATATGTCAGCTGCACGGGGGACTTGCTAAGTGTACCGTACTGCGAACATGAAGTCGATCCAAGTTGAAGCTTGATCCAGCAAAAACTCCGATGATTGCCGAAGCCGTATGACAATTGACATGTGAAAGTAACAGCCTTGGGCGTCCAACACACCTTGTCTTCTGCCCTCATGTCTGCCAGTAACACACCCAACACAGGGACCTCCAACTCCCTTCCAAATGGCGGTGTTCCTAGGACAACTGAAAGTCCATCCAGATCCACAGACTGGGTTGGGATGTCCCTCCTGACTGCCAAGGCTATTACTGCGGCGGCCGAGTGTGCTCCATTCCCATACATCAAAGGTGTCTTTGGGACAGTCATCATTCTCTTGGAGACAGTGGAGGTATCAATTTTGCTTTCCTGAGAGAATATGGCTGATTTTCGCTCAAATAGAAAGTGAAGAAGAACCGAGATGACCTTAAGGAGCTGTGTGAGGATACTGTGACTATTATTGAGATTGTTCGGGGGCAGATTTCTGCACATGGGGATATGGCTGCTACAAATTTGAAGGGTCTCTGTGAGGACCTCGAAAGGCATGTTCATGTTTTTATTTTGTAAGTTTTACTTTATGGTGTTTGCCTAGATGCTTGCAGGATATACTTGATGCAGTCAAGCCTCTGCAAAAGAAAGCCAAGGGCTTAAGTGGCCGGTTCAAAGAAGTCATCAAGTTGAGCAGCACCACAGAGCAAATCACCGGGTTCCAGACTAGGATTCAAACTTTACGCTCCAATTTCTTGGTATGCCCATTGGATTCCATAGCCAGTAATGTCCTAAAACAAGCCATAGCTTGCAGCAATGATAGATACCAATCACCAGGTTAACAGGCTAACTATGGCACCTAGTATGAATCATTTTACTCTGGGGCTCTGACCATAAATTTATGTGATGTTGCAGATGTCCCTGTACCTCCTCCCGTTCAAAGCATCAACAACTGTCCTCCACCGTCAAGAATTTTCAAGGGCAGACAGGCCATTCTCGATAAGATGCATGGATATTTTGACCAAGACCCAGATGAGCAACATACATTCCTACTTCATGGGCTTGGTGGAGCTGGCAAGACCCAGATTGCGCTTAAGTTTATCAAGCGGGCAGTGACTCGGTGTGTCCTTATTGATATGAACAGAGTGGCATTACTGAACTTCCTCTCACAGGTTCTCAGATATCTTCCTGCTTGATACAAGCACACAGGACACCATTGATTCCTGCCTCAAAAACATAGCTGTGACCAAGAATGCAGGAATCAGCCAACAGGATGCTCTGCAATGGCTCAGCAACACCTCATCTCAGTGGCTGCTATTCTTTGACAATGCTGATGACCCAAAGATCAATCTGAACCAATATTTCCCAAAGTGCAGCCATGGAAATATCTTGATAACATCTCGGAATCCAGGCCTCTGTGTCTATGCTGGGGCCCATTCTGTCGTGTCAGATATGGAAGAGTCAGATGCAATTGAGCTCTTGCTCACTAGTGCAGTGCAGGAGATCACACCAATGAACAAAGAAATATCTGCAGAGATTGTCAAGGTCAGTGGCCTTATTCAAGACATGTATATTTTATTGAGTCTGTATAGGCCCTGGGGTATCTGCCTCTTGCTATCATCCAAGCAGGTGCATTCATTGCCAAGTCAGGAGCTCTGAACACCTATTTGGCATTATATGCTGACAACAGAGAGCGTCTGCTCAGTGAAAAGCCCACCCAGTCTCACGATGACTATTCCTGGACAGTTTACACTACATGGCAGATCAGCTTCCAACAGCTCAGGCAGCCAGCTGCCACACTGTTACAATTGTGCTCATTCCTGCACCATCAAGGAATCTATGAAGGAATATTCAGTGGAGCATCTATGTACAAGTTTACAGACCATGGGCCCAGTCCAGAAGAATTACAGAAACCACTTGACATCCTCTCCAAATTTTTGCGATCTGATGGAACCTGGGACTCTCTTTCCTTTGTGGATTCTACAAATGAGCTCCGAGCATATTCGTTAATTAACTTCAATGGAGAAACTGGCCTATTCTCAATTCACCCACTTGTGCACAGCTGGAGTCAAAGTACACTAGTCAATCAAACAGTTTATCATTCAGCTGCAGTTTCCATAGTAGGGATGTCAATTGCCACCGTCCCTCACAAAGACATAGAACTTATGAGTCTGAAAATGCTACCTCACATTGATTCACTACTTCAGGGTGAATATCACGTGGTGCCTGATTTCAGTTTTCAATATGGAATAGTGTACTACTATTCTGGAAAACTGGACACTGCAGCAGAAATTGAGGTTGAGATGGTGGAAAAACACAAAAGAAGATTTGGCAGTTCTCATGTTGTCACTCTGACTTCCATGACCAATCTTGCAGACACCTACCACAGGATGGGACGATGGGCAGAGGCAGAGAACCTTGGAGTGCTGGTGGTTGAGAAGCAAAAGAAAATCCTTGGCAAGGACCATCCAGATACACTGCTGACCATGAACAATCTTGCAGAAACATACCGCCAGATGGGACAATTGGAAGAGGCAGAGAAGCTTGGAGTGCTAGTGGTTGAGAAGCGAAAGAAAATCTTTGGCAAGGACAATCCAAATACATTGCTAACCATGGGGAATCTTGCATTAACATACCAAGACATGGGAAGATTGGCAGAGGCAGAGAACCTTGGAGTGCTGGTGGTTGAGAAGCAAAAGAAAATCCTTGGCGAGGACCATCCAGGTACACTGCGGACCATGGGTAATCTTGGATTGATATACTACCAGATGGGACGATTGGAAGAGGCAGAGAAATTCGGAGTGCTGGTGGTTGAGAAGCAAAAGAAAATCCTTGGCAAGGACCATCCAGCTACACTGCTGACCATGAGCACTCTGGCATCAACATACTACCAGATGGGACAATTGGAAGAGGCAGAGAAGCTCGGAGCACTGGTGGTTGAGAAGCAAAAGAGACTCCTTGGAGAGGACCATCCAGATACACTGCGGACCCTGAATAATCTTGCAGTAACGTACTACCGCATGGGACAATTGGAAGAGGCAGAGAAGCTTGGAGTGCTGGCGCTTGAGAAGCGAAAGAAAATCCTTGGCGAGGACAATCTGAACACTCTGCAGACCATGGCTAATCTTGCATCAACATACTACCACATGGGACGATTGGATGAGGCAGAAACACTTGATATACTGGTGCTCAAGAAGCGAACAAGACTTCTTGGGGAAGAAAATCCCAAAACCTTGTCATCTATGTCAAGTTTGGAGGAAACTTATCATGCACTGGGTAAAGTCAAAGAAGCAGAGTCACTGAACCTGCTTGTTGAGAAGGTCAAGGCAGGCAAGAAATAGTTGAGTAATTTAGTTTGTGTACATATTTAGTGATTGCCATTACATAAACTGTTTTGTGGACCTTGTACCTGATCATCCAGCAAAAAAGTACTGCTGCATAAATTATGAATTACATGTACTGTCAGTGGATCAAAGCTGAAGCTGCATGATTTTGGTGCTCTAAATGGGATTGAGTAACGGTAAGTGCCATGACATCAATACTGTGGAAATGAACATTGAGGAAATGAACATGCCATTCCAGCTGGGTGAGGGGGTGACTGGATAGGCACTGCTCTGAGGGATTTCTCCCGCGAGAAGGGAAGGACGATGTGTCGGAGTAGGTTGGAATGTGAACTGAAAGCAGAAGGCCGAACCGGGAGCAATCAGAGTGGATTGGCCGAAATATGATGGTGTTTATTGGACAAAAATATGATGCACAGCCGATGGCATTGAGTTACATAGGAATACTTGATGCACATCGATGCAATACGATGATACTCAATTATTTACAGTGCAGTCTGATGTAATCCCATTATTTCCTTAGTGAAAAGTAGTGCAATGTACTACTATCCCTTATCATTGCTCCAGACAAATCTAGAACTCTGACAAATGACAATTGCTCCATCAATTTTGAGCTGACTTCTGAGATTTTTTCTTCTAAATACTCTTGAAGGTCTATTCTACATTTCTAGATGCCATGCTGAGCCCCATATGGAAATATTAGCATTCATAACCTCGACGGAAGCCATCAAATCTAGTGTTTTGGGTAATTTCAAGCAGCTAGAACATAGCTGAGGGCCATCTGCGTCATATTAGCATGATAAATAATGTACTCGACATCTAAAGAGTGTCGACACCAAATTTCGTGGCTATACCATCTCTTATCATTGCTCTGGGAAATTAATACCAAATAGGATACTTGGACAGACAATGTCTTATTGGTCATTTCCTGACTATCCTTCCCATTGCATTTAGACACTCATTAGACTTAGATAATTGACCTCAGATCAAAACAGCCTGCAGTATTAGAGCCTTCGGCGTGATTTCAGTAGTAACAATCTGACACACTGTTACAGTGTCACACACACCTGAAAAATGATTTTCAGTTATTTTCCACTCCAATTTAGCCAGCGCAAGGTTGTGTGCACACGTAAACATCTTCGGGCGTTACCCCTACATGGGCATGGAAAGTTTCGGGCCTGTAGGTGACTTGTGGCTTTTACAGGACACTGTCAATCCCTGTCCAACTCAGAGATACACAACAAATGGCTACATGCCATGAATGAATGCCTCAAGTTTGACTGTATATTGATAAACCACTCTAGGTATGGAAAAAACATTTCCATTAAACCAATTCTCATGTTGCAGACATGAAGCTCAACTCTGAAGAACAAGGGAGATTTGCCAGAAAACTGGCTCAAAGAGCCCAAGGTTTTAGTGGGTATCGAGCCGATGAGGTCGCCACCTCCTTCCCAGCCAGCAGACCAGCCAGGTCGAAACAGGTAAGCTGGGAGCCCCACACTGTCGCAAGTTGCGTTGTGTAAAATACATTTCCCTTGGTGATGAAACTATCATCTTCCCTCACGGAGGTCCTTTCCTCTGACCCTTACAACGTTTCGGGAGGTTAACCAATTGTTAATTGTCCCGCTACTGCTTGCCCTTCGGGCAAACATACCACCAAAAAAAGAAAGAAAGAACAAGAGAGATGTGTGGTTGCCATCACCAGAACCATTGAGTTTGATAGGCAAGAGAAAACCCTCGCTCTGGTTGCACATCCGGGATTTTTCCTGTGAGTTCAGGCTCCTAGGAGGCTCACAAGATGTAGGACAGTTTGTATCTCAAGTTTAAAGGTGCTGCAATGGGAAGTAAGCCTGCAATACAGCCCACAATCCGAGTTCACAACTTTCTATGGAACTCAGACATTCACTGCGTTCCGGGCCTTCCTAGACTCAGGCTGAGTCTAGGTCTCCTAGCAATAGATACACAGGTGATTATGACTAGGCAACTAAATACAGTCTTTTTTGGGTCTGCTTGCCTCTTTATAGGTCTGATTCAATCAGCGCGTGTCAGTCTAGATCAGTGTGGGTCATCGTGGCCCTTCCTAGTCACCTACGAAGAGCTAAACATATATCAGTTGGCTCAAAATAACTATTATTTGTGGATTGAGGTATATTTCGGAGAAGGTCGGTGGAGGTCAGTGGGGGTCTGTGTAGGTCTGGCTAGAGGTCACAATCGGCTAAACTGACCTAAGCTGATCTCTGTTTAGCCAGACTGATAGCGGCTAGACATGAGGCGCACTCAGCTCAATAAGATCTGTTTAATCACCCAGACAGGGTCTGTCTGGATGCTTAACACACCCCAACAGAGGCGCCACCAGCTAGGCTGATCTGAGTCTAGGGGTACCCGGAATGCAGTGAATATTCGGACCCGACGGAAAAATCAATGCTGTTCAACAACGGATGGATCATTTTGCATGAAGTAAAATGGTAGACTGGACAAACACATGAATTGGAATCGATTGACATACTCAGATTTTATGTAGCACCTATGCGTGAGAAGATATGGGATGATTTTCAATAAGTGCCTGGAATCCCGATAAAGGATAGTACCATGAGGTTTTTCATTGAGTTACATTACTCCAGAATTGCATTAGGGGAAACTCAACGAGTGCGGAGCAATGCAAGTCATGTTACAGGCCGATGTGGTTCAACTGGTTTGAATTGAGCTGCACTGATGCACACCAACGACTCAAAATTCATGATGCAGTCAATATATTTTCTAACCGAACGTGTCGATCGCGGAGATAGGAGACTCCGGGATTGATGAGACTCGGCCGGCAAAAGGTTTTGTGAATTGAATCAAACACGGCACACTTTTAGCCCATCTGCCGTGTTTCTGTACAGCAGGTGCCGCATATCAACTTGATCCCATCACGAGACACGAGGATGCCTCTGACGGCAGGCCCTCGGCGGTCTCGGCACTGGGTATCAGCTTCGGGGGTGGGGGTTAGGTGTGCTTATTGAGGCTACATTTGAGTTGGGTCTACATCGCGAAAGTTGTTCAAGGTGACATGGGAATAGTTTGAAATAATGCAATTCTCACATCGAATGCAGCACTAGTACTGTAACACCTGCCCACTTTGCGCAGATGTGCCGGCTTTTGTGAATGCCACATCTAGACTCTCCCATCTGGGAGGCCAAAGCACTCCTTCAAGATTCAAGAGGCTTATAGGCAAGATGTCCGAACAATTCCGGAAAATCACAGTTTAATATTGAGTGCCTAATCCGGAGCTCGGGATCGACAAATCGTCCAACGCCTGAAAAGGATATTTTCTGGGTCTTTATACATTACTCGATGCACCAAAGGATATCTGATCGTTCCAGCTGAGTATTGTCCTGAGTTTAGTTCTCATCAATGACATGAGTTCCAATTTTTCGTAGCAGAGCACGAGTCCCTGCTACTAGCCTGAGGCTGCCAGTACTCTGTATGAGTTCAAATGAGCCAGGTCCAGCTGTTGGGCAGGTGTTCCGAGATATTTTTAAGAGCCTCGCAGCAAACTGTATGGTTCACGAGTATGAGCAGGGGGTTCATCTGACATGCCAATACCTGAGGTAATTCAAGGTTATTTTCCCAGTCGATCGCTGAACGATGCCTGATTAATATAGGGCCCAGGAAAAGCAGGTTCACCAGACTGAAATTGTCCCTCGCTTGCAATCTAGGATTTTTTGCGCGGGCGGTCCTCTGTTCTTGGCATACCTCAGGCGCTACGCAAATGGTATATATACTTGTCAGACGAGCAACTGAATCATCCATTGATAGCGCAATGTGCGAACCTTTCGATGGGTAAGCTTCCTCCATTCTCCTGGTCTTTGGAACATATGCCAATCAGATGACCAGCAAGATATTGGCACTATGGAGAACGGCGATATGATTTTCTCTTTACTCGACGACTTCCTGCTCACCGAGGAATGTGTAGATGTCGCCTCGTATGACAAATAACTTCAAGATGGATCCGCTGACGTGAACAATACTGTGTCCATAATACTGGCGCATGACGTGGGTGGCCGCCGATTCACGACTCCCCTTGAGGCCAAGATGTTTGTTCGAAGTAAAATCGAACATTACGAGAAGTTGTTTTATCGAAACGGCAATGTGTGATGCAGAACTGCAAGCCTAGATTGGTGCCCAGCGTTATCTGCATGCCCTGCCGTATATGCCCAGTGGGGTTTCTTGGTGGTCTCAGACCATGCGTTGCAAACCAAGCAACTTCATGATCAGCATATACCTATCAATGCCCGATTTCACAGACAACTCGATACAACATACGAGGAAGTTCAGTCCTAAGAAAGCTATACACCTGCAGTGTGAAGGGGACTTGATTCCGGAGGATCCGTCGGGAGGAACTGCTGGTTGAATACGTACTCCGCCGGAGTTTTGTACGAATCCCATCGAAGTTGGCGACGTTGCCGTGTGTAGCGAGTCTTCGGCGCTGTTTGGGAATTAGTTGCATATATTGTGCGGTTCAAGTAGTTTACAGTAGCGAGTGCATGCCTCATAGTCTTGTTCGTAACCACTCATTAAGTTCACACGGAATTAAATGACATGCAAGTGCGCACCGAAAAAAAAATACGCGCAGCGTAACACCTATGTATCCCACAGCACCCCGATCCCGTTCACTCTCGAGTTGGGTTGATCGATATCAACCTCCCACGCCGTCGCCTCTTGCCCAGATAGACTGACACGGAGTAGTTCGCCTTCTTGTGGCTCCAGCATGCGTATTGCGCAATATTTAGCGACTGCGTCAAAGTCGACAACGCACTCGACTGGAGTGAGGAGCTTCACGATCCGGAGATGAACCACTCGACGGCCGGTGGCGGTGTGCCACGGGGACGTCGCGCGTTCAAGTCGTGCAAGCGCCTCGCCTGCGGGGAGGTCAGCAACCAGATCGGTGAATCGGGATCATCAAACTCGCACCCGTATACGCATAGAACGAGGTCAGGGTCTCCGGATCCTTTCCAGTCGTCGCTAGCGTACTCTGGAAAGTCCTCAGTTGCACGTGCATTGCCGGGCCCTCCCCGCCCACGACATTGAGGCTCGTCTCGGCCGTTTGAAAGTCGACAGGGAACACGTCTTGGAACGAGAAGATCGTGCGTGGCGGGGGTGCGTGGCCGCCGAACGCTTCCGATATGCGCGCGACGTGTGCCGGCTCAACGAGCCCCTCGCGGACAAGCGCCGCGAGGAGCGGCGTGTGTCGCGGGAGCGCGAGCTCCGGAAGGCGGAGTCCCCAGGGGAGCCCCGTCGGCGCAAGCAGATCGTGCCCGCTCGCGAACGCGCTTTTTGGGGACGGGGATCGGAACGCGTCCGGAGTGACGCGGAAGCGCAGGCCACCGCCGAGCGGCGTTGTGCCATGGTGGTAGTACAGAAAGCCGCGCGTGCCGGGAGGAAAGGGCCGTTCAGGGTTCAAACGGTAGGTCAGCCGCACTGCGTCAGTCTTGTCTACGCGGGAAGGGGAATGTGGAACCGGAACCGCAACGATGAAAGAGAAGGAGTCGAGCTCGATCAAATCGTTCGGTTGGAGGCGGTCGCGATTAAAAGTAGAGGGCGTGAATCGTGGACTGTCGCCGAGTGGGAGATACCAATCCCCGGATCCTTCTGGGATTTCGCGTTCGCGCGGAGTTTCGATAGGAATTTCGTGAGAAGCTTTGCGACGAATTTGACGACGAATTTCCTCGGTGGAGATAGCCGAGATCGGGAAACCATCTCGCTCGAGCTGCCCGAGGAACGCCCTATACTTGATGGTCTTTCTGATTGTCGTTAGTGGGATACACCATGGCTTACCGTTGGGCAGAAGCAGATCCATCCCTTTCTGCGCCGAGGCAGAATTTCGCCTCACACTCAAGCGTACGCTCACTGAATGGACATCGTAGTACAGGAAGGTGCAACTGTCGGGGTGCTGCGGAGGAAATGGCAATGTTTTGAGGCGGCCATGGTTATCATTGATGAAAGAGTACGGCAGCCGTAGGACGGGATGCTGCCAGTGATCAAAAACGACGGTGAGCTCTCTTTTTGCCGTCAAGTCGAGAAAATCAGAGGGTCGAATTCGGTACGGATCCAGGGTCGAGATATGAGTCGGCGGGTATCGGGGCTGCCTCCTAAAACGCCGACCTGGGTAAGAAGAGGGCTTACAGACGTGATGCAAAGCACCTACGGTCGAGGACTGGGGTCTTCTCCCATGTGAGACAGTGTATCGGAACGTGGAGGCCGTCCTCTGTAAAGATGTAAAGCAATGGACACAAACCAGGAGAAAACACCGACCGTTTTCTCTTAGGCAGCGGCCACTCCGCGTTGTTCGTAGAAGCCGTGATCCTGGCAGAACTTGAGTTGACGCTTTGACTGTAGGATTGATTACCTACGGTTTAGATTCTACCTTCGACGGCTCCATTCGTGGCGGATTGACGGCTGGCAGGCTGGGAAGCTTCAGAGGTGTGAATGAGGGGGGAGGCCGAACGAACCGAGGGCTAGCAACTATGCTATATTTGCGGTTTAGTGGATGTAGAAGAGATGAAAGCATTGTCCTTTTCAGGGATCGCGCGCTGGTCGCCATGGTGGGGCGAAGGACGCGGTGTTTGTCTCAGCTTGTCTCCGATGATGGGCGAGAACATTACGTAATTCCTGGTACCGACTTAGGAACCAGGTCTCCACGCATTAAATCCGAAAAGCTCCTCGTGACCTAAACCCTACCCCTAGAAGGAAGGTTAGGGTTCCAAGACCCGGGTTAAGGTTACACCGTTTCCATGACTACAGTACCTGCTACGCCCCTTTCCCACTCTCTTCTCCTACTTACGACGATGTCTACCCGTCTTGCAATGCCTACCCGTCGAGTAACTGTTGAAGAAATGCCTGAACCTCGCCAGCTCAATGCGGCTCCTTGTCTCCAATACGGGGATGTTCTCATCGACACCGATAACCCGGTCACTTCACAGGTCGTCACAATGGCTTGTGAGCGTTCTTAGTACCATTAACCTTCGCACGTTCATTACATAACCTTTCGCAGATACTGTGCCTACGCCGTCTTTTTTACCGGAGGAGGAAGAGGAGGAAATGATGTTGCCATCTCGCCCTTTTCTGCGGCAAGAAGAAGAAGATGTCCAGGGTAGGGCAGCTTTGTCGACACTCCATTAATGCCCTGACTTCACTCTAGAAGCTCATTTCTTACATCATGAGGAAGAAGCGGAACCAGGTGCGATAAAACATGTTCGGCCGTCTATCCTCTCATGCGCTTTCCCAGACATCCTGTCTATCAACCACGGGCCCCTACATAGAGCTGCTAGTCCTGACTATCATATACCCCTTCGTCGTGCGTCTTCTGTGTTAGATAGAATAGCTCAGTTGGGCACGGTAGAGTGAACAACTATATATTGAAGTACCTGTTAGATAGAATAGCTAGAGGTACGAAATATATGAGTAAAGGATAAAAGGAAAGTAAGTAAGAGACGAACCTCAGTTGGGCACGGTAGAGTGAACAACTGAGGTACGACTCGGTAGGTAGGCAATATATAAGTAAAAGATGGTAAAGATGATGCGTAAAGATGGTGGCGTCCATGCGGGATATACGAGGAGTCAGTTGATACGGGCGGGCTCGGATGCCCGCCCGCCGGCTCTATGGCTCGCCGAGCCACTACTTCAACACTCCCCCTGGCGCGGAGACATAGAGTATCAGTAAAGTACAGTAATAATCAAGAGAATTGACCGTGGTATGAGCGATATGGGGGAAAGGAAACTCCCCCTCGCATGGAACCGCCCGCTCCAGGGCCCTCCTACTCCGTCAGACCAAGCGCGCGAACAAGAGAGAGATGAGTGTCGCGGGGAAGGGACTTTGTGAATATGTCGGCGATATTGTCGGCTGAAGGGACATGCTGAATGTCGATGTCGCCGGCTGCGACGCGCTCGCGGATGTAATGCTCACGAATGTCGATATGCTTGACACGTACATGACCCTTCGCATCCCGCGCAAGCGACGCCGCTCCCATGTTATCCCCGCGCAACTCAGCCGGACGCTCCTGTGGCATGTTTAGCTCCTCCAGGAAGCTGTACATCCACATCGCCTGCTTCGCGCTCCGCGTCAACGCCACGTATTCCGCCTCCGTCGTCGACAGAGCCACTGTGGCCTGTTTCTTCGACGACCATGACACAGGCCCTCCCGACATCATGAAGACTTCCCCGGATGTCGACCTGCGCGTGTCCAAGTCTCCCGCGTAGTCTGCATCGACCCAGCCGATAGGTTTGACGCCGCTCCCGCCACCCCGCCGGTACGTGATCTTGTAGTCAAGGGTACCCTTGAGGTATGCGAGGAGGTGCTGAACGGCCTTCCAGTGCGCAGGCCCAGGGTTCTGGACGTATGCAGCAAGACGGTTCGCACTAAACGCGATATCCGGGCGGGTAGTGTTCGCAGCATGCTGGATAGATCCAACTGCTTCGCGGTATGGTTTGTCTGCCATAAATGCGACTTCGGCGGGTGTGCTTGGGCTGTGGGACGAAGAAAGCTCGATGCCGGTGGGGAGAGGCGTCGACTTGGGGTTACAATCTGCCATCCCATAGCGTTCGAGGACGCGCTCGAGATACGGACGCGATGAGATGCTGATGATGCCGGCGGCCTGATCGTACGCGATAGTCATTCCGAGCGAGGTCGCCGTACGAGGGACATCCGTAACAGCGTAGGTGGATCGAATACCATCCTGCGCTTCGGCTGCTGCTGCCTCGGAAGAGGATATGCCGTCGATGTCGTCTGTGTAAACACCGGCGATGGAGGTACCAGCAGGGGACGACCTGATACGAACGGATGGGTCAGCGCGCGAGCGAGTCCAGCCCAGGCTGGAGAACGACTTCTCGAGGTGGTCAGCCCAGTTGCGCCCGGACTGCATCATCCCATACAACGACAGCCTCATGAGGCACACCTTCTCCTCCGCACCCTCCACTACAAACCCCTCAGGCTGGCGCATATACACCACCTCGCTCATCGGGCTGTTAAGGTACGCGCTCACGACGTCCATGGACCACATCACCCACCCCGGCTGGTCAACGCAGATAGCCCACAACATCCGCAATGATTCGTAGCGGACGACTCCGGCGTACGTCTCGAAGAAGTCGACGCCCGGGATCTGCTGGAAACCCTTTGCAACAAGGCGCGCCTTCCACTTGATGACAGCCCCCGCGATATCGTACTTGACAGCATACACCCACTTGCTGTCAATAACGTTCGCGCCCACGGGGAGGTCGACCAAATCCCAGACACTCCGATCCATTAACATCCCGTACTCCTTCTTCATGGGCTCCATCCATAATTCCGGGTGCAGCATTGCCTCCCGAAACGATTTAGGAACACCAGAAGGAATGGTAGAGACGACCAGCGCCTGGGTACGTGGATTCGGAGCTGCGCGAGCAGTTGCCCAATCGGCGCCTGAGGCTTTAGCTGCGGCTTCAATCGCCTGCGATTCGCGGGAGTCTTGCAGGGCTCTCGAGGGTGCAGCCTGACGAGTAGAGCGACGAGGAGGTGCAGCCGGGATAGGCACAACCTCAGGGATTGCGGGCGCAGGATCTGCAGGTGCCGCAATATCAGCTTGGAGAACAGGGATTTGAATCGGAACATGTGGCGCATCGCCTCCAGCAACATCCACATCTCCCCCTGCTGGAGCGAGCGACCGATGTCCCCATCCCTCCTCGAATATCACGTCGCGTGAGTTGAGGAATGTGCGTGTAGCGGGGTTCCAAAGCCGATAGCCAGCCGTTTTATTGTAGCCAACTAGCCGGGCCTTCACTGAACGCGAGTTGAGCTTCCCTCCGGCGGCCTCGATGGGGACGATCTTGGCGTAGGCAATGGCTCCAAAAACACGAAGGTGAGAGACATCGGGTTTCTTGCCGTGATAGAGTTCCCACGGTGTTTTGCCAGCTGCACGCCGCTTCGGATGATACCACTGCACGTACGCGGCCGTCTCGAACGCCAACGGCCACATACTCTTGGGAAAGCCGGAGTCTGCCAACAAGCAGCGCCCAAGTTCAACTGTCGTCCGAATGCCGCGCTCGCCCGGGCCGTTCTGGGAGGAGGAATGCGGAGTGGTCACTTCGATAATAATCCCCGCACTGCCGCAAAAATCCTTCCACAGCTCGTTGATCCACTCCCGCCCGCCATCCACCCGCACCTTCTTCAACTGCTTCCCCGTCTGCGTCTCAAGCTCTGCTTTAAACACTTTGAATGACTCCAAGGTTAGTTGCGCCGTCTTGTGAGCAAGAAAATAGACCCACGGTCCCGCGCAGTGTCCATCGACGAGGTGCATGAGCCAGTGCACGCCGCCGATCCCTGTTACCTGCGCCGGGCCCCACAAGTCCATGTAGACGCAGTCGCCCACAGCCTTCTCAGGCTCATGGACACCGTCGAACGGACGACGTGTGTGCTTCCCGAAGATGCAGTCTTCACATAAGCCATCCATGTCTCCCCCGAGAACATGGAGGCCGTTGACATGCTTCCCCGAGATCAGCGCGTCGAGACCTGAGTTGCCGATGTGAACGAGACGACGGTGCCACGTCTCTTTGCTGGCTGGGAGATCCCGCGATCTGGCGGCCCACGCAGCAATCACATCGGCTTCCTCAAAATCCAGCTGGTACATCCCGTTAACAAGAGCACCCTCCATGAATGCTGACCCGTCCGGCTTCTTGAAGACAGCCTTTCCGCGTCCGAATTCGACCGAGTACCCGCCAGCATCAAGCTTTGAGATGGAGATGAGGTTGACGGTAATGTCTGGGGCATGGATTGCGTTCAGAGTTATTTCTTTCCTCTGACCTCTGTAAAGGATAGTCTTGCGCACCACCCCAGTTGCTAGGATGCGAAACTTCGAGCCTTCGGCAGCCTTGCCTTCGCGTTCGACAGGATAATATTCGGAGAAATCTTCACGACGCCAGAAGCAGTGGTCCGTTGCGGCAGAATCAGCAACGACGAGGTATTCACGAGGCTGCGGTGCATCCGTCATGAAGGCAAGAACCTCGTCAGGGTATCCCTGAGCGGAGATGCGCTGGTGAGTGTACCACTGTGCAAGGTCGAACGCAGGGTCACGAAGCAGTCGAGTAGGCACGAACACATCCTCGTCAGTGTGGTTGTCGAGGATGACATGCTCAGTATCGGACGTTGAGTACACGAGGAAACGGCGGCCGAGAGGAACATCCTCGTCTCCGGGGTATGGCTGCGCAGCATGCAAGATGTGCTCTGCGTGCGCTGCGAGAGTAGCTTCAGGGCTGATAGATGCCTGGGGGAAACCCTGGCCAACAACGCGCGATGGGCGTCGGGACGTGAAGTCAAATGCGGGCCCGTCGTCGTCGTCATCCGATTGCAGAACAGGCATGTTGTCCTGCTCATCGTCAGAGTCCTCACCCTCCTCATCGTCTGAGTCCTCGCCCACCCGCGCCAACGCAGGCATCTCATCATAGTCTGTGTCGTCACCGGACACAACAGATGAGATATCGCTGACAAGCTCAAACTCTGAGCTTGTCGTGTCCAGCAGCTCGAAGCTAGAGGACTCCGAAGGGGCGGTCATGCTGTCCGGAAGCATGCTCGCGACAGTAGCCTCCGCGGCCTCCTCCCACGCCATGAACGATTCGGGTGAAGTGAGGACCTCCTCGCCGCGGAAGTGCACGGCTTGGGTGCCGTCATTGTCGTACGGGCGAATGACAGCCTCGGGAATGGTCCACACTGAGAATGCGAAGGTCTCGACTACGTTCGCGTTTGCAGCGGCAGGTGTGGGACCTCTCTTGCCCTTCCACCAAGTCGGCCATTGGCCCTCCTTCCCGCCACCCGGCCAGAAGCAATCCTCGATTGTATGACCCTTCCTGCCCGCCGTGACACACTGCGGATTGGTACAGGTGAGTTTCTTGCGAGCGGCCCGAAGAGCACTGAAATTGGTGTTGGTTGCAAGGGCCTGGGGTGCGGGATTGGAAGTAGAAGGTGCGCCGGTCCGATTAAGGCGTTCAGCATGCATGGTGACGAAACTGATAACCTCAGCAGAAGTTTTGTAGGTGTGAAGAACGGGAACAACATTGTCCCATTCCTCTCCCAGCAACGAGATGAAAATGGTACGGAATTGCCCATCCTCAATCTTTGCGCCCATGTCGTTAGCCACCTTCCAAAGGTTGCGGAGGCGTGCGACATGTTCTGCCATCGGTGTTCCAGGAACGAGGTGGGCGGTATGAAGATCACGTTGGGCATTGACTAACCCCATGTCGGTGACTCGATTATGAATGTCGCGAAGCGACTTGATAGCCTCGAATGCAGATCCGTCGAGTTTCAAACCCAGACCGATCGGATTCTTGACGTTGAGGACAATCAAGGCATGCGCAGTGGCGTCGCGATGAACCCACTCCTCGTAGGAAGGTGACATAGAGTAGACAGGCGTCGGGTCGGGAGGGAGGCTCACAGTCTGGGGGGTATTTCCTGCAGCAGGCGCAGGGGGCTTGAGACAAGTGCCCTCGAAGTAAGCCATTAATCCACGGGCTCTGGCTAGGGCGAAAATCTTGGTCTCCCATCCGGTATATCCTGCGCCCTCAAACTTCTCCGCATCGGGAAGAATGGGCACGCCGGTGGAGTTCGAAGTCATGTTAGGGGTTCGGCGACAACAACACAATATATGCTGTAAGGTTTATTCGCAAGGTCTGTGAGTTGTATGGTGCAATATCAAAGTGCCCGAGTGTATTCTGTATTCTGAAGCAAGTTAGAGGGCGGGGCCCATAACCTGTTAGATAGAATAGCTCAGTTGGGCACGGTAGAGTGAACAACTATATATTGAAGTACCTGTTAGATAGAATAGCTAGAGGTACGAAATATATGAGTAAAGGATAAAAGGAAAGTAAGTAAGAGACGAACCTCAGTTGGGCACGGTAGAGTGAACAACTGAGGTACGACTCGGTAGGTAGGCAATATATAAGTAAAAGATGGTAAAGATGATGCGTAAAGATGGTGGCGTCCATGCGGGATATACGAGGAGTCAGTTGATACGGGCGGGCTCGGATGCCCGCCCGCCGGCTCTATGGCTCGCCGAGCCACTACTTCAACATTCTGTTCGATTCCACTCCAGTTAAGGCTAACGGTCCTCCCTCCATTATAGTTAATACAGCGGCACTGGTCTCTATGGAGGAAGAGGAAGAAGAAGAAGAGTCTATGTTGCCGTACCAGGGTATGTTGTTACATCGAATTTCTGAGGCTTGTTTTGACCCTTTAACAGGAACGATAGCAATGACCGATAGTAGTACTAGCCATGTTAAACCCCCGTTCACTGTTCAAAGTTCAGCCCAGTCCCGAGTTCGTGATAGTACTCGTCTCGGGATGCAGTTCAACGTTCATAGTTCAACCCAGTCCAGAAATCATGACATTAGAGAAATTCCTGTCAAATACTCGAACGACATATGCGACGACTACAGAGACGGAGAAGACTTTGCCTCCACGTACCTCCTCAACTTATGGTATGAGCTGCGACATATTTACAGTGATGTCCGGCAGGTAACCGAAATCCTACCCCACAGTTTGGACTGTTCAGTGGACTCGGTGACCCATATGATTTCCCATTATCGGTATATTAATTTGAGCCACCTACAAATCATTGCAGCGGCTCATGGCATTACCGGAGAGCGCACGAAAGAGCTACAGCATGGCCTTCTCAATCATCGATGCCCAGCCATGTGCCCAGGACGACACACTGTCTGGCGATTCTGCTTACTTGAGCGCTCACGCAGCCGAATTTTACCGCCGCTTGTTCCTTCGGAGTTGACAGAAGCAGATACGGTGCCGATTATGGTCACGCAGTTGGCTGAGGTAGATGTTCTACCTATCGCGTTGTGCAACGAAATCGATGTGAATTCATCAGATGGCAACACGTATGTCAGTACATACATGCTCAACAGGTCGTTCGATTTTTGCGGCGTTGTCGATAATGTCAACATCCAGACTCTGTATTTGGCTGATATTGGCACCCGAATCGTCATCGCGCATTCCCCAAATGTCTCCCAATTTGTTTCTTTGTTTAATCAATTGACTGTTAAACAATTGTCGAATATTGCAGGTGCTCATAACATCACCGTTGCGAAACGCAAACCCACCTTGCTTATTTCCCTGTTGACCCATAGATGTCATGCAGGCTGCCGGGGTTGGAATAAAGCCATGTACTTTGAACGAGTTTCCAAAGTACGGCAAGGTCCGTTTCCTGCTCACACCGTTGAATCTGTGGCTGCTGCGGAACAGACGCGTCTTTCACGGCAAGAAATTACACGACAGGAGAAGCAGGTTATGGCGGATAGTCCGGAAAACTCTATTGATGATGTCCATCCTCGTCGTGAAGCTGCTCAAGCCGCGGCAACCTACGCACGCGAGACATTCCCTTTTAATGCATCTGCAGCCATTAAGAGACAGCTTATCCAAACATGGCAGGATGATATGGATCCACAAAAATGGTTACCAAAGCCCTGTGCCGTGTGCGGGAGACGGACAGTACAACGGCTCGTGACAGAGGAGAACCCCCACGATTATGACCTTACTCTGTTGCAGAATCCTCACTTGCCGGCAAAAACACTGCCTACAACTTACAAACTAGACGCGTATCATGGAGCCATTCTGTGTCCCGCAGCCTTGCGTCGTACGTACGAATTAGGTCCTCTGGACATGTGCCGAACTTGCAAGATGACGCTGGCACGCAAAAAGCAGCCTCTGGACGCTTTGGCAAATTTCCAATATTACGCAAGGGAAGAGTTGCCGCCCGCAGTGCGCGAGGCCTTTCGGACGTCTTCAATCTTCGACATTATGATGGTATCGAGGTGTCGTGCTACGCGAATCACACACATGTTCAGTAGCAAACCAGGAGTAACTGGGTTCGCTGCCAATCGCGCCACTTCCCAGCGCTACTCGAAAGGCAACGTCGCAATCTTTGCCCAAGACATAGCTAGCATCCGCAATGTGTTGCCTCCACCAAGGTCTGAAGTTGCAGAGGCGGCGTGTGCCTTGTTCATTGGCAGCGATACAATTCCTACCATCGATAACATACGTCAGTTGGGTCCTGTCCTTGTTTCGAAAACGCGGGTTGAAATGATGATTGACTTCTTATTAACTGAGAACACATTCTACTCGTCGTCGGGAATCAGTTTTAGCCGCGAAAACTTGGACGGCTTACTGGGTGAGGAGTGGTCTGGCTCAGACATCGGTGTTCCACGCGGTGTTGAGCTGTGCTGTTTACCTGACCCAGCGACCAGCCCAGCCGACTCTTATGCCAATCGCGGGGATAATACTGTGCGTCGCCAAGGTCCTGATGTGGATCCTTCAACAGTTGTGATGGATGCAGTAGGATACACGGTTGGGGACCGAAGTCCGGAAGACTATCGTAAGATGAAAGCATCCGCTGTAGCCTGGTGTCTGGATAAGAAGAATTTCTTGCAATTGCAGACTGGCTCAGCATTTATGAGTGACAACGATCCAGGTCTACTGACCTTCACATTTCCAAATCTTGATCCTTGGGGAATAGGTGGCTTCAATGAACCGCTTCGCTCAACGGAGCAACAGATCTCATTTGAACGGCAAGTGCGAAACCTTCTCCTTCAGCATGATGGCGTGTTTCAGAACGATCCCAGTTTTGCGTATGTCTGTTGGAATATTATGCAGAAGAAGACCGTCAACAAACACGTTGCATTTCGGACAAATGCTTCATCACAGGCTGCTACAGTTGCAGATATACAGGAAATCTCCCCGCACCTCACTGAATTGATCAAGAAGTGGGAGATAAATCCACGGGCGAAGGCTTCCAATAAATCAGAGAAAAAGGCTCTTAGAACCCTCTCAAAATTGAGACTCATCGCAAAAGACCTCAAAGGAAGCTCGGGGTATAAGCAGTGTAGGCGGAATGAGATCAGGGCGATGATGAAAAAACTCGCGACACCGGCTCTGTTTCTCACCATAAATCCTGCTGACATTATTGATCCTCTATTGGGAGCCATCGGCGGAATCCCACCCGATGTCTGGGCCTCCATGAACGATTTTGAACGACACAGGTTTGTTGCGCGCAACCCAGGGCCCGCAGCCATCTTCTTCCATGAAGTAATTCATAATTTCATCCGCATAATCTTGAAATATAACCCATCAGCTACGGCTGAGGAGGAAAACGGATTGTTTGGAAGATGTACCGGTTACTACGCCATGGTTGAGGCACAGGGTCGTGGTACATTACATTGCCATATGCTTGTATGGATAGAAGGCAACCCAACGCCCGAAGAACTGCGGAAAAAAATGCGGGAAAATCCTGATTTCAAGGAGTCAATGTTTACCTGGCTGGAATCTATTATCAAGTGTCAGTTACCCTTCGACACAAGCCTTGTCCGAGAGCCTGACGGACCGCTGAAAGCACCGGACCTGCCAGAAAGTCGTGCAGATCCGCGATTGCACCGCGAACCACGCGTAAAAGATATGTCAGAAGAAGAGTTTCAACAGGCCTTCCGTGAAACTGTCAATGATCTCGTAATCTTGTCTAATTGGCACGAGCACAAAGAGACGTGCTGGAAACACCTCAGGAATGGCGAACCTAGAAATGATGACTCTTGTAGGATGAGGATCAACGGCAAAACGAACCCGTTCACACATCTGGATCCCGAGACCGAATCAATCATGTTGAGGAGACTGCACCCGCGGATTAACAATTATAATGAGCTGGTTATGTTCCTGCTAAGGTGCAACATGGATATTAAGTACATAGGTTCTGGAGAAGCAGCGAAAGCATTGGTCTATTATGTTACCGATTATATCACAAAGGGTATGTTGTCGACCAATGTCGGCTTGTCCGCGGTGGAATACGCCCTGAAGAGAAACAACGAAAAATTCGCCGGCACAGGAGCGACCGGTTCGACCGAAGAGGAAGTCAATAAGAGCCTTTTCACAAAGACAGTTATGGCACTTATGTCGAAGCAAGAAATGTCCCATCAGCAGGTCATGAGTTACCTGATTGGCGGAGGCGACTACTATTGCAGCCATTCTTTTAAAATCGTGAAATGGGGACAGATGGATCGTTACATCAAGGGACTGGAAGAAAAACAGGCGAACCTTCCTGGAGAAGTTGATGCTTATACCGTTCGAGATGATATCCCAGATTTCGTTCCGGTGCGTGAGGAGGGCATTGATCCGTGGGTCGATGATGAAGACGAGCTGCCGGCAACGGACGAAGAAGTGACTGTAGTCATCATCACTGATAACTCTGTTCGGATAGCCAACGACGCACCGGAGTATCCACTTAGAGCCTACGAAGAACCGTTCAACAGTCTATCCTTGTGGGAACATGAAGAGAAAGTTGAAAAAGTATCAGCTACCAAGGAAGATGTCCGTATCGATCGTGCTGAGACGGCCGCGGCCGCGGAAATCCTACGTTCTCGAGAAACTGGGACCGGTGTTCGAAAACCCCGAGGTCGAAAAGCTGAAGCACGCGGTATTCTTCGACATGACTTAGACCACATAACTAGAATAAGGATGATTCCATTGGTCAATGTCTTGCTAGGAGATAAAATACCGCGACCCGACCGTGGAAAAGCTGAACACGTCAAGTGGTGCAGAGCCATGCTGATTCTCTTCAAACCTTGGAGATCGCTCACAGATCTCAAACCGGTTGGCAAAAGCTGGGAGGACGCTTTTGCAGAGACTGTCTTTAGTGATTTCGCCACGAGAATAATGAAGAATATTAACGTGGAAAATGAGTGCAAAGACGCGCGTGAAACTCACGCCGCACTTATGAGGGCCGGGAAGGCAAAGCCGCTCCTTCCCGGGATGGACAATAACTTCCGCACCGGCGACATTGATAGCCTTGGTACTGCCCTTCTCAACGACACCGCTCTGGATGAGGGGCGCCCCGATATTGGTGAGGGCGACGACAGTGATGATGACACGAGTGACCCCATTCAGATACAGAGAAAAGAGCTCAGGCATCGCCAGACCGAACAGGTGGTTTTGAGAATTCTGGATGGAGCCAGTATCTGGAAGGCGAGGAAGTCCCAATGTACAACAGCGGAGGATGTGGGCGCTTCAGTGGTTCGCGACGAGGATCGCCCTGTACTAGCCGCTCACGAGGCCAAGATGAAGGCTCTGGCTAAAGATAAGCGCCCGCTGCCGATCAAATCTTCGGGCCGACCTGCGAAGCGCCGGCGACTTAACGAAGAGGGAGACAGCGCTCCAGATACGGTTCTCAATCAGCTGCAGTGGATACACGAGACGATACACGAACGGGAAGGAGATGAAATTGACGTCAAGACGCCAGAACAGCACCTCGAAGACATTATTGAGGAGAAAAAATTTGATAACAACCCCGAACAGCTTCGTGCATTGAGAATCATAGCCGAACATTTCATGTTCGGAATGTGAAATGTTCGGAATGGAAGAACAGCTGTTGCTATACATAGCCGGTGTAGGCGGGTCTGGCAAGAGCTTTATCGTCAAAGCTGTGGTCGAGTTCTTTAAACGATGCGGTGTTTCAGAGAGAATGATGTTGAGCGCGCCCACCGGCTGCGCGGCGGTTCTGATAGATGGCTACACCATTCATGCGTTAACCTTCCTCCCTAAGATGAAAGATGAACGAAAAGGCGCGCGTACAGCTCAGTTACAGGGTATATGGAAACATATACGATACTTGGTGATTGACGAGATTTCGATGGTATCGGCTGCACTTCTGGCTCAGATTAGTGCACGGTTGAATGAGGGGAAGATCTCTGAGACTTTCGGAACTGAGAGCATCTTCGGGAACATCAATGTCATCTTTCTAGGAGATATGGGTCAGCTGCGACCTGTCAACGCGTCATCGTTATTCTCCCATGCCTTGGTTAACCACATCACTCCTCGTACAAAGGAAACCGTGACCGGGCAAGACGCATTGTATGGTGCATGGCTCTGGAGAGAAGTTCAGAAGGTGGTAATTCTGAGAAAAAACCACCGTGCATCCCAAGATCCTGAATACGTAAATTTACTAGCTAGAATCCGCGCGGGAGTAGCTTGGGACGGTAGATCTCCAATGAGCGACACACAGAAAGGGGACGGTGTCAATTACGCGAAGTCTGATTACAATACCGTTCAGTCCCGCATATTGTCGGCGTTATCCCCAACAGAGCAGGCTGTGTACGAGGATGCACCGGTGATATGCGCCACGAAAGTAGTCCGTGATCTGCTGAATCGAGAACTCACACAAAATTACGCCAATAAAGCACGTAAACAGGTCCACGACTATCATTCGAAGGATAGGTTTTGCTCCTGTCCCCTAGATGAGCCGTTACAACGCTGTATCTGGCAAGTACGCTCTAGCGTCACCCACGATCGTCTAGGAAAGTTGCCTCTGGCCATTGGTATGAAAGTTATGGTGATGGAGAATGTGGCTTTGAAGGCTTCTGCGGTAAATGGTGCTGAAGGAACATTGAGAGAAATAAAGTACTCTGTCGATCAAGCAGGTCGCCGCTACGTCGAATGCGCGTACGTCGAAATTCCAAACGCCAACGTAAACATTCACCCTGCCGGTCGCGACATTGTCCCCATTATGCCTGTGAATTCTTACTTCAAATATAAAGCTGCGGATGGTCAAACCTTCAGTATTGCACGTTCTCAAGTGCCTCTCCTTCCAGCGTACGCGTACGTTGATTACAAATCGCAAGGCAGGAGTCTTCCGATTGTCTTGGTCGACTTGGCCGGGGCACATTCCCTGCAGAGCGTATATGTCATGTTATCAAGGGCTACTTCTCTTAAGACGCTGGCTGTCTTACGGCCCTTCGAACCGACGACGATGTACGGGAGATTAGGCCAAGATTTCAGAGATGAATTCGAACGGCTGGAGAGGTTAAATGCGTCCACTCTTCAAGCTTACGAGCGACGGCGGTTACCTGTTGGAAACCAACCTGCACCAAGTTTATACTGACCAAGGAGAATCCGGGAATAAAGTGTGGAGAGACACTGCGAATGAAGGCTTGCCAGCGGACAATTGAAAATTTGAAATTGAACTTCGGAGAAAAAAAGTGACTACATATTGACAGATATTGACGACAATACTTTAGTCCTGTATGTGATTAATGAGATGTTTAGATTGACGGTCTGAGGTACCAGGGATGCCCGGAGGGCCTTATGAATTACACCATCTTGGACATTAGCTCCAGAAAACGGATGTCTGTTGAACTGAGGAAAATGCAACGGGCATTTTCAGTGTCAAGATCGTGGCATCCTCAGTCATAGATAGGCCAAAATCGAGATGCGAGACAGTCTCGTCTCAGCACTCGGAGGAAAGGTTGGGAGTCTAGGACCATTTGCGACATCCGCCTTCCGCCACGACCTCTATTCCTTCGCAATTTTTTCAGTATAAAATGCCGTCAATGTGGACAGGAACATCTAGAGATAAGAAGAGTGAAAGACAGGAGCCCGCACCGCACACTCAGTCGCCCGCTACTTATCGTACAACGCCTGTATTCGGATTTATCCACAAGTCACCTGTCGCTTACAACCCGCCGCACCGAGTCCCAAACCGCCTTCGCCGAGTGATTAACCCTCAGTTGCGAGTAACCGTAGCCGTGATGAGTCCACTGCCAACGAATCAATTAACATCATCCTACAGACTCGTGAAAAGGAGTGCTTGCCTAGGGGCGGCGACCGGCATGAAGACTTCGGCTTGTGCTCTATTCCCCGGCGCAGGAGTAGATCCGAAGCAAAAATGGAAGTAAATGGGTGTGTCGAGTCAGTTAAATGCGGAATTAGGAGAGAGGATAGAGAGAGAGAAAATGGGATTGCAAACACGTACGGAATGAGGTTCTCGACGCCCAGGTAGCTCATGTCTACGGGGATGTAGTGCTTGTTGGGCAGCGCGTACGAGACGGTCTGCACCTGCGCGTTCTGTGCGATTATCAGCTGTGCCATCCGGAAGAGTGTTGCCTAGAGTCTTGGCATTAGTGCGTAACAGATCGGAAGCAAAGACAGGAACCTGGACGCTGGCGCTGTTATCCGATGCGAAGATGTCCAACGTAACCTTGCGGGCTTTGGTAGGAACGGTCGTGTCCCATACACTCCCTGGTGTAATGCTGGCCTGTATGGAGATAAGACAGATAAAGATTAGTGGATGAACGGACGCACCGGGACGGTAAACTCCTCAACGCCGGCATCGCTGGGCTTTGAAATATTGATGGAGGAGAATGTGTACGATAGGTCGATGGAGGTAGAGAGGATGCGGTCGTCGACTTCCTTCAGGGTTGTGTACTTGTCGCGTACAAAGTTGGTGAAGGCAGATTCGGTCGTCTTGAGGACTGCGGCCCACAACATTCATACATCATGTTTGCAACGAGAGGTTTATGGTTGTACACACCAAGGAGGTCGGATATCCCAGCAGTTACGTTGGCCACGATCTTGTCCTTGCCTTTAGACGCGTCGACCTGATCCGATTAATACTAGCTATCCAGACGAAAGGTGTCTACGTACCTCGACCTTGACGATCCGCTTGTCATCTCCATCGCGGATGAAGGCGTGTGGGTGATCCTCCGGCCCTTGCTCCCCCGCAACCGGAATTCGCGACCATCGAAGTTGTTCGACTGTTACAAACGCCTTGTGGATATGCACATACTTGGACACGAGATGCGTGCCCAGATGGAGCGCAAATCGCTCGGGAATCAGGACATGCGGCGATATCTTCGCGATATCTGTCCGCCATAGAGGTCTCAGAACTGAGCCAAAGACGACTGGGACACATACAGTATGTGATGTTTTTGACTGAACGAAATCAATCAACAGACGTCTGTTTCAGCTTCGGTTCTGATCGCAAGCCACGCACTTGAATCAGTCGCAACGACCACTGAATTGTCCGCCTCCGTGTAGCTTGTCTCGATGTCGCCCTCCAGCAGCGCTTGCACGTTGTATTCCACGATATGGTGCCACTTGCCTTCTCGGACTACACGAAAGACACGGACCTTGTCTTTACCATAACGTGCATGGCTGAGGAATGAAATCTCGTCGGACATAGTGGTAAGAGTCAAGATAAGAGGTCCGTGCGGTCTCGACCAACGCATAATGCCGACGGCAATCTGTCACATCGTGATGAGTGAGGGCGTGACGCTGCTTGACTTTCCTCTTTGCTCACAAAACTTTTCACTTGCAAGTTGCTCGGGGTTCTAGCAAGGAGGATTTATCCATCTCAAAGTAGACCTATATCAGTTCCCCTCACGAATTTCGGCCAGAGAGAAATATCTTGCCTGATTCACGCCGATGACAAAACAGCGGGACCCAGCCGGCGTTGGTTCCCAGGTGCAAGCGAGTGCGGCTAAGGAAAAAGGAAACAAAGCATTCAGGGAGAGTAAATGGCTTTTGTGCGGGCTTCCTTCGGTTTTAAATATGTCCCTCTCATCCATCGCAGGGCTACGAAACACTATCAAGAGGTCAGAAAGTCGCAGCGGCAGACAAACCTGGCTGACATTGTATACAGGCCGAGCGATTAGATCCAACAAACCCTGTCTATCCCTCAAATCTCAGCGCGGCGTTTTTCGAAATGGGTAACTACAGCGACTGCGCCGCTGCCATTCTGAGGTCCTGTTCCCATTTGGACTTCGAGAAGGAATCGTCCTTGGCGTCTAGGCTATCAACGCGGCTCGCAAAATCGATATCCCAGGCCTTCGCAGTCGGAAATCCCATCGCAGTACAAAACACAGAAGAGTTCGAGCGTATCAAACTCGCTGGCCCGGCTGAAGGGCCCGACGCCAACGTTTGGTCGGTTTGGGCTGACGCAGTGTCAGACCCAAACCATGCTCTTGCAGTAGAACGTGCCCGAGAGAGACTAGTGAAACTCCCCATCCTGAAGCAGGTGCCGTGCGTACAATTTATCCATCTCTCGCAGAACCGTACTGACTCGTGCGGCAGTTGCGGGGCTTGTGAGTACTTTACGACAAGTGTCTACATTTCAAGAGAACCGCATTCTTGCGCTGACATGTCCAGTACAGATCTCGCACGATGACGTTAAGTCATTGTTGGAGAAATCCGGCGATGGGGCGTTCGGAGCGGTCGGGAAGGATTCCATTGATCTCATTATGCTCCCTGCCAACCAGCTTTCTTCGTTAGCCTTTCTCTTTGGTGGCGTTGGAGATGGTGAGTAAAAAAATATTGTTCTGGAACTCGAAATAATTGACGCATGCGGTGAAGCGCGCCACGTATTCGGTACCTTGGTCGGTCTCTACGAGTCATCGCTTCGACTCACTCAGAATCAAAGAGACGCCTTGCGCGTTGATATTACTCTCCTTGATATCAAAGAACATGTACTCGCTCGCGATCTTGTTATCATGGTTCTTCTTTCGGAAATTTCGGCCTGCTCGGATGCAAAAGAAAAACTAGAGCTTCAGGCTACCGTCTTCTACCTCTACACTGCTCTCGTCATGCCAAAGTATTGTCACAAAAGGTCCAGTCAGACAATTGCATGGTGAATGTTGCTAAAGGTGAATTCTCACAGGTTTTGCGATGCTGCCGAGAGAATTCTAGTTGCGCTATCTCAGGAAGTCGTCGACGTTCTTCCTTGGATTCGTGTAGAGAACGGCAGTGTGCAGATGATCCGGTCGGCCCTTCTTTTATGGACGACTTTACCAAGCAAATCGACAGCCGATTTCATATCTCAACACCGGTTCTCTCCTGACGCTGATCAGGTATCCATCATCTTTCCATGACTTGCTCATTTCTCACGCCTTCAATAGAATAGTTCACTGCGATTAGGCGAGGAATCAAGCTGGTACGCGCAAGTCAAGGCGTTCTTACCTCCTGTCGAATTTTGGAACCGGCACTCGGAATTTTCCACCTTTCGCCAACCGAATGCTAAAGCGAAAATAAGGGCGGTAAGATTGGTCGAAGTCATACCTTTAGGATTCTAGTTCAACGCATTCGCATTAGGCAGCAAATCATGTCAAGGCATCATGGGTCGTAAATCCTACTCTATTCGTACGTTCCTCGCCGAGATATGCTCTTATATACTCACGCTCATAGGTAGGATGATCCTCGGGAAGTTCGAATGGAGCCCATGGATGGGGACACATTCAGTGTCGTCCGGCAGTTGGCTGAATTTCACAAACGCCATCCAGTCACGCCGTTCACGGTCCTATAAAAGACTCACCAGCATTCGGATATGTCACCGGGTTCTTCGACTCTGTCATCGCGGCCATCCAGACCTTGCACGAGAAAATCAGGCTGGAGTTCATCCACGGCGAGCTGCAATCCGAACTCCTTCGAATGAGAATGTACCCCGAACCGCGTGTCAACAACAGCTTGCCCGTTAAATATACGAAGATGTGGTTGAGCAATGTTCCGTAAGCGGCTTCGCTGTTTTCGTTTCGCGATACTTGACCGTCAACGCTTAAGCGACTACACGAACGGCCCGATGGGAACGGCGGTGTTCGTTGTGCCCAGTTTGCAGGGCCCGAGCTCGACGGCAAGTGCCAATCATCTGCTGAATTTTGGGGCGTTCATCAGGGAGCCGACGGCATTTTCAAACACGTATGGGTGTCCCCTCTTCGCTCGTATTCTTCCCTAAATCGGGCTCCACAGGTATGCGCATCTCAAACCCGCTGAATTTACTGGCTATCTTGGGTGCACCGTCGTCGACATGATACCAATCGATGTCACAATCTTATCCCCCCTCGCTTTACCGCTGTCCAATAGTAAGCTCGCGACACGGGAGGCACTGAAGACGTGGCTCATTCGCGTATTTCTCTGCACCCTTATCAACGGCCGAAAGAATCCAATCGCCAAGATCATCATGCCGAGTACCTTCGTGACATTCATCCATCTCCTTATTCATCTCCACAAAGTCGGATATCCGGGCCACTGGCTGAGCGACTTTCTGCATAACTTGCTCTCAAATAATCTTGTAACCAACATTCTCCCATACACCGGTAATCTCCCCATCTCGCAACAGCATGACTGGAAGCAAGGGCGCCCGGACGCGCGCCTGAATCTCAGGTCCTGGATCCCGGACATGGAAGCGATCGTTGCGCGCACATATGCTGCACTTCCATTTGCCCTGGCGCCCCCTCCGTCATTCCCGGCAGCTCAGGAAATCGGCTTGTTCTCCGCCCGGGTTCGCACTTTCGAACAGGCGTCCGTCCCTGACCCCGTAGCCGGCCTAGTCTTTTTCAACCCCGAGAAGGTGCGCAACGTGACGGACTGGCAGAAGCAGCTTCTGGCGGTCCTTCGCGGGGATGATACCGGCACTGCTGCTGAGATATGCATGGTATTGTCCATGGAGGCGATTTCTTGGGCGTTCATTGGCGAAGTTAAATGGAGGATGAGTCGCGTGCGCTTCAAGCGTATGGTGGCTGCCAAATGGGTAGTCGCGGTCTACGGAACGTATGATCATGAGATTAGTGAGCGGAAATCTCATCGCCAAACGGCGTAAAGGATTCTGACCATTCTAAATCCAGTCTCTTCAGCTGCGCCGTCCAGTACTTGGAGAGAGTCAACGTGAAGCTGGGTAGTATGAACACGTTCTGGGACTGGACCCCGCTGGTTGGTGCGGGGCCAACATGAGGTGAGTAGTGTATGATGTAGTCGAGTGTGTCATTTCAGACGAGTTCAACCGTTTTCCGCGCGACCCGGGATATTGCGGGGGAAAATAAATTTTGGGACTCTGGATGCAACAAAGCTTACTTGTATGGTTGTAGATTGCTCACTTGCGATGGACTGGATTCTCGTTCCCATTTCCTTCAACCTTCAACCTTCCTCGTCAGTAACTTCTCTCCGGAACGGCGGACCCACATACCATCCCACATAATGGATACCGCGTGCTTCTCTCTGTCGATCGTCCGTATCCTCGCGGCTGATCGTCGTCCTAATCCTAATCCATCCGCAAGTTCGTGGTAAAACCAGGCCGAAGTCGCCGCGCAGTTACTAACTGCTTCAGCCCAACTCGGCCGTGTGTGCGAGCGGTCGCGCGTCGTCGCAGCCAGAACGAGATTTTTTCGTCCGAGGTTGATGCGGGTACATGTTCGCAAGATGGTGGCGCTGAAAGACGGACCCGGAAGATGGAAATGAATTCATGGAAGACGACGAGGAAGAGCTTATGATATCGGAACTTGGAGGCCAGGTTCTTGGCTGGCAGTCAAAAAGGTCCCGCGGCTCGGTGCCGCCGAGATCTAGACTTTGCTTCTCTGCGCGAGATCGTGCGAAGCTGAGAATCGTTGACGGCCAATTGTGCTGTTCAGGGAACTTGGACTCCCAACAGTGCTTAGAAGTAAGAATAAATTAGATGGTCAAGGTGATGTCGCTTGAATGGATGGCTCAGGACACTGACTCGAACGAGTGAAAAACATCCTCACAGCGCGCCCAGATATGAAACTAAAAAGTTCTGCATGCGAACGAAACGAAGGGGAGAATTACGACCCGACGGTTGCTATCTTGAGAACGTTGAGACATATGAAGCCGCCCAAGGTTGGAAATGCCTATGGTGCACACAATCTGGCAGTTTATAACTTGTACACAGTGGCGAGTAAAGCGACAGATGTTCAATTCAACTTGGTCACTGAACTTCGACAAACTACATTCAAAGTATCCATTACATGTAATTCAATAAGTCTAGGCATACGAATAAATAAATACTCAGCAGAGTCCGGTCCATCTGCCCTCATTTTGAATTCACCTCCACCAACGTTCCCGGGCCGCACCCGCGTTCAGCTACAGCAGCTTGACGGGAGGCCGCCATCGCGCAGAGCACAAGAGACACACGCGGAAAAAGACTGCGTAACGCGTTGGCGAACAGCGGCCAATTCCCAGCAGCACTCACACCCCCGCGCTCGCACTGCCACTCGCACCCCCGTCCTTCTCGCGCTCACTCCGCACCTCCTCCCTCTTCCCATCCCCATCCCCGCCAGTCGGCGCCGGCGGCCCATCTTTCCCCGGCAGCCCAACGCCCCAGAACGCCCCAAGAGCCAGGAGCGCGGCTGTCCAGTTAGTGTCAGTCGATTCATATACATCTAAAGAGACAAAGACGGACCAAGCCCGCCAAACGCCACCCCCGTCCACATCGCCGCGTGGTACGACGCGAGCGCGTCCGCGCCCCTGCGCTGCGCGCCCTCCTGCACACTATTAAACACGATTGTCGACGCCGTCACGCCAAAGGACGTCCCCAGCTGCGTAAGGGCAACTCAGTCAGCTCATCTCATCTCACAGAACAACCGAGAGAAGGGAGGAAGGAGTGCAACGTACCTGCGTCATCATCTGAAACACGCCCCCAGCCACGCTCTGCTCGCCCGGCCCCACCGCGCCCGACACGAACATCGTCCCCGCCGCGAACAAAAAGTCCGCGCCGACGACGCTGCACACGGCCGCCGGGAACCCGAACGCCCAGTACGGCGCCGAGGGGACGATGAGTGCGAAGAGCAAAGGCGCGATTGTCGTTGTGAGCGTTCCGGATGCTGCGCAATCAAGGTCAATAGATGGTCGGATGTACAGGAGCAAACGAACCAAGCAGCCAAAACGTCCGCACCCGCCCCACGACGAGCGCCACGACCACATTCGCGATGATCCCCGTAACGAACATCGGCGTCAACCGCACCACCGTACGCACCGGCGAGTACCCGATGTAGATCTGGTAGTAGAGCTGCAGCGGCGGCGGCGAATCAGCGAGTTGTTCAAAGAGCGGAGGACGGTGAAGAAGAAGAAATGAAGAAGTGTGTAAATGGAGGGAAAAACGCACCTGCACCCAAAACGCCCACACCATAAACGCGCCAAATTGGAGCAGCGCCACGCCATACACGGCCCCCACGCGCCCCCGTGCGCGCGCGAAGAGCGACGGCGGGAGGAGCGGCGGAGGCGCGTACGCCGCTGCTGCGCGCGCCCAGCGCGTCTGTGCGATCCAGCGTGTCAGCCGGTTTTGTGTTAGGGGAGCGAAGAGCCCTGGCGCCGACGCGCTGCGCTTCCCTGCTTGCGGGCCCGCGGGGTGCGAGGCCGCCGAGGATGAAGTCGAAGTGGATGTCGAGCGGCGTGCATCTTGCTCCTGCTCCTGCTCCTGCTCCTCCGCCTGGTCCTCGTCCCTCTCATGCTGCGCCTGCCCTCCACCTGCGCCTGCGCCCTCGTCATATTCCTGCTGGCGCTCGCCTTCACGTTCCCTTAAAAGCCGCTCAAGCCTCACCTCCCACGCAGCAAACAGCGCGAGGAACACGAGCGCGAGGACGAGGAGGGTGATCATGTCTACGTTTGAGCGTGATGATTAGTTGCTGCTACGGCAGCGAAAGGAAGGAAAGAAGAAGAAACGCACAAGGCATCCCCCATCCGCCCGGGCCGTGCATCATCCCGCCCCCTGGCCCGCCCCCGCCGAAACCCGGCCCCGGCCCCGTGGCGAGTCTCACCCCCGCTCCCCCTCCCCCGCCCGCATGCTGGTGGCGATGATGATGTCGATGATGATGATGCCCATGCAAATGCCGCCGCCGATGTCCATGTAGGTGCGGATGTGGGTGTGGGTGCCCGTGCCCGCGCGGCAGGAGGTGGAAGAGCCAGCCTAGGAGGCCTCCGTGTCCGTGTCCGCCGTGCCCGCCGTGCCCGCCGTGCTCCCCATGTAGATGTGGATGATGCGGATGTGAATGCGCATCATGCGGCCGGTGCGCGGGCGCAGACGCGGGCACAGACGCATGCCCACGCGCAGAGTCAGAGTCGAGCGCGGGGTCGTGTGCGTGTGCGTGCTCATGCCCATGCTCCCAGTGCTCATGCTCCTGCCCCCAGTGGTGGTGGTGGTGCGAGTGCTCCCCGTCGTCGTCGGCATCCAGATTGTCTCCGGCATCGGGTGCATGGTGCATCCCATGCGCAGGAGGAGGAGGAGGAGGAGGAGGAGGAGGAGGGAATGGAGGAGGCCCAAAAGGCCCCCCGAAGCCAAAAAGCCAGTCCCACCACCCTTCGTGCGGAGGCGGGGGCGGGTGCCCATCGTGCTGATGTTCATGCTGATACAAATCGTGCGGCGCGCTCCCGTCGTGCTCGTGCTCCGGTAGCGCGGGGTCGTGCGCATGCGCGTGCCTATGCCCCCGATTGTGCCCGTGCCCATAGTGGTGCTCGTCGTCTCCGCCGACATCGAGATCATCTTCGTTCGGCACGCCGTGCCCGTGTCCGTGTCCATGATGCGTCCCATGCGTCCCATGCGCAGGATGGGCAGGATACGACGGCGGCTGCAGCAGACGGAACGGAGGAGGACCGAAAAGCCAGTCCCACCAGCTCTGGGGTGAGGGCGGGTGTGGATGCTGATCGTAATGTAAATCGTGCGGCGCGCTCCCGTGGTGGTGCTCGTGCTGAACGTGCGCGCTCCCGTGCTCGTGCTGAGCATGCTCTTCCTCCGCGTCGGCATCCGCATCCGCGCCCGAGCCCGAATCCGAGTTGTCCAGGTCCAAGTCTAAGGGGTGGTGGGGCCGGGGCTGGGGCTGGGGATGAGTGTGCGCTCCCGCCTCTGCCTCCGAATCTAAATCTGCCGCGTCGACTTGCAACGACTCTGCCTCCGCCTCCAGTTCGAGACCATGCGGCGACGCCGATGATGGGCGGCGCCAAAACGCGTCCCCGTCCCCGCGCTCACCTCCTGCCTGTACGCCCCCTTCCATGCGCACGAAATCGACATCGACATCAGCAGCCGCGTCGACGACGCCCTCGAACCCTCGGCGTTTGTCTTTGCGTCCCCGACCGCGACCGCGTCCGCGACCCCGGCCCCGACGGCGCACTCCCCCCTCCTCCCCTTCCTTCCCTTCCCTCCCCACTTCTAGATACCCACCCCCCCTCCGCACCTCCACCCCCCTTCCTACCTCGCGCGTCCCCGGCATGCCCATTGGCCCACCCCCCGGAAACGGCATAGGCATGCGCCTCGGCACGCCCACCCCCGGGCCCGCGCCCTGCCCTAGGACGAACACGAGCAGGACGAGGCCCGCGGCGGAGAGGAGGGCGCCGGGCCAGTCTGTGCCTTCTGCTCGTAGGCGTACGCGTCCTCCTCTTGCAGCGCGTGTGCCTAGGGGAGGGGCGGAAGGAGGTGGTGGGTATGTGGACGTAGAAGGCCCGGGTTTCTCGTCCGCTGCGCCCGCGCCCGCGGATGGGGGTGGATTTGAAGTGGCGGTGGGTGACGCAGAAGTAATAGGAGAAGCAGAAGTAGACGGAGGAATAGGAGCAGGAGCAGGAGCAGGAGGAGGGTGAAGCGACGAAGAGGCGTCAGCGGGGATGCACAGCACGCCCGCGAGGAGGGTGGCGAGCGCGAGCGCGGCGGAGAGGAAGAACTGTGCGCGCCAGGTGTATCTGCCGGTCAATCGTCAATCAGCCTCCGCAGATTATACAGCAGAATAGGATAGGATAGATTTTTTTGCCAGAAGATGAGAATAGAAATTGCTAGAGGATGAGAGAAGGGGTAAGGAAAGGCGCACGCACCGCGACCGCTGGGTGATCAGCCCGCCAAAGACCATACCGAGCGCCGCACCGACGGGGGCGCCCGCGGCGAAGGACGAAAAGGCGGCGGCGCGCGCGCGGCCGGCGGTTGGCGGGAACGTGTGCGCGAGGATGCCGATCTACACCGTACGCATGTATATCAACTACATGCACTTCACAAGAGCGAGAAGACGCACCGCAGCAGGAATCGTCGCGGCCCCCCCCGACGCCCTGCAGCCCGCGCAGCACCGCCAGCGCGGGCGCATCGGGCGCAAAGCCGCACGCGAGGGTAAACGCGGCGAGGAGCGCGCTGCCGGCGATGAAGACGCGCTTGCGGCCGTGCGCGTCGGCGAGGTGGCCGCAGAAGAGGAGCAGGCAGCCGGAGGAGAGCGCGTACGCGGAGACGAGCCACTGCAGCGCCGCCGCGCGCGCTTGCAGGCCCGCGGCGATCGTGGGCAGCGCGATGGCGACCGAGGTCCCGTTCGAACTCTGCAGAGAGAGTTCAACTGCGAGTTCAACTAATTGAACTGGGACGTAAATGTTACGCACGTTGACTATCATGGCGGCGGTGCACGTGGCGGCGATGGCGGTGGCGCGGAGGGCGCTCCTGCGCGGGGGTGGCGGTGGGCCGTCCATGGAGAGTCGTAGAGGAGCGCAATCGGCGACATACTGCGCATACTAGAAGGGTTCAGCGTGCGGGACATCGCTGTGTTCTAAACATAGTCCCGACGAATCCCCGCCGGCCCGCTCGCTTCCCCGTCCGTTCGCACGGACACTCTTTGTTTTTAGAAATTTATTTATGGCTTCGCTGCGAATCTCTTTCTCTGTCCTGGCCCATTCTGCAGACCACACCCTCGCATTTTTTTATTCTCCTCTTAGACCGAAACGGTGAAACCCCGCTTGCGCCCTAGCTCCCATCAACTGCGCCCCCGCCGCTGCGCATGCCCATCATCCGCAACCGCTCGCAATCTCCCACGCTCGGCAGTACTTGTGGGTGCAAGAAGTTCGAACCCGCGGTGCCTTTTTGCCTGCCATCCAACTTCAGTTCAAGAACCCCGGCATCTTTTGTCGGACCCGACTCCTTCTAGTATCGAAAACGCCGCCCGGTTCCGCCTCTTGCTGACATCCGCTTCCACTTCCACATACGACAGCCTAAAATAATCCGTATCAACCTCGGACGAATCTAGTTACGACGACGGACGCGCGACCCCTCGCACACGCCGCTGCCAAAAATAATAATAAAGTAGCTGCGCAGTGCGCGACCTCGGCCTGCAGGCTGTGATTTGCGCGGGAACTTACGGGGGTCTCGGACACCGTGATGTGCGTTGCGTACCCGGGACTGTGGACAACATGCGCGACGTTCCGGGAACGCCAATGAATCCGCAAGAATATTTTCAAGTGCAGGCGTATCGGAATCCCAGCGAAAAAAAAAAAAACGCTCTCCAGTCGCTCTTCTAAAAGAAAATGTGCTTTTCAATGTATGACCTGGCCTTGAGTCGAACAAGGGACACCCATGTACGTATTCCTGATCCTAGAATGTTTACTAAGGATGGGTGCGAACCACTTCGCTCCAGGTCTCTTCTTAGCTTAGTTAACTTCTGGGTGGTATGCGCATCTCGGGTTTCGTCTCTCAACCGTACACATGCAGAATCAACCCCGCATTATTTATCTGGCTACTTGTCGAGAGTAGCCACCTTTACACCGCCACCTTATATCACACCCACCTCACCCCATAGCACCTCATTGTCCACTCCACCTGCCGACGCTACATACGAACCACTCGTTATTCTCATACGGCCCGCTAGTTAACATCCATGTACCTACGAATAGTGCCACATGGGCCCCAAGGGGCCCGCGCGCACTCTAAAATGATCATTGAATTGAATTGAATTGAATTGAACCCCGCATTATTGAATCACACCACAGAAAAGCACTGATGCTCCACCCAGGGCCATTCCTCAACTCACTGGCCCTCATTTGCATTTATGCACATCAGACCGTACATAGACTCTACGACCCCCGGATTGAGCGCGAACCTCACGGAGAAACAAAAAATATTGATGTTTTTCTGACGACGGGGAAGTGACCTGGCCTTGAGTCGAACAAGGGACGCCCAAACAACATCTACAAAAATCCATGCATTAGGGATGGGTGCGAACCACTTCGCTCCAGTTCTCTTTCTTGCCTGGTTATTTCCTGTTAATGGGCTACAGTGCTCAACCAGTCTTTCATTCACTAAAATTGATTTGTGCCCTAAGAAACAACTTGAAAGCTACCGTGACCAAAAAAAAGCAAACCAACCGGGTCAATTATGACCTGGCCTTGAGTCGAACAAGGGACGCCCAAACGACTTTTACAAAAATCCATGCATTAGGGATGGGTGCGAACCACTTTGCTCCAGGTCTCTTTTCCTATATACATTCACTTGCTGGTGATGCAACCAATCTTGACTCTTCTGCCCATTACAGTCAGTTTATTTTTATACAAAATACAAAGCTATCGGAACAAATCGACGGGGCAAAAAAAAAAACGTCGCCACCTATCATGACCTGGCCTTGAATCGAACAAGGGTTCCCTGAACTGATGTACTATCACGTAACGAGGATAGGTGCAAACCACTTCGCTCCAGGTCTCTTCTACCACATACATTCACTTCTCGGTCAGTTGATTTGTATTCAAAAGAAAGAAAAAGTAACTTCGCCGACTCGGAGCAGATCGACGGGGAAAAAGTAAAGGGAAAGCATATGAGCTAGGACCTGGCCTTTGGGTCGAACAAGGGATGGCCAAATACCTCAGAGATGTTCAAACATTAGGGATGGGTGCGAACCTCTTCGCTCCGGGTCTCTTCTTCACTGGATTTCGGGTGGAATACACAATCCTGAGGGATCTTTCCGCGGAATCGAACCAGAACCCAAGGAAGTAAAGAATGATATGTGTGTTACATTCACTTCCCAAAAATTCAACCAGTATTCCACTCACTCAATAACATCAATTGATTTGTATTCAAAAGCCACTTCGCCGACTCGAAGCATATCAACGGGGCAGATCAACGGGGCAAAAAAAAACAAAAACAGATGAGCAATTCACGTATGACCTGGCCTTGAGTCGAACAAGGGACGCCCAAACAGCCTCTCGAAGGCTATACCATTACGGATGGGTGCGAACCGCTTCGCTCCAGGCCTTCTGCATACCTTCATTGACAGTTGAGTGCAGTCTTGAAGGTGAGCGACTAGACATGCCCTCAAACATTAGACTCGTCTTCACCCAGGGCCATTCCACAACTCACTAGCCCTCATTTGCATTTACGCAACGTAAATCAGACTACGAATCAGCCCTCCGCGACCCCCCGGATTGAACGCAAAGCTGACGGAACCGCCAAAAAAAACTCTTTCGCAACCGACTGATGACCTGGCCTTGAGTCGAACAAGGGACGCCTAAACGACTTCTACTGAAATCCGGGCCTTGGGATGGGTGCGAACCACTTCGCACCAGGTCTCCCTTGTATTCTGGTTCACTTCCCAGTGATGTGCTACAGTGCTCAACCCCTCAATCACTAAATTTGACTTGCCCCCCTAAAAAGCAACTTCAAAGCTGCCCAAAAGCTCTATGACAGAAAAAAAGCTCACCCAGATAATGGCCTGGCCTTGAGTCGAACAAGGGACGCCCAAACAGTCTCTCGGAGGCTATACCATTACGGATGGGTGCGAACCGCTTCGCTTCAGGTCTTCCCTGCATACCTTCAGTTGAGTCCCGGTTTCAAGGTGAGCAGAGTGCTGTCAAAAAATAAAATGTCATCTTTTTCACCCATGCCTCGACTCCCTGGCTCTCATTTAATATTTAATGAGACTCCACGACCCACCAGATTGAGCGCAAAGCTGATGAAAGCACCAAAAAAATACTTGGATCACAATTCGCCAATGACCTGGCCTTGAGCCGAACAAGGGACGCCCAAATAACTTCTCCCAAGATATCTATTTTATTAGAGATGGGTGTGAACCAATTCTCCAGGTCTTCTCTTTCTATTTTCACTTCCCGGTGATGTCCTACACTGCTCAATCAATCTTCTGTTCACTAAAATTGATTTGCGCCCTAGGCCCCTAAGAAATAACTTGAGAGCTACCCTGGCGAAAAAAAAAAGTAAATGAAGCGCAAATCGAGCTATAACCTGGACTTGAGTCGAACAAGGGACGCCCAAACAATTTTTTACTGAAATCCAGGCATTGGGGATGGGTGCGAGCCACTTCCCTCCAGGTCTCCTTCTTGGCTGGGTTAACTTACGGATGATAAGCGGGCCTCTCGAATTTTGTCTGTCAACCAAAGTCGGAATCAACCCAACATCCGAGTAAAATCGCAAGAAAAACCGAGGCTCCGTAAAAACAAAGTATAAATTCAGTTCTATGCCATGACCTGGCCTTGACTCGAACAAGGGACGCCCAAACGACCTCTACAGAAATCCAGGCATTAGGGATGGGTGCGAGCCGCTTTGCTCCAGGTCTCCTTATTGGCTGGTAGAATTCCTGGTGATCCAACCAGTATTCCGACCAATACCGTCAATTGACTTGTAGTCAAAAGAAAAAAAAGCCACTTACTGTCACCGACTTAAAGCAGATCAATGCGGAAAAAAAGAGGTCCATATTTGCGACATGACCGGGCCTTGGGTCGAACAAGGGATCAGTGTTCGCCCTAAGGGCCTTAAATCGGGTTGGTCGGCTCCTTAAGGCCTTAATAAGGTTAAGGCCTTAATCCTAAGGGCCTTTAAGGCCTTCGATTAAAAGAATCCCACGGTATTTGGCACAGCCGAAATATCAGAATTAGCCTATGTATACTCCTCATCTCCGAGTCATCTGGGGGTATCTCCTCAGTCTCATCTGCCAACAACTCCATCGGAATCTCCTCCTCCTCCTCCATCACAGTGCGGACAGTTTCTGGGTACAGGGCTTCTCTGCCCTTGCTCTGCCCCTCCAAATAGGCCTGGCTTTTTCCCTGGTGGAAATATTGCTGTAGCAAGATGGTAGTCAACATTGAACGGGATGGCAGCCAAAAAATGGAAATTTACAAATTGTACACGTGATATTTAAGGCCTTATTAAGGTCGAGACGCTGGGCCGAAAAAATTTAAGGTCTTAATTAAGGCCTTAATTAAGGCCTTAAGGGTTAAGGCCTTAGGCCTTAGGGCGAACACTGCAAGGGATGCCCTGTGCCTATCTATACTCGGAGCTTGAGGCCGACAATGATGGATGGGTGTGAACCACTTCGCTCCAGGTCTCTTCTTGTCTGGTTCACTTCCCGTCAAAGTGTTATAGTGCTCAACCCTTCTATCACTAAACTTATGTAACTTGTCCCACTTCGGAGCTACCCAAACCCGCGTGACGAAAAAAGATACACCCAATTAGTACATGGCCCAGCCTTGAGTCGAACAAGGGATGCCCATGTACCTCTCATTTCTGAAACCGACAATTAGGGATGGGTGCAAACCACTTCGCTCCAGGTCTCTTCTTAGCTTGGTAACTTCCCGGTGATGCTTGAACCAGTGTTCTGCCCACCAATGCCAAATGATTTTTACTCAAAAGAAGTACATGTAACTTCCTGGAACAGGTCGACGCAGAAAAAAAAGGTAAAAGAACCGAATCAATTCAAGCTATGACCTGGCCTTGAGTCGAACAAGGGACACCCATGTATTTATTCCTAGAACAACCACTAACAGGGATGGCTGCGAACCACTTCGCTCCAGGTCTTCCGTGCATGCCTTCAGTTCAATCCAGGGTTGAAGGTGAGCAGTGTTCCCTAAAAAAGAAAAAACCTCGTCTCCACCTAGCGCCACTCCTCGACTCACTAGCTCTCATCTGCACAAAATCAGACAGTAGACTCCACAACCCGGGTTGAGCACGAACCTCACGGAGATACAAAAATAATGTTTTCCTAACGACGGGGCAGTGACCTGGCCTTGAGTCGAACAAGGGATGCCCATGTATTAAGTACTCAGTCAATTACTACTGCTGATGGGTGCGAACCACTTCGCTCCAGGTCTCTTCTGTGCTAGTTCACATCCCGGTGATGAGCTACAGTGATCAACCAGTCTTCCACTCACTAACATCAATTAATTTGTATTCAGAAGAAAACAGCCACTTCACTGACTCGGCGGGGGAAAAAGTGAACGCAGGGACAGATTCATGACCTGGCCTTGAGTCGAATAAGGGACACCCATGTACTTATCTTCCGAAATAATGACTGGGGGTGGGTGCGAACCGCTTCGCTCCAGGTCTGTTTTCCTACATATATATACTTCCTGGAGATGCAACTGGCCTTCCGCTTGCAAATTCTGCTTCGTACTCAGAAGAAGCACATGTACAGGTCGACCCGGGAACAAAATAAAAAGGCAAAAGAGTCTCGAATCGAGTCAAGCTATGACCTGGCCTTGAGTCGAACAAGGGACGCCCATGTATTACTCAGTCAATTACTATTGGGGATGGGTGCGAGCCGCTTCGCTCCAGGTCTCTTCTTGGCTAGTTTACTGCCCGGCGATGTAAATGATTGTCTATTCCCTAAATTTGATTTGTACCCAAAAAAGCAACTGAAGAACTACAGTATGGCCTGGCCTTGAGTCGAACAAGCTTAAGGCGCCCTATTAACTTCTCCAGCAGATTCAATTTTTGAAGATGGGCGCGAACCACTTCGCTCCAGGTCTCTTTCATACATTCATTTACTTTCCGGTCAATTGATTTGAGTTCAAAAGACAAAGCCATCGGAGCAGGTTGACGTGTCAAAAAAAAAACAGACAAACCGGCTGATTTATGACCTGGCCTTGAGTCGAAGAAGGGATGCCCATGTATTAAGTACTCAGTCAATTACTACTGGGGATGGGTGCGAGCCGCTTCGCTCCAGGTCTCTTCTGTGCTGGTTTACTTGCCGGTGATGTAACCAGTCTTCCTTCTCTCCACCCACGCCAATTGATTTGTATCCAAAACAAAAAAACAACCTCGCCGACTCGGAGAAGAACGAGGCAAAAAAAAGGCGAACCAGTAGATATCTACGACATATGACCTGGCCTTGAGTCGAACAAGGGACGCCCAACAGCTACTCAAGAATATTCTGTTATTATCAGAATCGGGTGCAAACTGCTTCGCTCCAGGTCTCTTTCCTACATACATTCACTTCTCGGTCAATGGATTCAAATTTGAAAGCCACTTCTGCGCCAACTCGGAGCAGATCGATGCGGTAAAAAAGTTTCATCATGACCTAGCCTTGAGTCGAACAAGGGACGCCCAAACAATTCCTCCACGATTGGATCATTACACTGCGGGCAAGCGCCATGACCGTGGGTTCATGGTGTTTGATTGGCGGAGCTCAGACACTTGCCATGGTGTTTGCCAGGCGTTGCACCAACGTTGCACAATTGTCTTTGTTCTTTTGTCAGCGTGGGAAAGTCCGGCGCTTAAGTTCAAACCACGGCGATGTTCTCCATTTTGTTTTGAATGTGACATGGTGGGTGGTAATTCACTCCTAAAAAATTCATGCAGCTATGTAGACCCCACAAAAAAAATATCCAGCTCTCTGTCATAGCCTTTATTTTCTTCAGCTTTTGCAGCGCCGTGAATTCGTTCTCACACGGCTGCAGCCCTGGTGGCTGGCAAAAATTGCTGCACTTCTAAAACCTCGCGGCAAAGCCAGTACCAAATTGGAGCCTTTCTAGAATGAGGCTATGGTCAAAGTGGAAAGATTTTTGGCATCGAGTGAAGTTGAGAAACGGAGAAGCACTCGAAGTGATCAAGCCAACGATGATCGCCGAGTGATTCCCGACATCAAGCCGTGGAAGGCATGTGAGTTCACACACTGACAAAAGAACAAAGAAAATTGTGCAACGCCTGGCAAACGCCATGGCAAGTGTCCGAGCTCCGCCAATCAAACGCCATGAACCCACAGTCATGGCGCTTGCCCGCAGTGTTAGGCATGGGTGCGAACCACTTCGCCCCAGGTCTCCTTCTGTGCTGGGTTAACTTCCCGGTGATGTTCTACACTGCTCAACCAGTCTTCTATCCTTATTATAAATTTGATTTCTACCCCAAAACGCAACTTGAGAGCTACCCAAAAACCCCGTGACGAAAAAAGGCAAACCAACCGATTTACGATTTATGACCGCATAAAGCAGCAGCCCGTGGGCCCCCGAGAAGAATGTCGCCGACTAGTCTAGGGTTGCCACAAATTGGTAGAGGGCCTGAGTTCGAATTCAACGCCTTTTCAACGTCACTGCGAGGCTTAGGGAAATGTCTATATGTGGTTGGAGATTAAGAGGGCCAATCCTTTGTTTTTCTACTCTTTGTCTCCTGCTATTACAGCTGTTTCCGAAAAGCTTGAGACAACGTGAAATTTTTTGCGCGCACAAAACTTTGATGGCAGGCTAAGGATTACCGCTTTGGGATGTCGAGCCGAGATTGCCGTCGCTTCCGTGTAATCCGTTTGCCGCCCAGATATTATTCCATGGGTGAGCTCCTTCCCTCGGGATACCCAGCTGACTCTTTCTGAGATTCTTATGAGCCTCATATGTATGCAACTCACATGCTCCGGGAACACATAATTGACACGAAAATTGGACTTCGCTTGGTCCATCACGAAATGGGGCTGATCCGTGTGGGATCATCCGTGCCAAATCCGGTAATCCTTAGCCTGCCATCAAAATTCGTTGCGTGCAAAAAATTTCACGTTGTCTCAAGCTTTTCGGAAACAGCTGTAACTTGAGCAGTGACTTGTTAGCTTGGGGAAAAGTTGTTTCGCTTCCTTGCAACTCGTCATATTTGTATCATGAGCTTGGGTTTTGAGAATACATTATGTGGATGGCCGGGTTCTAGCTCAACCTAAAGTGTAATTCACGGAGTGGCTCTTGTCAGTACTAAACGAGTTGCAACGACAACCTAAAATGAGTCCTTAATACTCTTACGTCTCGTTCATTCTCTCAAACTCCCAGACCGTGTTGTCTCGTATCCTATTCCTCCTCATCATCACTTCGGCTGTGCTTGCCTAGGATGCTACTTGCAAGAGAGGCGAGGCTTTGCCGTCTTCCGCAAACGCCAAGACCTAGGTTGAAACTTGAGACAGCAGATGGAAACCGCCAAATCGGTACAGGTTGTGGTAAGCTCATGCAACCCGTTTGAGGCTGCGCACCTGATTTTTTTTCTATTGGGATAGAGGTAGAAATATGTTCTGCAGTCCGACACTCAGCGGACCGCCTTACACTGTTCAACTTCAACGGAAATCACCAGAGCGGGAATTGCCGGCGGGCCGCGGGCTGTTGATCAATTGATGGAACCACACCACGGTCTCTATGTACGTCCTCCGACGATTGAAGCCAACGCACTTGACGATCTGGGGCGATCCCGTCTCCGCACCAGGTCTCTCCCTTCCGTGCTCTTCCGGACAAACAAGTGGCACTTGATATGAGACCGAAGAGTGGAGGCACGCATCCTTCCTTACCAGTTCCCACCTTCTTATACCCGCTGCTTGCCAAGGAGTTTCCCAAAACCTGCGTTTCGAAATTCCACCTCACAATCAAATCCCGCATGCATCGTTGAACTGTGCAAGCTTGTGGAAGACATTAAACAGACTTGAACCAGACATCACTTCTCCCTGCGCAGGGCTCTAGATCTTCTACTCGCCGCAAAAAGGTTTTCCCTTGGTCACTCCGACAATTCTCCAGGCATGATTATATTTGTTCCATACGACAGGATCGTTTCAACTGTCGCATTGTCGCCACAACTTCTCCGATCCCCGTAGTCCAGCCAAAATTCATTTTTTCTGTGGAGCGCGAGAACGCAAACCCGTAAAGTGACGAAGACACTCAATCATACTAGGATCCTCAGGTTTCGCATGTAAGCAACCGTGGAGTATGGGGCATGAAGTTGACCGATGACTTCGGGCCGCACCTGGATGGGACCGAAGTCATCGGTCAATGAGCAAGGCGTGCAGTCCTTTCTGCATCTATTCGCTCCTTTACCGATGACTCCGGTGCTATGCAGGTGTTTCACAATCCATGCACCGCGGCCCGGGCAGAAGCTTACGGTTCAAATCTTAGGATGACGTTTGAATCGACTGTAAAAATCATTTTGAAATCAACCAATATTTCACCCACCTCGCCTTATTGACGGTGGAAAAACGATCCCAACAGGGAACGGAAATCAAACATCCCTTTAATTTTCCGTGTCGACGACGTCTCCTGGATGTCGCTAGGTCCGGTAGGTAGGTAGGTAGGTAGGTAGCATTACGGTAATCGCTTAAATCCCTGCCTTCTTCAACTCCCACGGTCCACGTCCGGCCAACGTCCGGCAGCAATGGCCTTTCGGCTCTGTCGCCTGTGTCGACAAAGAATGGGTCGAATCGGAGTGCTGAGCCCGCTGCTCACAGTGAGGCCAAATCACCTCTCCGCGGTCCCCGCATCCGCTGAGGCAGTTGACTCACTGCCAGCGTTAAGAGAGGTTCATCTTCGGAGCCGACTCTCTCGCCATCCAGGTCGGTGCCGTTCATGATTACCACCCTCACCCAACTGCTTAAGTACGGGCCAGAATCAGCTTCATTGTCTTCAAAAAAACGATGCTCTCCCATCTAATCCCACTCCTGCAATGCGCACTCTTGTTTGTCGGTACTTCTTCCGCTTCAGATAGCCCGACTGTCTCCCTAGACTATGGAGTCTTTCAAGGCGCCACGGACGGAAATCTCAGCAAGTTTCTCGGAGTACCCTTCGCACGTCCGGTGTGCGCACATTATTACGTGTGCTTAGGTCAACCTTTGACCTGTACGCGATGTTATCCATTCTAAGTCTGACGTTCAACAGAGGACGCTTCCAACTGCCGGAGCCTCCCCTCCCTCTCTCCGGTTTGCAAGACGCTACAAAGTTCGGCCCCGCCTGCCCCCAGCAGGCGCTTACCCCCATCCCCATCTTCTTCAACAACAACTATACAAGCATCTCCGAATCATGTCTGTGTTTTTCGACTAGTACTGTAAATTATTTGATCTAACCTGAACCCTTTCCCCTCTTTCAAAGGCTTGACGTTGGACGTTTTCACACCGACCTCCGCCCACCCGCGCTCGAAGCTCCCTGTCTTGGTGGTACGCTTCATTCTACTCATGTGTTCCTTATCTTTTGCTGACGAGGGCCCGATATTCTATAGTGGATCTACGGTGGTTTGTGCTCTGTGTGTAGACTCAAAATGACTCACGGACTTGTATTCTACTCAGGCGGGTTCGAAGTCGGCAACTCAAATAATACCGATGTAAGGCCCACGGTTGAGCGATCTATCCTCCTCGGCGAACCGATCCTCATCGTAGCTCTAAACTACCGGGTCAGTGGTATGTACACTCTCTGTTTATCTCTTTACATTTTCCGCCGGGACTAAGTTCTACTTATCAGCGTTCGGGTTCTTGGGGGGGAAGGAAGTGCAAGACGCGGGCGTGACGAATCTTGGTCTTCGAGACCGTGCGTTTTATTCTTGATTTATACTGACTGACTGACTGGATGCACTACTAGAAATACTTGCCCTCGAATGGGTGCAGAAGCACATCGCTGCGTTTGGTGGTGATCCCGACCGCGTAGTCATGTAAGCCTTTTTTTCTGCCTTTGTGCATTGGATCTGAACCATCCGCAGCGGCGGCCAGAGTGCCGGCGCAATATCGACTGGTTTGCTCCTCTTGTCCAACAAACGCACGTCTCCGGGCCTTTTCCGCGGCGCCTTCATGGTACAAACCTATCCATCACTCTCAGGATCCTATTTATAAGACGTCCAGGCGTCTGGCTCGCCGTTGCCATCCCCCACGGTTGCCGACGGCCAATCGTCCTATGAGGGCCTCGTCGCGGCCAACAACTGCACGGCGGCGCACGACACGCTCGACTGTCTGCGGCGCGTCCCGTTTGACGCGTTTATGGCCAGTGTCAATAGGACAGCAGATCTCTTTTCGTACCACAGCCTCTCGCTTGTCTGGCGGCCGCGAGTTGACGGAGATGTCATTGTGCGCAACCCGCCCGTGTCGGTTGCAGAGGGCGCGTTTGCGAAAGTGGGTGGTTCTGTTCGATTTAATTTAAATACGAAGAGGCTCATCGTAACATGGTGTGTGCAGATTCCCATTCTATCTGGTGACTGCGATGACGAGGGGACGTGAGTCTATACTTGTTCTCCGCAATTCGGACCTAACTCCCCGGAAGTTTGTTCTCTTTCTCGAGCACCAACGTCACGTAAGTCTTTCCCTCACCCTCAACATCTTAGGTTTTGAACCGCGATGTAGCACGGATTCCGAGTTTGTCGACTACGTTCAATCTAAGTACGCGGCCTTCGTTCCGACCTCGGAATAAGCCTGATAAAAACATCCGCAGCTATTCGCGCGCTGGTACCGCCAGCCAGGTCGCTCGCATCGCCGAGTTGTATCCACAGGATCCAGCCCAGGTATTTTGCGTCGCCATTCTTCACGAACGCACACCAAATGTATACCCCAGGGGTCACCGTTTGGCACCGGGAGCGCGAATCAACTCACGTTAGTAACATTTAAAATTTAATCACGCGTGTCTGAGAATTCACTTTCCAGGCCGGAGTTCAAGCGCATCGCCGCGTTCCAAGGGGACTTCACTTTCATAGGGGTCCGGCGATTGTTCCTCCAACATGCCTCGAAGACACAAAATACATGGAGCTGGCGTAAGACAATCTTATCGTACGTCTATGGCCGGGCTTACAACTTTGAATATGTACTTGCGCAGTGAACAAACGCGGGAAGTCGACGCCAGACCTGGGTGCCTTCCATTCCAGCGACATGCCCCTGTTCTTCCCATCAAACAGCACGGCTGCGACGGACACGGTCGCCATCGATTCACTGAGTAAGTCTGTTGTTTGTTTCCCTTCTTTCACTCGAGTTCAATGTGCATTATGCAGTCAACTTCATCAACACACTTGACCCCAATGTATCTGCCGCACCCAACTCCACCAACACAGTGTTCTGGCCCAAATGGCAGACACCCTCGGCCGACGGATCGACATCGCTGCTCACCTTCAGCGATCCGCGAGTCGTGAATGTGACTGCGGATGATTTCCGTGCGGACGGGATCGAGTTCTTGAACGGCCTGCACCTGAGTGGGGTGACTGCTGTCGGCGTGTAACATGTCTTTGTACTGCAATTTAACCCGATAGTTGGGCGTGCATGCTTCGTTCCGCCTGTCTTCCGACACGGTTACTCAAGTAGCAGGTTCGAACGCGACAGGGTTTGTACAATTCAGGAATACCGAAGTCAGACTATGGGGGCTGGCACTTTCTACACCTCACGCGTTCGCCTTCGTAAAGATCCACTGATTTTTGGCGTCAGTAGGCACTCCCGCGAGGGTAAGCTACGTCTGAGATGAGAAAACGCGGAAGAAGGGCACCATCATTGAAAACGTACGGGCGTGCCCAGCTCGCCGTCCGCCAGGCCCCAAAACAAATCAGCATCAGTGGGTGAGATCCTAAAATGAGGCGGGATGAGGATAACTGAGAAATCTCCATTGACTTCACGACTCACGTGAACTGGCCCTTGACGCGGGTTTCCTTGATGGCCCATTGCTTGGTGCGGCTGCGACCACTGACGGTCTCTCCCAACTCCGCGCGCGTGTCGCACGCTGCGAAGTTGCTGAAGCCGTGGTTCTTGATGGTGTATCTCTTGTTGTTGAGCAGCGTGACGTTCCACTGAATTGAAATTCAACCGTTATTTGAGTGGGGGAACTACGTCGAGTGGGGAGTGGGGTGCATACCTTCTCGCTGGCGGCGTTTTCGTCCGTTCCGGCAACAATGTCGGACTCGTCGTTCGCGTCCGGCAGGATAGCGAGGTTCTTGAATTTGACGTTAGTGATAGTGTATCTGCCGGTGTCGGGGAATGTGGCCATGATATGCAATTGAAGTTCGGGAGAAGGTAAAGCTGGTAACCTGGACTCGGTTTCCAGTTGCGGGTCCGTATTTATCGCTGGAGGTAATCCCCAATCAAGTGGACCAGGGATGATATCGGAGGAAATGCGGCATTGCATGCTCAGGTTTCTCCAACATAAGAATGGCCTTGAAGTTTGTATGAAGTGCCGTGCGTCGCCATCCTCCGGGAGCCCCTAGCATGGGAACAAGATTTCTTGTTGCGAAGAGCTTCTGGAATCGACGGGGTGAACCTCACTATTTCAACGGTTATAGGAACTCATTAGTCAACCCGAGGCCGCGATGGTAATCTGCCAATCCGAGGGTCTCTGAAAGACAATGCCCGCGGATTGGCGCACTTTCTGAGTGCGTCACGGCAAGGAAAGCTTACTTGCTGCCGAAATACTTCGACGGCAGGTACAATGGTACTCCGAAAGCATAATTTCTGACCAAAAAAATCATGGCCAGACGTTTAAATTGCGCCTCAAACCTTAACATCCGATTTGGGTGATTACTTTCACCAGAGATTCGGTAACGACCGTAAAATCGCAGCCTCACATCATTACACGGAGCAATTTTCTTGGAGGGGATGGAGTTTAAGGACAATTTACAACCAAAGGGTCTCTGCACACGCTTTAACTGCGGTGGCTACTGGTTGAAGGCGGCGCCCTGGATTTTAAGGTTTCATCCATCGATTCTGCAAGCTCTTCAGTGTCTTCATAATCCCTTGCTGGGAGCTCCCGGAGGATGGCGACGCACCATCGATAAGGACCGCAGTGGTAAGGATTGCGACGTTGAACGTTCAGGCATCTGTATGTTGATCAGAGGGACCCTGTTCGGCCTTTGCCGAGAATGGGAGGTTGTGCCGAATAGGTGCCGAAAAATTTAACCATTCATTGTTTTCAACATACTTGCTCTGCATAAGTGCCTTAAGTAGTCCACGTCCCCAATAGTCTCACCCTATTCCTTCAGAATTCTTCTCGTTATCAGCGCGTTAATATCCCGGCATCGACAAGATGCTTCTCCCAGTGTCAAAGAAGCTGAGCATAAGTGACAGCATTGACATTGCTTACGGTGCGGCCAAGATTATTATTACCTGCGTAGATGCCGGAACTTAGCCTCAAGGCCGCTTTCATAGTACAGGGGTATGACGCCGTTCCTGCAACATTATAAGCGAGCCACTGTCCCAGTTTTGCCTACGCCCGAACGTCGTTTTTGCAACCATGCCGCTGCTGGACACTGGTAGATACACCATCACCAACGCCAGATTCAAGAACTTCGCTGCTCTCCGGGATGCGAATCCCGACTCCAACGTCGTCTCCGCTGCACTTCCAAGGCGTGAAGGCGAGGGGGTGCCAATTCTACTCCTCATTTGACGTATTTCTTCTAATGAAATATTCGATTGCAATTCAGTGGAATGTCATACGGCTCAACAACGACAACTATACGATCAAGAACCTGGGTTTCAGTAGAGCCGCATCGTGCGAGACCCGCCCGAGGTCGGGCGACCACCTAATGGGTGGACATCGTCATAACCAGCAGTGGATCATCAAGGAAACCCGCACCAAAGACCATTTCACGTAAGTGTGCATCGTAAATGCAATCGCTGCATATTATTTTGTTCAAATCCATCCTGATTTCGACTGGTTTCAGGATCTCGCCCACCGATGCAACAGAATTGTTCTGGAGTATGCCGGATGGCGAGATGAAAACACCCGTAAGTCTTCAATCTGGTATCATTCTTCTATGTTATTTCACGTCGCGTAGATTATCCTCGCAGAAACCGCCACTGACGCAAAGAATCATTGGATTTTTTCAACATACTCGCCATCAGTCGAGTACGGCGAATACGACTCGGAGTCCGAGTCCGAGTCCGAGGCTGAGGCCGAGTCCGAGTCAACAAGCCCTCCTCAATCTTCTGCGTTGCGACCACCCCCATACCCGCAACCTTCCTCTGACAATCGACCCCGGGCTCCGTCACCACCATTTGCAAGCGGATGCCCAAACCAAACCCTTGTCGTCGCTGAGACTCGGATTGTGTATGGCGCGAATCCATTACTCCACCCAGCATTAACGCAGTCTCCCACCGGTATTTCGAGGATTTCAGCGTACAAGGTTGCATCCTTGCCCGAGTCCGAATCAGCAAGCCCTCAATCTTCTGCATTGCGGCCACCCCCATACTCGCGACCCTCATTCGACAATCGACCCCAATCACCACCATTTGCGAAGTTTCCTGATGCGATGGACTATTACTGCGACTCCTGCAAGGCAGACATCCCCGCCACACATCCGCGCGTGCACTGTCTGACCTGCGTCGGTCATAGGTCTTACGACCTGTGCGCGGTCTGTGCCCTCGGTGAGCGCTTCGCCGGCGAGCACACACATGCACACCAAACGGTTGTCTTAATCCTATGTGGCGACTTGAATCAGCCCCCTGTTCCCTCCGAAACCGCGATTTCGTACGGCGCGAAAGCATTACTCGAACCACTGTCTCTTGCTCGGGGGACGTTCAGCTGCAACTCGTGCCGGACAGTCATCCGCGCCACAAATCCACGCCTGCAGTGTCTGACCTGCCCCGGTCGTGGTGGGTCTTATGACCTGTGCGCGGTCTGTGCCCTCGGTGAGCGCTTCGCTGGTGAGCACACGCGTACGCACCCGACGGTCTTCTTTCTTGCATGCGGAGGCCCAAACAAAACCCCTGTCGTCGCTGAAACTCGGATTGTGTACGGCGCGAGTCCATTACTTGACCCAGTATTTGCGCAGTCTCCCGCTGGGAGGCACCACGCCGGTGAGCGCTTCGCCGGAATTAAACCCTCTCTCATCCGTGGAACTTCGGGACCTCGTACGGGGGGTGACGGACGTAGGCAGGGACGAGAGGCCGGAGAACGACGAGGGAGTTGTGAGGCAGGGGAACAGCGTGGGCGAAGGGCTTAAATCTGTTCCGTACATATCATATCTTGAGCAATTTCTGTGAACTTTTTTGATATGCAGGTAATTCCTAAGAATTCTGTGATAACTTAGGCCAAGCGGCTACCGTTTGAAAACTGCATGTCGGCTGAACACCAGGCGTCTCATCCAACTTGAAGCGGGCCGCGCCAAGTTGGTATAGTACCTGCTGCTGCTGCGAGCGCGTCCGTGAGAGCCGGCCGGCGCCGAAGAAGAAGAATACGCACATCAGCATCAACGAACCACCCGTGATTTAAAGGAAGCGAAGGGGGGAACGGAGAGGATGCGCACGCACTCTAGGGATAGCGCTGGAGGTTCCATTTGACGATGCGCGCGGCCATGTGCGTCGACGTGTCCACGCCGTCGAACTTGAAGTTTGAGGCGCAAGATGGAACATGAACAGCTGGGGACTAACCATGCCGTCGCGGATCGCGCACCATGCGCGATGAGCGCGGTCGACACCGTCGGCTCCGCGATGTCGTCGTCCGCACTGTCGAGGACGGTTAGGCCCTCGGCCACCGACGGTTTTCCCCAGCCGGCAGGCCCGTATGTACCCGAACAGCTCGGTGGTGTTGAGCAGGTGGTCCGTCAATACGCCGTGCCTAATGGACAGGACAGTAGCTTGCTATATCCTTGTGGTGGCGCTGCTTATAAAGTCAGGAGAAGAAAGCAAAAATAAAAAAGAATGCTTTGGGAGGGAATCGAACCCCCGGCGGGTCGAGATCCATATCCAATTTTACCAAATGGCAACGACCCAGGTTACCACCACCCCACCAAAGCCGTGCCAGTGGACAGCGCATGCAGCAAATGGGCGTATTGAGTTGAGTTTGATTTGGGATCAGTTCGTTGGAGGGCCGATTTCTTTTTGGATTTCGAACGTGTTACAGCAAATCCTGAAAATAATGGCAACAACACTTTTTTTTTCTGTGCCGTCCGCATTTGGAAATTCCCAACATGGGCAGGCGTGAGTTCGAGTCCGGACACCAACACTTTTTTTTCAGCCAACTTTTGTAACTCTTTCTATGGTTCCGACCGAACCTCCGTGCATCAGTACACCCAAATACATGAAAAGGCATTCGAGGACATTTTTTCCCACAGTTTGCAGTCCAATTTGGGCCAAATTTGAGTTACACAACCTGTCTTCGATGCCGTACCCCCAATAGTGCTCGATGTACAGGTCTTCTTCAATGAGATAATGGATCACAGGTGGGTAGCCAGCTCTGTTTCTGTAAGCCCTCGGAAAAACTAGCGAGCTGAACCACATATTCAAGTCTCGATTAAGTGTGAAATGCCCCAATCATTCAAAGTAAGCTTGGGTATTTGATCGGGATGCTTCATGTCATCTCCAGATTTCGTTCTATTTGATTCCAGGGTCATAGATGCTCAAACTTAGCAGTACACAAGGAGGCCCCATTTGTTTTTAAAAATGTGTCGGTGTCCGGACTCGAACTCACGCCTGCCCATGTTGGGAATTTCCAAATGCGGACGGCACAGAAAAAAAAAGTGCTGTTGCCATTATTTTCAGGGTTTGCTGTAATGAAGTGAGATTTAACTGGGGAGGAATCAGGAAATCGCGTGAGATTGAGGCTGAATGCGAGCACTGATTTATTGACACTTTTCGGCCGGACAAGGTGGATTTATTTCGGGACAAAACTCGTCAAAGATGGGTTGAAACCATTCGAGCTTGTTGACGGCGGTTTCAGTAGCGATGAGCACTCAAAAGTAAAAGAGTTCATTCAACTTTGGGGCTCGGGGTCGACTTGTGTTTTTGATATTTGGAGAACGTCCCACAGCGGTTGGTTCTTACGGGAGAAATGATTTTTCCGACTTGATCGTCATATAATATTGGACGCGCGATTCGGATGATTGGTGGCTTTCGGTCTTTAATGTACATCAGCGGGATCTTGACCATTGAAATTCAACGCGGGACCCGGACCTCTTTCCGGATCGCCAGAAAGCATCAGAAGTTCGAGAGCTGATATGACAGTCGTCGACGCCACCAAGATAAGAATCCTAATGCATCCGAGCTCGGTTGAGATGCATGAGGGGAAAAATTTAAGGTTGTGATAGCCGGCGTAAAAATCATAGGAGTGATATTCAGCTGCAACTTGCTCGTATTCAAATTCCTCTACTTTGGATCCGACACGTATCACCGATTTAGACACGGAACGGAGAGTTCAAAGAAATTCCTACCAAAGAATCCTCCATCATGGTCTGGGCAGAATCGAAACTAGGTACGGAACATGATAACGATGCTTCTGGATGTCGATCCTCAGGAACCTCTCACCTACCGCGGATCCGGGTAACTGAACCTGACTGAAGTGACCTGCTCCGCAGATCGGCCGCGCGGGGTTTCCTCATGAAGGCAGGTTTCAGCATGCGAATGTCATTTATTTCGGTCAATAATTGATTGCGATGACGGACCGGGGGTCAGGTTGCAACATCTCCTTTTAACGCGGATAACCGGACGCAGATTTGCAAACGGGATTGAATACGGTCACGGACTCGCGTCGCGCCCGCGTTTTCCTTTCCGCCCCCCCCCCCGTCTTGCGAACGAGCTCGACGATGAGCGCTAGAGAAGGGTGCACGTGAGTCGGAGTCATGCCCGCGCCGTGCGGTGTTTGGTATTTGCGCGCGCTTGGCACCAGGCTGTCCTCGTCGCCTTCACGCCCATCTCCGACAGCAGCGACAAAGCAAGCCCCGTTTTTCCCGACCGCCGCCCGGCTCGCCCCGCACTAGCACCAGCACCCAGCACCAGCGCTCTCCTTCTCTAGGCGGAATCAAAAAGCAAGAAAAATAAAAGAATAAATAATACAGCGTGGCGCACGGGACTCGGATGCCGTCGCGCACGAAGAGCCCGCTCGCCGGGAGCAGTGCATCGGCCAGCAGCAGCAGCAGCAGTAGCGCAGGGGGAGTTGTGACGGGGAATGGGAGCAGCGCCGGCTCGCCCCGGCGTAGCGCCCGCTTCGCGCCATCGCCCTCCCCCACCGCGCGTGTGCCCATTTCCCCCCGCTCCAGAACGCACGAGACCCCGCGCGCGCCCACGCGCGCCTCGCGACGGCTGTCGAGCGGTCTCGCGAAGACCCCCACCACGGACGACGAGCAGGAAGACGAAGGGGAGGAACACGAGGTGCAGCCGACGACGACTACAGCGACGAAGAAGCGCAAGAGCCCCGATCTACACGAGGAGGGGATCCGCAAGCGCCTGCGGGTGCGCTGTCCGGCCGAGGTGGGTCTCGTTCTATCTTCATCGTCGTTTTCCTCTCTTCTTTTCTTGGGGGCGTCGTGGTCTTGTGTGGTCTTGGTTCCGTTGCGTTGCGTTCCTCCAAGTGACGGGGAGAGGAGGAAGAGCGCAGGGGAGGACGCCGCATGCTAGGCTGTTTACGATGTACTGCCTGCGGGCGTGCGGTGCGCTTACGGCGCCTATCCCTGCGCCTCGTGGTCCTGGCGTCCCTCCCCCATTTCTTTATTTTCTCTCTCATTTCTTTCTGTTTCGCAATTTGACTCCATGGCTTCACTTCTACCCGTTGACTGGCCTCGAGTCATCGCCGCCTTCATCTTTTGGCACCCCTATTTCACTACTTTTTCTTCTATATCTCTCCCCCTTCCTGTCAAACCCCCCTTCCTGCCATCTTCTTCCTCCTCCCCCCTGCGATCTTCACCCCGGCTCTCGGCTCCGCCCATCTGCCTCGCCGTCATTTAAGCGCCCCAGCGCTTATGCTCTGTCAGCCATCCTCCCCCCTTCCTATCTCCTTTTTCCTCCTGGGGGCTTTCGTTCTCCTTCATGTTCTCGTCTCGCTCGTCCCTCGCTCTTTCCCTCCTTCATATTCTGTGGCGGCGTTGCATCATTAGGTGTGGAGGTGGCATGGCCTTTTGCGCTCATCTCACGTCTCCCGGAGGACGGTGATTGCATCGCATCGCCTGCTTTCCTCGCTTATTTCCTTCCTTTGGTTTCCTCATGCACTGCAGGCGTCTAGGCGCTGGCAATGCATGCTTGCGAATGGGCGTCAGCGTTGACTGAAGGCGAATGGGGGAGGACACTCGCCCTTTCCTCCTTTTTCGGGATTTACCTACTCCTTTCTGTGACCCGTCCACTTTTCGCATTTCATCTTTTCTTTGTGTTCCGATCTTGGCTTTCTTTTCGCTGTTCCGCCGCGACTTGCTTCGCTCCGGCATAGCGTGCATTTCTTTTCGTTTTATTCTATCCTCCTCCCGTCACAAAAATGGAGCTTTCGCTAACTAAATCCTCTTCTCTTCCTACAGCCCCAGCCCACCCCGACTCGCAAAGGCAAGGGCAAGGCGCCATCGCCGCCCTCCCTCGGGGATGCAGATAATCCTGAGTCTCTCGATACACCTATGCGGGTGCGTGCGGCGAAAAGCACTGCCGGAAAGGCCGCCAGCGCAGCGAGCACAAGCTCAGATCCCAGCGCGGATGCCAATGTGGGGCGGAGAGTGACGAGGCGCACGACAAGAGCGCATCCGCATCCGTTGGCCAATAGCGTCCGTTTTTCTTCTTTTACTGTATCTTCGTCGAGTCTTCTGACGGCTTTTGCAGAATGCCAGCGGGAGTGCGAGTGCGAGTACAAGCAAGAGCAGGGCGACTCGTAGCAGCACCTCCAGCAAGAATACTTCCAATACTAGCACCAGCAGCAGCGCGGCCGCGAACGCCAAGAGCAAGAACCAGAACCAGAACAACACCTCGCACCCCCTGACGCTCCGCTCACCCGCGGTGCGCGGGTCGAGTCCGGCGCCGGGGAGGCTGGATGAGATTGATATGGGGGTCGTTCAGGGCGGGGGCGCTGGAGAGGGGTTGTCTTCGCCGCTCAGCTCGCCTGTGCGGGAAGCGGTGGGGGCGCCGTGGGAGGTCAAGGCGCCCGTGCCGGTGCAGGTCAAGGAGGAGGTGCGGGAGGTGCGGTTAACGATGGAGAACGATGAGGGGGATGGGAAGAATAATGAACGGGAGCGGGAGAAGGAGGGAGAGCGAGGGGACGTGGAAATGCCGCTTGGTATGTGCTTTCTCTAGTCGTTTTCGAGTGAGGCAGGGCCTGATGGGTGGCATTTACAGCAGGCGATTCGTCGAGTGCTCAGCAGGCGACGAGTCCGTCGGACCTAAATCCTCCGACGGCTACCAGCGCAAATGCCTCCGCAACCGGAAGCGCCAATATCGCAGGCGGTGATGGTCGAGGCAGGAGTGCATCACCGACACGCAGCACCAGCGCCCCGCCCGCGCGCGCGCTCTCGCCCGAGGATCTCGCGCCGTCGCCCTTTGCGCTGCCTGTCCCGTGCGCGGGGGCGCGTCCGGTGGGCGAGATCTCGACCATCGGGCCGCCGTGTACGTTGGCGGCGGCTTCAACTGCCGTTGCGTCGTCCCCACCACTTGCGCCGCTACAAATACCCGCTTCTATTGCGGGTGCGAACACGATGCCGAGCGCGGGACTCCTCGATGGGATCACCCTTGGCGCGCACGGCATCACGCTCAACGCCAGTGGGGATGCGGATGGAAGTGGGATGGAGGGGATCCCGAATCTTGGAGGGATCTCACTCGGTGTGCTCGGGGCGAATGGGATCGCGCCAGGCCCGCCTGTGTCGCCTGATTGGCCGCTCCCGCATGAGGCGTTCCCGCTATCACCTTCCCCGACCGCAGGGTCGTTGTCTATCTCGGGGACGATGTACGGCAGCGTACCGTCTTCCCCCACGTCGCCGTCCGCGTACCTGCCCGCGCAAGCGGGAGTGTACTCGGCTGCCGCACAGGGCTTCCCGCCCTCGCCTGCGGAGCGACAGACGCGCGCAGTGGAGTGGGCGGCGCTGCTGGAGCGCCGGCGGCGGGCGGGCGAACGCGCGCTGGCGGATGAGAGGGAGGAGCGGATGATGAGGGAGCGGTATGGAGGCGGGTGCAGCGGGCTGGGCGGGTGGGTGCCGCCGGGGCGGGGGGTGACCGTCAGCTGGGTATGTGAGACGCGTGAGGGGGAGGACGGTGTGGGGAGTGGGAACGGCAATGGAAGCGGGAATGGGAATGGAGAGACGGAACAGCAGGATGCGGAGATGGGGGTGGCTGACGGAGATGGGGAGGCGGATGGGGAGGGAGACGTGAAAGTGGCGGCGGAAAGGGAGGCAGACTGTGCGATGGATGTGGTGGAACTCGAGCCTACAAGCAGCGCGGCCACGAGCCCGGCGGCGACCTTCTCAGACCCAGGCAACACGTTCTTCGAGGACGAGCCCATCGGGCGGACGGGGCGTGGGCGTAGTCCGCTCTGTCTCGTGTCCACACCATCGCCGTCGCCTCCTCCCTCAGAAGACGACGACGAAGTGGCCCATGAGCTAGAGCAAGAGCAAGAGCAGGGGCCGCGTACGGACCTCGTTTATGAGGCCCCGCAGGTACTTGGGTACCCGCATCAAAACCAGCACCCGCGGACGGCCGAGACGGATCTGGGCCCGGACCCTCAGACGCAGCTGAATTCGGGCTGGGGTCCATGGAAGATTGCGTGTCGGGTGAGGGTGTGGGATGTGTAAGTCTCATCTTCTTCTCTATCAACATTATATCGTATGCTGATGATTACTTTACTTCGTAGCCGTAACCGGTACACCGCGGGACTCATCCGCTCGCTCGTCGCGCAAGAGGCGGACGACTACTTTTCCTCGCGCGGCCTCCCGCACCCGGATGCATTACTTTTCATGGACGAGGAGTACTACGACTGGGAGCTAGAGGAGAGTGCCAGCGAGGGCGACGGCAGCGGCGAGGATGAGGGCGAAAGCTTCGAGCTAGAGCAGACGCAACAGCAGCAGGCTTTTGAGGTCCAAACCGACACCGTGGCAACGTCGGAGCAGAGCAACGCGGACGGCGAGGAGATGGACCTCGGCACGGGCATGGGTGGCGTTCTCTCGTCCTTCTACGTCGCGCCCTCGCCGTCTGAGCAGCCACTCCACGCCCAGCAGCACCCCGCGCATATTCAGAACACTCACCCTGGCTTCTCGCAACAGCTTCCGCTTCCGCTCCCCCCTCCAGCGCTCGCGAGCGTGCGCGTTCCTGTTCTGCGGCATCTGTTCACGGACATCCCGATTGCGCCAGCAGCAGGCACGGCGCGCGGGCGGGGGACGCCTGTCGATCCGGGGCGTCGCGCTGCATGGGGCGGGGTGAACGGGGAGGAGGTCGAGGTGGGAGCGGGGCGCGGGACCCTCGAGCGGCGGCTGCCACATCCGCGGCCGCGGCCCCATCCAATGTACCTGGCGATGGCTCGTGCGGCGGAGAACGGTGCGTACGGTAGTGGGGATGGAAGCGGTGTCGGTGTCGTGAGAGACGGGGACGGAGTGCGGGTGGAGGATCTTCCGCCGCTCCCTCGCCTGCGAGAGCCAGGAGAGCCAGCGATGCTACCGATGCGCGGGCTTCAGGATCTCGTGAGGTCGCTGCGTGGGGGGTCGGAGGAGGATGAAGGGACGGAGGAAGAGCGGCGGGAGCGGGACCGGCGCCAGATGAGCGAAGCGTTCGAGCCCGATGAGGCGGTGTGGCAGGAGTTTTTGAAGAGCGTTGGTGTGGAGGGTGCAGCGACGTCTGGTTCGTCTACCACGGCGGAGAATGGCGACGCCATGGATGTTGACGTTAGGAGCGATGTAGTGGACGCTGACGCCGATGGAGATGCCGATGAAGACAGTGGCGGGGGTGGGGGCACGAGTGGGGGTGTGTCGCTCGGGCTTCCACCTCCTAACAGTTCTCCATCTTCCAGCGTACCTTCCGCTTCCACCTCCGGCTCCATGCTCGGCGCAGGCGTGGGGATGGGCGTCGAGATGGGGATTGGGATGTTCGGGATGGCCATGGGCGCGATGGGCATGGGCTGGTTTGGAGGCCCTGCGAGTCCGCCGGTCCCTGTTGCCGCCGGTGACGGAGAGCGCGAGCGCGAGCAAAAGAGCTCGCTGAGCTTTGCGCTCGGAGTATGATGTGGGTCTCTGGTGGGCCCCTTCTCTCGCCCTTGCCTTGTCAAGTACGCGACGATGACCTTGGCCACACTTCATCATCCCCATCTCCTCGCTTGATTCCCGTCACCGCGCCCCGTCCTCGCTTGATCCCCGGACCCACTGCGGCTCCTCCCTCCCTGAGCCGACGTATAACTCGGCTCGTACGTGTCCTTGGCGGTGGATTATTGGCGTAAATGCCTGTGCTTTTACAGACTGCTTACAGTATCGTTTTCCTACTTATCTCCCAGCATCTTCCCCCATCTAACTGTCATCTGCATCATCCCCTCCTCATCCGCTCGTATATACAATGCTAGTTACTTACTAAGTCGCCATATTTACTTGCATCGTCCTAAAGTTACAAGTTACATGTCGTTATCATACCTCTGCTGTGTCTATAGTGTATTTGGAATTTATACCTTACTCTGGAGTCTGATCGATTACATGGGGAAGTCACAATCATCTTTTCCTTCTGCCATCATATCGACGCCGCGATATTAATGAGGCGTTGGCGCGTCGACGCTCCATCGATGGACTCGGCTTCACGCTTCTCAATCCTGAGTCCCACCCGCAAGCTATTCAAATGGATCATCATTCGCATGTAGATCGCAAGCCACTCCGCGCTAACCGTTTCTCAACGAGCAGATAAAGCACCGCTATGGCAAATGAGACTCCTTTTTTTTCCATCTTAGCGCTACATCCGATCTCTCCCTCTGTTCCCTTGCTTTCAAGGCAATCCTGTTTCTGGACACCCTACTATTTTCTGGCGGGCATCGCTGTTTCGGATATCCGGATCTTGCCAGGCTCGCTGTCGGCTCGAGCGTCTTCTCCTTTGGAACTCAACGCCGGATCTGTTTCCGTGGCACTCTATGTACTGGTAGGCTGTATCCTGTTCCATGCTGGCGATTTGAAACGAATCTCATCTTACCAGGCTCCGGTGTCCCTTCGTCAAGTGGTTTTCAATTACGACACAAGTAGCCGTCCTGATGTTCCATCATCCATGCGGTCGGCGGTCTTCTGGCGTATACGGTCTCTCTACTGGGATTGCACAACGATGGATTTCTTGGGCCGGTGAACCAAAGAGTGTCCCTCTTTTTGGCTTCCTACCCCCTCTTCGTCCACGTCATCTCGAGCCAAACCGCGTTCAAGTTATCGCAAAATATCTGCCCTCCTCGCCGGCGTATTCTCCCAGCCTGTACATTCACTGTCAGTCGATCATCGCAATTGTACTTGCAAATTCCCCGGTGTGAAATCCTACCTAACTTTATCCCTGTGGTATCCGCGCGGGTGTGAATCCTTCAGGTTAATGGCTGGACGAGGGATTATACTACGGATGTGCCTGGTTTTACGGTTAACCTTCCGGACTTTCCTCCCCGATTGGCCCCACAGATTGCAAGTCGGCCGCAGGAAGGCTATTTAACTGTCCTCGGCATTCATTATTGCTCCTCCTTGTCCCATCTTCCCCACCCCTAACTCTGGCGACTGTGCTCGCAGGCTTTTCGGGATCCAAACACTGCCCATGCGCCATTTTATCGACCATCTTCAAATCCTAGGCTGGAGCTCATTATCATCGGCCACCTCCAGTCGTCCGCTGAATTCAGAATGAGTGCTAGTTCGTCCAGATCACGTCTGATTGGCACAGCGTTATACTTGCAGGGGTATAGGCGAGTTTAAATCGATTAATTTCTATTGAGAGTTTCTGCCCCTTCGATCATCTCTCTCTCCAACATCTTGCTCTCTCTGCGATTTCAATCCCAATCCTCCTCCATTCAATCGCCTCGCTCTGACATGTTAACGTCATTTTCGCCGGCGTTCGCCAAGGGATGCTCTGCTTCGTGGCGATCACAGCCTCGTGTAGTCTGGCGGTCTACCAATTTGCCGGACTCCTTCTTGTCCCTGCCTGTCCACACCCGCCATTTTAGCTTTCGAGAATAGGTCGCCGTTCATACTTGGGCTGTCGTAAGGCGCGGTGTCGCCGGGATTTTGTTAGACCTTTGTCTTTCTGCCCTTGATCCGATCGGGCGCTAACTGGCTCGCGGGAACCTCGTTTCATTTTCACGCCGCAATCGACACTGCAACAGTGCATATGCATGCCCATGCTGGAGGATGTCCGCGCACAACTGGAGTCCACGCAGTCCCCACTCACAAGGGTGCAAGTACTTAATCCTCCTGCGACGTCTTCTTCTACGTGGCCGCTCTGTGACGAAACGAAGTCTCCTGGACGCACGTAAGAGCGGGGTAGTGTGAGAGCATCAACTAAAATAAAATCCGAGCGTCCGTGGCCGGATGTACGCTGCGCCGTTACTCTGCTTGTTGCGTCTTCCTCCCCGCTCGCAAACCCATCTCTTTGTCCGACCGCGTCCTTTTCTCTCAAGATAATACTGATGTACGTGGGCCTTTCTGTCTCTTCTGCTTTTACACGCCAGACTGAGTTTGCAACGTAGGCCTGAAGCTTTTCCAAGGGTGCAAGACTCGCCGAGTTTCAGCGATTCGCGGTCGCTTTCAAAATCCACTTCGTACTCGTACGGGGACGATGACGCCAACGCTACGCTCGACGTTACATCTTTCAGCACTGAGGGATTTTCAGACTTCAAGCTGGACTTGACTTGCCTCTCTCCTACTCCTTCCCCTCCTCCTTCCCCGCCTCCGCCATCGGACCATCCCTTTTCATCCTATCTTCCATCGAGTCCGCCGTCGTCGTCTCGTCGCTCTGTTTCTTTTTCCACGGGGCCGTCACCGACTTTAGGAAGAGCCTCATCTGCGCCGCGGCTCAGCACGTCACCGCGCATCTCATTGACAGGCGCCCCGTCGAATATACCCAGCTCATGGCCACTTTCTCGTCTTGGACGCGGAACACCCATTGACCGTGGTCGGCGATCGGAATGGGGTGGAAATGGCATCGGCGGCGATGATATATGCGAAGAAGTCGCTGAGGACGGCGTGCTGTTCTCCACAGTCCGCTCCACATCCATGGACTCTGTGCCTCAATCTTCACAGCGCTCCATATCGCCGCTCACAGAATGGAATTACATATCTCCTGCGCCACTCGTCTACAAGTCCTACAGCGACCGCCGACGCTCGACCGTGAGCCTCGAACCGCTCCCCGAGTCCGTCAAAATCCACCTCGACGGTGTTGACCCCAATTCGTCCGCGGAGTGGGCCTCCTCGACCCAGAAAGTCCTCGCGTCGCCGATATCCGCCGCCGCGTCCACCTCAACTCCGGAGCTGTCGTCCGAGACGCACTTCGAGTCGGCCATGCAGTCCGCGGAGGAGTTACGCACCCCGGAAGAGCGCGCGGGCGACGCCACCACCAGCGCTGAGCACACTCAGACAGAGGTGGATCTGGGGCTGGAGTCGCTGAGCGCCGCGGTCGACCAGGGGCTGGGCCTCATCCCCGGCGGCATGACGTGGTTCGACGTCGGGATACTTCCTGGCTCGGGCCGCGCCTCCCCCTCGGTGTATTCCTGCGACCAGCTGTCCACGCCGCGCATCTCGCGTCCCCAGTCCGTCGACCCATCCGAGGCACGGTCGGAGGCGCGGTTCCCCTTGCGCGAGCGGCTCAAGTCGCACCTCTGGTGGCGGCGGTTCCTTGACCGTCTTCGACTCCTCCGGACGATCGTACTGCGTCGGCGTACGGACGAGGTGTAGTTCGCTGATTCGTATTTTCGCTATATCAGAAGCCAACGCTCATTCATTCGATTTATTCTTGGTTTTCACTATCTATCCGCGACGTCGTATTTACGATTAGCACACGGAATGTCTTGTACAACCCCTTCCAATCTCAGTTTTATGCGATCATGCCGTGACTCCAGTTTTGTGAGGCTTAAATACTCGGGAAAGAGACGGGCGCGGGCGTTTGGGAAGAGTGCTTTCCGATTGACACACACGGGTATCAATTAAGCCAGTTGTTTTACAGGGTGATTCGCTGTCCGATCCTATATAAATTGTTCAACCGTATAGTAGAAGTTCTTGTTCGCCGATCAAAAGCTTCAATTTTTTTTTCACGCGAAGTACGGGTCCGCGTCTGTCTACCAGAGACCACGTGGTCCAGACATCGACGTGACCCCTGAGTTCAAACGTAAATCACCGCCGTACTGGTAGCCACGGTGTATTATACCCAGGCTGGGTCCAACGTTTTGAATACTGTACTTTTGTTTCATTCAGTTCAACACTCAATAAAAACCTGAGTGGACATTGCGGTTTAAGATAATTAAATTAGGCGATGAATTCCAACAATCGGGATGTTGCCGGGAGGTGGGGTTCATTTTTTGAAGGACGGGTATATGGAGGACCATCAAAAAAAACTCTGGGAAAAAATTTCTTGTAAATTTGCTTGGTTCGAAAATGTCTATCACGCAATCATCTGCGCACAAATTCAACGCAGCAACGCCATTTACAGTACCCGCCTATGATTGAACACAGCTTTGGTGGGGTAGTGGTAACCTGGGTCGTTCCCATATCTGTTTTCTTAACACTATAGGGTTCGACCCGGCGGGTCGATTCCCTCCAAAGCATTATTTTTTCGCCCTTCTTTCCCGCATAGCTTTTTCCGAGGACAGTGTATGTTAGCATGGACTGTGTACAGCTAAAATTCCATGTCCAACAAGTACGACCTCAAATCTCTGCCGAATATGTGCACCCAAATCGACCCGAGTCAAAGTATAAGTGGCAGTCCTCGTGGAGGTGACGACCAAAACCCAGAGCCACACACGTAGCACAGTCATGGGCAAATTTTTCTATAGGTTGCTAGTGATCATATGCATGAAATACGGGCAATGCATTTAGTGCAAGGTTACCTCAATTCAAATAGTGGGGATTCGGACGTGACCTCGACGGAGGTGATTATTCTTGTGCTGCACATATCCATGTCGGGATTCCACCCTCGCGAAGGATACCTGATGTGGTTCGTACACGACTACGCGGTCGGGATCACCACCAAACGCAGCGATGTGCTTCTGCACCCATTCGAGGGCAAGTATTTCTGAGTAGCAGTGCGTTCAGTCAGTCAGTCAGTCAGTACAAATAAAAAATCAGACGCACGGTCTCGAAGACCAAGATTCGTCACGCCTGCGTCTTGCACTTCATTCCTCCAAAAGAACCCGAACGCTGAGTAAATAAAACTAACTTAGTCCCGGCGGAAAATGTAAAGAATTAAACAGAGAGTCACTGACCCGGTAGTTTAGAACGACGATAAGGATCGGTTGAGCAAAATAGATCCCTCCACCGTCGGCCTCACATCGGTGTTAGCTGAGTTGCCGACTACGAAACCGCCTGAGTAAAATACAAGTCTGTGAGTCATATTGAGTCTACACCGAGCACATACCACCGTAGATCCACTAGAAAACATCGGTCCCTCATCAGCAAAAGACAAGGAACACATAAGTAGAGGGAAGCGTACCACCAAGACAGGGAGCGTCGAGCGCGGGTGGGCGGAGGTCGGTGTGAAAACGTCCAACGTCAAGCCTTTAAAAGAGGGAAATGGATTCAGGTTAGATCAAATAATTTACAGTAGAAAAACAGAGACATGATTCGGAGATGCTTGTATAGTTGTTGTCAAAGAAGATGGCGATGGGGGTAACTTGTAAGCGCCTGCTGGGGGCAGGCGGGGCCGAACTTTGTAGCGTCTTGCAAGCCGGGGAGAGGGAGGGGAGGCTCTGGAAACGTCCTCTGTCGAACGTCAGACTTAGAATGGTTGACAATATGCGCATACCGGACGTGCGAAGGGTACTCCGAGAAACTTGCTGAGATTTCCGTCGATAGAGCCTTGAAAGACTCCACAGTCTAGGGAGACAGTCGGGCTATCTGAATCGAAAGAAGCAGCGAAGAACAAGAGTGCGGAGTGCAGGAGGAGGATCAGATCGGAGAGCATGTTCTTTTGAAGCCAATGCAACTGATTCTGACCTCAGTTTGGTGAGGGTGGTAATCCATGATGAACGGAACCGACCTAGGTGACGAGAGAGCCGGCTCCGAAGATGAACGCACTATTTTAACGTTAGCAGTGAGTCAATGGCCTCAACAAAGGTGGATCGCCGGCCACGGATGCGGGGACCGCGGAGCAGTGATATGGCCACTCTGTGAATAGCGGGCTCAGCACTCCGAATCGACCCATTCTTTGTCGACGCAGGCGACAGAGCCTATATGAAAGGCAACTGCTGCCGGACGTTGGCCGGACGTAGGCCGTGGTAGTTGAAGAAGACGGGGATTTAAGAGATGACCGGACGCAGCGACGTCTCATCGACAGGGCGACGACGACACGGTCCAACTACATTGAAGGGATATTTTATTTCCGTTTCCTGTTGGGATCGTTTTTCCACCGGCATTAAGGCGATGTGGACGAAATATTGGTTGATTTCAAGAATCGAGTCGGACGTCACCCTACTAAAAATTGAACCCCGCGTTTCTGGCGCATGGATTGTGACACACCTGCCTGAGACCGGAGTCATCGGTCAAGGAACGAATGTGTACAGAAAGATCGCACGCCGTTGCTGACTGACCGATGGCTTCGGTCCCATGCAGTGCGGCCCGAAGCCTCGGTCAAAGAACGGATGTTGAAAGTGATCAAAGTTTCAGCGCAGACTAGAGTTCTTTTAATAGTTTCGGTTCAAGTTGAATGTGACTCACGTATGAGGGTCGGAGTAGTATAAGTAATGTACTTGTTCGTAGGTACTCTGTCGGGATTGCAGCAGAGCAAGCCCCCAAGTATACTTGTTCACACTTGTGAGTTCCGTTCTTGCTGCTTCTTGCTATGATGTTTCAAAATTTATCGACATCGTCCAACTGGGTCTCCCCAGCGTGACGACACACATCCACTGAATTCTGGAGCTGTTTTTTGGCGGAAAAAAAACACGTACTGACTGCCCTTTTTTTAGCTCCTCCATAGCAAACTACAAGCTATTCTCCAGCGCTTTAGGACCTGCGCCTTCTGCGCGGACGCTCGTTGCGCTCGGTCTGCACCTTCGCCTGGTCCACGGCTCGGAGTCCCCGCCATGTACATACACCACAGCTGCTTCCATGTGAAAACCGACGATCCTTGTATAATATTGAGTATGCATCGTTTCGGGGGTTTCCTTTCTCGAGCTCCATAGAAAATGAAACTTTGTGCTCCTTGGTTGGACTACGGGGATCGGAGAAGTTGTGGCGACAATGCGGGAGTTGAACGATCCTGTTGTGTGGCATAAATATAATTATGCCTCGACGAGGGCTGTCGGACTTTTTGTTGGATTTTGAGCCTAGGGACGAAGCGGATGCTCAGTGACCCTCTGCAAACGCGCAGAGGTCTCGATAAAATTACGGTGGTACTTATACAAAATGAACAGCTATCAATGCGAAAGGGGATAAGTACAAGAGGAGAAATAACGGCAGGGAAAACGTCGGTGGGGGAAACATCGGTACGGGTAAAACGTCGGGCGCGGAATGGATGAGTCAGGAAATGGTAACGGCCAGATGTCGGTGCACGGGTGTTTCGGTTGATCCTCCAACACTTTTGCGCGGGGAGAAGTTGGACCAAAAATGATGTCCGGTTTAGTCATAAGTCGGTTCAATTGGCTTTCACGAGCTTGCACGGCTCGATGCTGATTTCGTGAGGTAGAGTTTGGAAGCGAAAATTTTGTGAATTTCCTTCGCAATCAGCAGGTATATAAGGTTTGGGAGGTGCACATTCTTCATTACCAGTTCCCACTTTTGTCCAACTCTTGCTATAATAAAATAATAATAGCAGCCCCGCGACTCGCCGCAGGAGCAGGTAAAGGCGTGGGCAGGGGTTCCTTGAGGTGAGAGAAACAGAGAGAGGCAAAGGGGGAGGGGGGGGGGGCTATTCGTACATTCGTGCGGGTGCGCGAGCACAGGTAAGTCGAGGACCCCCGTTAATGGCCGGGGTCGGAACCCCTGATGTGAATCCTGACATTTTTGGGTGATTTTGGCCGCCAGGCCTGGTGAAAATCCTGACAAAACACGCCTCTGGGGCCCAAAAGCCTGGTCAAAATCCTGACACAACCGCAGCAGCGCCGGAAATTTTTTCGAAAATTGACCCATCTGGGGCGAAAAAATTGATCTGGTGCAAAATCCTGACATTTTCGGGCCAATTTTCGCTCAAAGGCCTGTTGCAATCCTGACAAAGATTTTGAAACCGGTCCTGACCTTGGGGCCCCAAAAAAAAACAGGCCTTCCCACCCATTAACGGGGGTCCTGTAAGTCGTGGTGGTAGAGGCGACGATTCGGACGAGTGTCATTTCAACTCTTCTTGCCGAGCACGTGGTGGGAAAGTGAACCGTGACGTGGCGCGTGCACTGCTTCTGCAGCTTCAACTTAAAGCTTCTGCACATCACTAGACGCGCCGGGTTAGAGACTCGAGTACATGCTGCAACGGTTGGTTTTGCGAGGGTTGTGCGGAAGGAGTTTGTGTACAAAGGTTAGCCTACGATCCTCCGCGTGTCACACCCTTCTCAGGAATAATGACGATAGGCGTTGAGCAGGCCCCAATATTCCAGGACGAGGGCCGTGGAACTAATCCAGCGACTCTCAGGCTCATTCCACGACCGTGCGCCAGGAAAGCAGAGTCGCGGTCAGCATACAATTGTCCGTGCATATCTCATCCTGGCCTTGATTCTTGTTTAAAACATATCTAGTCCGCGTCCCCTGAGCTAGATTCGGCTGAACGCCTGGGGTTAAATCGCAACCTCTCAACCCTGGTTCCCGCCTTTCTCACCGCATCGGATTACCTCGATTTATCCGGTCTGGGCCGAGTGCACGTCCGCTTCACGCACTCTGCCGATGGCAAGGGCTTGGGCCGCAAACCCAGTTTACGGCTTTTCTACTCAAACATGCGAACCCCCCGGTACGCCCCCTCCAAGTACATGCCATTCCCCAAGTATGCGCGCGGTTTTCTCTACGTCGGCACCCAGCCCGGCCTCCCCCATCTAGCCGCGAGCATCCGCTTCCGCTGTACGACAACGCTCAACCCGTCCTCCTTCAACGACGGATACGACCTGCTCCTCCCAAACGGGCTCCCCTGGGAGAAATTCTTAGTGCAGATGAGCACGTCGCCCTCCACCGCCGTTGTCCGTGAGCAGCTCCTCCGCGAAGGGCAGCTGTCCCCACAGGTGCTCGCCGCGTGGCAGAGCCACCCCCGAAGGCCGAAAGATAGGCGCGAGCCCATGCTCTTCCGCTTGCACCAGCTCTTCCCTGTGCATTTCGAACACGTCGAATTGAACTTTTCTGTCGTCGGCGAGGACGAAATGCGCACGGTCAGCCGCATGAAACACGTCTTTAGTGACAATCTGCCTCCCCACCGCGGCCCCAAAAGGAACCGACCCCGTCCCTTTAAAGGTCAGCCGTCGTCTTCTTTCCTTCGACCTCACAGAAATGGAGCTAAGCTGACCGATCCATATCTATCTACTCTACGCAGGTTCCGCCCTAGTGCACTTTGAGCTCAACCCGACGAACCGGCACATCCTCCACCTGCGCATCGCGAAGCTCCTCGAACCCGTCTCCCTCGCGCAACAAGACCCACCGCCTCCAGAGTCCGATTCTGATCCCGCGCGCGTGCATCGCGTCGGGTGGCCACGGAGTCCGCCGCAACGTCTCGAACACCGGCCAGGACCGGAGGTTCGTTTGAGTGAGACGTGGATGATGCTGCCGCGCGAGGGCGCGCTGCATGCGTTCCGCACTGTGCCTTTCTCAGACACGGACGCGGCTGGTGCGCGGCACACTAGGGACGCAAACACTGACACAGAGGGAACTGAGCCTTGGGCTTTCGACCTCCGCGCTAATACGCCAAATGCGGAAGCGCTCAGGATGTTAGTGCGGATTGGGTAGATGGGTAGCAAGCAGCAGTCCGCCATCGCCCGCTGTGTCAGTACTTGTGTCAGTACTGTAGGGCAGCGCAGATCCAGCTTCTTGACCCCGCATGCTGCAGGAGAGCAGGGCACGTTCGACTCGATTGGTTGCCCCGTCGTTCGTCCGCCTATCTTGCCCTCAATCGTATTTCGAACCGAGATGAATCAGATTTGCGACCTCTATTGTGCGAGCAAATTTGTTCTACTTCAACCCGAGTGCTGATAGCTCCGACGAGTTGAATTCCGTTCACAGGAACATAATCATATAGTCACAGTAAGATCCACAATCCACCGCATTCATATCCACAGTTAAAACTCAATTGTGATACCAATATATCCAGACCTCGTGCAAAAAGAGCCGGAAGTGTCGAGGGCAAGCTCGCACAGAAGCCGAGATGTGTGCTGTACTGTACGTTCAACGTAAGCTTCTTGACGGTCGTTTCTTTCGATCACTTACTGTCGCAAGAGAACCCCGCAAGTTACCGTATCCCATCATTCAGGTTGTCGATAAATGAAATAGGTAAGTCGTATACACATGACTGTCATGTCGTCAGGACCTCTCACATCACAACAGCGGCCTGATTTTCTCGTTTGAACTAACCCGTGTAGGAATGAACCGCCGCGGTAATCTGACAAGTCTCTGTCTCTGTCAACTCAATTCCAGACGGATGCGATCACTCCAATGCGATTACTACCAAACAAGGAAGGGACGGGAAGCTGCCGACAACCCAGTTGAACGGCCACTAGATGAACGCACTACACACACTCCCATCTAAACACCTTGCATGATTCCGGGCTCCATTATTGACCAACAGCATGCTGCATGCCTTCGAGTACGTAGTGGTTGTAAACAACCACATCAGGCCTCCAATGCGAGGGTGGTATCCTGACATGGATACATGTATGTGCAGCACAGGAATAATCACCTCCGTCGAGGGTCACTCGAATTCCCACTATTTGAATTGAGGTAACGTTGCATTACAGTAAATGCATCGTTTGCACGTATTTCATGATCACTAGTACTCTATTATCTATAGAAAAATTTGCCCGTGACTGTGCTATATGTGTGGGTCGTCAACTCACCTCCGCGAGGACTGCCACTGTTCCTTTTAATTAATACTTTGCTGGTTATTAATAGGGTCAACTCAAGAGCCTGGTACTGAATCAGCAGAGCCGCAACTGGGCGAGGACATCCTTGTTGAACATGGAAGCTGTACACAGTCATTCACGTCGTCCTTCGGGCGGGAACGAAAGGCAAAAAAGAGTGCTTTGGGAGGGAATCGAACCCCCGGCGGGTCGAGATCCATCTCAAGATTTTATGATGGCAACGACCCAGGTTACCACTACCCCACCAAAGCCACATTATCAGTGCGCGCCGCAACGATCATGGTCCGCGGACGCAGATTTCACCCGACATCGAATAACGGCCGAAGTCTCGGCATGATGGCGGATATGATCGAATCTGATTGCCGACCCGATTTAAATAATCAACAAGTTACTGTTCACTCGCCGTTTGAACCCTTCGACGCGTTTAAGGATGACTTGCGGATGGGAGGCGAACCAGTATCATTGGAACCACGCAGGACCCCCGATTATCCCTATAAAGGTCGGATCCAAATTTGGACAAAATTCCGAATCGGCCTGGCCAAAGTCGGAGCCAAAATTTGGACAAATCCACTTTTGGACCCGACAGGTCGGGTCAAAAGTTCGGACAATGGGTCGGGAGCGGTGCTGAGGTCGGATCCGCGTTCGGACAATTGATGGTGGCCTCGCCGCCTCACATGCACAATGAAAATGCGACTTTCCAAATGAACTATATTCATCCTAGAAGTAAGCTTACTGCTATAATAGAACTTTGGATTATTCTATTTAACAACCCCCCTTGTTGAAAACAACCTGGGTTGTTGGATCAATTATTCTATCCAACAACCCCCCCCCTATTTATAAAGTTTGCCACAGAGTGATTGCACTGGAGGGCATCCCACTCTACTGTGACAGAATTGGTGCTAGTACTCCCAGTCCAGATTTTACCTCAGAAAGGATTCTAACTCAGATACTCAACCACAGACCAAGCAATGCCGAGCTCGTCGGATGCGTGCCAATACTGATCCAAGACAAATGGCACCTCTCTCAGCAAACCCACCTCTTTATTCCAGGCAGCTAAAAGCTACCATCCACATTCATTTGGAATTTAAGCAGTAAAGGCCAGAGTAGAAATTTCATTTGACCGTGAATCATTTGGCCATCAGTCCAATTGGCAAGGCGCGGCAAGGCGTCCGGCAAGGTGCCCGGCAACAACGCGGCAAGCAGTTGTCCCAAAAAAATAGCATGTAAACTTGAAACATGGCCAAAGGCCGAGCTGGTGTCCATAATATCATTCAAGTGGTTGTCTGGACGGGCTTATAAGACTGCCAGTAGGGTGGGATGCCCTCCAGCGCAACCACTCTGTGACAAACTTTATAAATAGGGGGGGTTGTTGGATCGAATAATTGATCCAACAACCCGGGTTGTTTTCAACAAGGGGGGTTGTTAGATAGAATAATCCTAGAACTTTGGCATCATTCTGCCCTAAATACATTTCACAACTCTCCTCTATCTCCTCCGTTATGGATCTCCTCGACATAGACAGCGACGCTGAGCTTCGAAGTTCTCTTGATCAGAAGTGGGAACCTCTGGAATGATATTGACATCGTAGAAGTGGCTGAGGATGATGGAGTAGCAGAATATAATTTATTTGGATTTTTTGAGCAATATTCAAGGGCGCCAGAGCAAAAATGAAATTGGTCTAAAGTTCGGACAAAATTTCGGTCCGACCCAGGTCAGATCCGGAATTCGGACAAAATTTTTGAGCACACCTCGGACAAAAGTTCGGACAAAAAAGAGATATAGCCCGAATTCCGGATCCGACCTCCATAGGGATAATCGGGGGTCCTAACCACGCATACACGGGGATTTACGCGTACAGTAGCACTGACTATCGGTGTGTTAGTCATTTCTGCTGAAGGTCAGAGCCTATTCAAAGGCCTTGCTAGCTTTCAACTGCCAGTGAGCTATGGCTTCTGGATATGAGATATTGTTGGACCGATTCCAGGTATACGCTGTCCAGAAGTGCGTGTCGTTCGCTCCATAATGAGCGACAAAAGCGATCAGCCGGGGGAAAATGAAATCCAAAAACTGGCATCCGGGATACGTACGCTTTTTGTAGAGTTCTCTACACCCACGCGCGACACTGCGGCGACAGATTCGCGAAGTGGAACAGTGGCGACAGAGCTCGTCCAGGCTCTTTACTTACTGTCCCTAGTCGAGTGTCCGAGTCGTATGATTTCTCGGCCGCCGGAATGGTGCAATTGCCCTTTGCATTCTCATGCCTTCAATCTTTGCTGTGAGGCCAGAACCGAATCTAGTGCGGGAAAACAACCGCGGATTCGCTGCCCAGGGAAACATCCATCAAGGTTGGCTCCACTTCATGTGAAGAATCGATTCTTGCCAGCATGGTTTAGCCAGCCCTGCCCAGCCTGGTGCTACGCTTTTCTTGGATTTTCGATATCGGTATGTCGTCATCCGGCTATGCGTTTCATATATGAGTCGGCGGCCCGATTCACGACCCTGCATCGCCACTAAAAAAGCTTGGCTTTTGCGATTCAATGTCGGTTTGGTCGGTACATATGCCTCCACAACATCCACTCATTTCTCATGAAATTCCCCACTCAGCGGTTAGCCTCAGCCTGTTCACACCCCGAGGCACCGCAATTTTCTCCGCGGTACTACATTTTCGCGATCTACACTGATGTACACCTGTCATGGACGCATTTACCCCTGTGATATCATGGCCATCCATGTTTCGCTCTGAATCAATGACCGTGGAACTAAAAGCGGTATCTCTCCTGACACGGAAAAAGTAAGCCGTGTATTTATACACTGATCTTCCCCTCCTCTGCTCCTCCTCCCCCCCTATGTCTTCCCAACGCCGTAATCTAGCTGGAGTCGCTTTACTCGCCCTCGCTCCGATGCTCCCATCGGTCTGGGCCCAGACGACGCCTCTCGAAGTCTGCGCTCAGATTGCGGCGAATGTGTCGTCCGCGTCTGCCGTATATTATCCGAGTAAGCCGCGCGTTTGGACGCGCCGTGGCGTGAATTTATTATATGCCGAGCTGACGCAACACCAACAGCGGACCTGGTAGGGAATTATGAAGCGGATATTTCGCACTGGGCGTCGTCGAGTACGCAGACTGCTGCCTGCTCGGTTGAACCAGGGACGGCGGCGGACGTTTCGATTATTGTAAAAACACGGATGCCTCTTTGTGGTGGGATTAATATCTAATTCTACTTTGCTTTCAGATCCAGTTGCTTGGCTCCACAAGAACGCCGTTCGCGGTGAGCGAATACTCGGAAAACAATACATCGACTCTGATTTAGTTTTGACGCTCACGCAGGTGAAAGGCGGCGGGCACTCCGCGAACCCTGGATTCTCCTCCACCACGGGCGTGCAAATTGCCATGACGCGTTTCTCGGGCGTAACATACGACGCGGCGAGTAGCACGGCTACCATTGGAACCGGCCTGATTTGGGATGATGTGTGTTGAATTGTTCTTGCTGCGCTGCGCGGTGCAGTCGGATTGAACCAAGGAATGCAGGTTTACACTGCGCTTGCCCCGCTCGGCGTCAATGTCGTTGGCGGACGCGTCTCGGGCGTCGGCGTCGCGGGTTTCTCGCTTGGGGGAGGTAAGTTCGTCCGTTCGAATACTCGTACTCCTCTGATGATGTACTTAGGATACTCCTGGAAGACGAACCAGTTCGGGCTGACGGTCGACACTATCACCGAGTTCGAGCTCGTGACGCCCGCGGGCGCCGTTGTGTCCGTAACGAACGCCTCTGACCCTGATTTGTTCTTCGGCCTCAAGGTACACACCGCCCTTCTTTCCCCGAGCTTTGGCTGATATAAATGCGATAGGGCGGTGGAAATAACTTTGTAGGAGTTTTCTCGACAGCGTCTTTGCATTCCGCTAACTGTTCTTTTTTATCAAGGGCATTGTAACGCAGTTCACCTTGAAGACGTTCCCGCAGGGACAAGTTTGGGTACAAATTTCCGTGCTTATTTGCTGGACATCAATGACCCTTCATTTGATAATTTTCAGGGCGGACTGATCACATACACGGTCGCGGAAATCCCCGCTGTGAGCGCCGCTGTTGAGGCGTTCGCAGCCAACGTCACGGATCCCAAAGCCGCCATGATCCCGACGTTCAACTTCCTCCTCGGCCAGGTGCGTATTTCGCCTAACCCTTTCAAAAATTCCATATTGGACTGACTGACTTACATTCCCTCAGCCGGGTATATCGCATGTGATGTTCTACGACGGGCCCACGCCGCCCGCGGGGATCTTCGACGCCTTCCTGGCGATCCCGCATTTGACTGAAGACGTCTCGACGCGGAGCTTCCTCTCGCTCGTGCAGGCCGCGCCGTCGAATGCGACTAGCGGGGAACGGTGCGTGTTGAAATAAATAAATACCTTCGGGAAGGAACTCTGCTCACGTGTTGTTGCAGGGGCGCCTTCCACACCGTCAGCCTGCTCAACTACACGGCGACGATGGTCGACGCGATTTTGAACGAGACGAACGTACGTCGTTTCCATCCATCCATCCATCGCATTTTCTCCACCCACGGACTAACCGCCCGCCTCGCAGTTCTGGGGCGCCAGGCTCGCGCCCTCCGGCGCGAGCTTCATCTCCTACGACATCGAGCCCTTCCTGCCCTCGCTCTACACACACGACACAACCCCCTCCGCCTGGCCGCCCTCGCGCGGACCCGGGTACATGCCCCTCAACCTCTACTTCGCCTGGGCGCCCGCGGACGCTGCCGCCGACGCGACGTTCCACGCGGCACTCCTGCAGAGCGCGGCGCACCTCACTGACGTGGCGATCGCGGATGGGCAGGTGGTCGCGGACGCGCCTTTGTACCCGAACTACGCGCTGTACGATACGCCGCTGGAGAGGATTTACGGGGATAATGTGGGGAGGCTGCAGGCGCTGAGGGAGCAAGTGGATCCGGGGGATGTGATGGGGTTGGCGGGGGGGTTCAAGTTCTGAGTGATATTTGTTAGCTTGGATTTGGAAGGGAGGGGAAGGGTGAAGGAAGGAACTAGGCGAGTGAGTTATGGTTGGGATCTACGACATCATCTTTGCTGCCGCCACGAACATACTTTCAGCGCTGTTATATTTTTTTTGTCGATACTGTATATCATCTTTTCTGAACGAAATTGAAAACGCAGCTCAACAGGCCTTCGCTCTGGACTTGCTTCCAACAGCCCAAAATATCGGCAGTGGCGAACGTTGTCACGTCTGTTGAAAACGGTAATTATATTTATACTTCCTTCGGTCAAGCATTGGTACATCCGTGCGGCCGTGATTTTTTTGTTAAGCTCGTCTCAACCCGAGTAGCAGGAACCGGGCACCTCGGGCAATTCAACCGTTCAATTACTTGCCGCTAAGCCGAACACTGTTTGGCTATCAAACAAAAAGCATATGGAGATCCTCGGTCATGTGATCCCTCGACTCTTCTCTCGTCTCCGACATTTTCTGCGTCCGCGCCCCAGCGACCCCTCGAGCTCCCATCCTCAGTCTTTCTGTACTCCCCGCCATGTCCGCCTCCAGCAGCCCAGCCGACCCCGACAACGCAGACCCTGTTATCGTCGTCTTGACAGCCGACACCGCCACGCTAGCCGAGAGCAGGGAGCGGGCGCTGGCAGAGAGGGCCGCCAAGCGCCAGGCGATATCCAGCAAGAAGCGCACACTGGCCAAGGACAGACAAGCCTTTGTGAGTCGCCCTCAGCACGCAATATGAACGAAACTAAAGCATGAGTGTGGCTGCGGCAGGGAGTGACTTTGATGAAGATAAAAAACTACCAGGGCGCGGCGGTCTGCTTCTCAGACGCCTGCAACCTCTGGCGCTCCAACCCCGTCTGCCACTGCGATCTCGCCACGGCGTATCTCCACCTCGGACGGTGAGTACGCCGTTACTGCGTGTGGCGTGGTGTGGCGTGGCGCTTACGCGGGATGGTAACGACAGATTCGAGGAGGCGGAGATAGCCGCGTCCGCTGCACTCGCGCTCGACCCGCGCCTCGTCGAGGCGCGCTACACGCGCGCGATGGCGCGCAAAGCCCGCGGGCTTGTCCGTGGGGCCATTGTCGGTGAGCATCCCGTCCTCGCCCACTGGAAGAAATGATCCTGACGCGCACGGAGATCTGGAGACGGTGCTCAAGCTGGAAGAGAACAACGAGGCGGCGCAAACGTCGCTTCGGGAGCTGCGCGCCGTGGCGGCCTCGCTGGACGAGGAGGCTGCGGCTGTGACTGCCGGAAAGACCGAGGGCACGAGCACGAGGGCAAGCGAGGGTAACACCGAGGGTGAGGGCGCGAAGGCGAAGGAGGGTGAGGGTGAGGGTACAGCTGCCGGCGAGGGTACAATCGAAGGCGAGACTGCAGCCGCTGGCGAGGCCAAGGCCGTGACTGAGAACGCGGGCGATAGCGCCGCTGCTGGCGGAAGCGCCGGTTCCGGTGCAAACGCGAACGCGCCCTTGAACGCCAACGCCGAGCCCGAGCCGGAAATCGACTACGCCACTCCTGCCATCGACGCGGACAAGCTCGAGGTCGACTCGGGCTCGGACACGAGCGATGCGAACCACACGGGGACCGGGGTGCCGTGTCTGTTCTACAACCACCAGGGCTGCGCGCGCGGGACGGGGTGCAAATTCTCGCATGCACCGGATGAGAAGAGTGTTCGGGATGGGATGTGCGTCTTTTCACTCGCTCATTCGCTCATTCTTTCAACTTTTTTCATTTTTTCAACCATTTAACCATTCGCTTTTTCTTTGCTTTTCATTGATATTGATATATCCTCTTCGCAGCGGCAAGAACGTCTGCCTCTATTTCCTCCTCGGCGCGTGCAAATTCGGTGCAAAATGCATCTACTCGCACGAGCGCGAGTACCTGCCGACGACGCGCGGGTGGTGGAACGACGAGCGGAAGATCGAGGAGGTGCGGGGGCGGGTGGAAGCTGTGCGGGAGGGAGCACGGGAGAGGCGGGCGGAGGCGGAGAAACGGAGGGGGGAGAGAAGGGCAGCAGGTGGGGGGAAGGGGAAGGGTAAGAGTGGCGATGCGCGGAATGGAAATGGGAAGGGTGTTGAGGAAGGGGAGCGGGAGCGGGAGAGGCGCGCGATGGGGGCGCTGCTGCAGAAATTAGATCCCGAGGCCGCCGCGAGCTTGGACGACAGCGCGAGAGGGCAGGGGCAGGGACAGGGACAGGGACAGGGGAGGGGCAAGGCGAAGACGGGCAAGGGGAAAGGGAAGGGCAAGGGGCGCGCGCGGCCGACTTCGCAGAGCATGAACTACGCGTATATGAACCAGGGCGTGTTCATGGGTATGGGTGTGCCCATCGGCGTCGGTATGGGCATGCCCATGGGCATGGGTATGGGCGCGGGGCTCGGCGTCGGCGGGGGGCAGGCGTGGGCCGGCGGGGACGGGGAGGCGGAGATGGAGGAGCGCATGGCGAACTATGGGTTCACGGAGTACGACGTGCACGAGCTGCTCGCGCAGGGCGTGAAGCCGTGGGATGAGGATGCGGCGGTGCGTGCTTTCTTTTCTTCTTCTCTTCTCTTCTTTTCGTTCTCTCTCGTCTTGATGTTTCTCCGTCTTTCGTCTTTGTTACAACCCGAGTCGAACCGTGCTGACTTGGATTCCACAGGGCGTGCTGGCGGCGCTTTCGTACTGATTCCTATCATTCAACTGATCCCGATCTACTTGATGCTGGATCTATCTCATAGTGCGGGTGGGTGCGGAAAAGACTGCACGCATCCGAGACTGACGTGGAAAATGGCGCTGACCGGGAGGATGGCAGGGGGCGTATGTACCGAACTTACCGTTATTATATATGGTCGTAAATTTATTTAATGGATGTTGGATTAGTGGTGGACTCCTGGGCTGTAACCTTGCATAGGGCGTTGAAGGAGATACGCAAGTTGTGGTAGGTAGGTAGGTAGCATTACACGGCCGGTCCCCCTTAGGAACGCCGGGGCCCAAGGATTATCTAAATGTACAGGCACTAATATACACTGTTGTCCCTGGACTCCCCCATACTGTTGTAGCCGAGCTCACGGTCGCAATCTTCCGACTCGCCGCGGTAGAGCTAGAAGAATATGGAGAAGTAGATTACTGTACCGACATGTATCGGAGCAACGGTCACGGTCACGGTGGGGTCCGTTGCGTTGCCCAAATGCTCCCATGTCCCGGTCACGATAGAGCAGTTGCTTAAAAAAACAGCGTGACATTTACCTCCCCCCCAGAAAAAAATCACAATAAAATAAAATAAAATAGCCAAGACTGATTGTAACCTAATTATTGCTGTCTAAATTGCTGTTTTCAACGAGAACACTCATACTACCCCCTCCCTATAGAATAATTGCTCAGTGGACGTTGCCCAATCTGGCAACAGTCACGGTCGCGGTGAGCCTGTTGCTTTGAACCGCGTGGCAACAAAATGTCACGGTCCTTGGGCCGTTGCTCCCATACATGTCGGTACAGTAGTTTGGAATACGGGTACCTCAAGCATTTAATTGAAACACGGGAACGGCATAAAACAAGTCAAGGACTTCGTACACATATTTAGCAACCAGCGCAATATTCGGACGAGAGTATATCATGGCCTTGAGGAACTCTGTACTGGAGAGTTCCGCCATGCGGTTTTGCAGGTCTGGAGAATTTGAGAAGAGTTGGCCAAGGAATTCAGAGCGCAGTTCCACCAGCTTGTCGAGCGACTTGCAGGTGATTAAGGCATGTTCCGGGGTTTCAATCTGTCTTGCAGAGCCTGCAAACTTCAAGTAAAGCCGTTCGTGCCGAGGTACTGGTTGATATGCGTGGTCAACGTAACGCAGAATTTCCACGGCTAACAGGTGAGTTGACAGTAGGATTGAGGTTAGCACCTCACGATGTGTCTGAGTTTTCACCATTGTTAAGTAATGCCGCATTTTGGAAATAATCTGAGTTGGCGCCTTGTCCTTTTGAGGTTCGAGCCGGCCGTGAAGCAGGTATAGCTTGTCTGACGAGTCAATTGATTCCTGTAACCATTTCAGCATTAGCTTCTCAACTTGCTTCGCATAATTCTGGACATCAACGATCGTGGTATCCTCATTTAGAAGCAGTTCAGGGCAGCGAAATGGCAATCTTGAAGCAGCCGTAATCAAATCCTTGGCCCAGGATTTTTTACCTCTTGCGGCGAGTTCAAATGAACTGTGAATTGGAGAAAGGACCGCCACTAACAATGATGTACTCATGAGTTGTTAACACTGCGCTAGGTTTTGTTGGTTTCTCGCCTTTTCCTTTTTCCTTTGAACTTGATGAAAGAAGTCAGTGTTGGGTGACGCAACACATTCATTCTTTATCTGTGTCTAGCTTGGAACGAGTGCCCAGGGTGGCTGGAGACGTCCGGAACCGTCTTGATTTGAACTATCGAGGTACAACTTCGTAATAATAAAGCGCCTGGTTCATTTCACTCCTCTACAACACTGTATGCGGGACAATTTCTACTGTAAGCCGTCGGCATACACCGACTTCCAGCTCGGCCTCGCGGCCCACGCACCCCAGTACGCGGCGACCTTGGCTGGGACAGGCTCGCCGTACGCCCTCTCGAACGCCGCGAGGGCATCGTCGACAGACTTTCCGCCGGCCGCCCTCGCGATCCGCGCGAGCCACCCGCCGACGTGGAAGTCGTCCTCGCCGGGTGCCGCTCCGCCGATGAACCCGCTCTCGGGGAGGAAGCCAGGGAGCACCTCCAAGACGCCGCTCTTGATCGACGCAAAGTGGGCCTGCGACTTGGCGAAGAACCCGGCTTTGTGCTCGGCGGACGCCTTGCCCGTGAAAACCGCGAGGCCGGCTGCAGATTGAAGACAGTTAGCACAACACACCCGGGAAGAAGAGAGATTGCGGCACACCTCCATTCTCAGCGAGCTTGGTTTCGTAGAAGGCCTTGAATGGCCCCGCGTCGGGGCCTTTCGAGTACTTCTCCAACGCCGCTTGACCTGGAAGCGGGATTGATTTTCAGTTCGAGTATAGGATGATGAGAGGGTGGGGACTAACGGCCACTGAAGAGTGCCCCGGCCAGGGGAGTCTTCCTGGTCAATTCTTCGTCGTTGCGCTGTTCACCAAATTAAGACTTGCTTGTACAGGAAACATTCCCAATGTGTACACACCGACAAGAGCATGGCGAAGTTAGGGTCGAATCTCTCCTCGTGGACAGTCTCGATAATGGAGGTGCCCACAGCCACCTTGACGGTGGAGTCCTTGATGAGGCGCGCGATCACATCTTTGGTGCTGGTGTAGAATTCGCCGTCGGCCTCGAGGGTCGGGAGAGTCCCGTTCGGGTTCTAGATATCGACATCTAATTCGGCCAAATTTTCGGCGAGAAATTATTGCTACTTGCCAGCTTGAGGAACGAAGGGTTATAGTTCTCGCCCTGGAAGAGGTTGACTGATTTAAAGGCGATGTCGCCGCTCTTGTACCCGAGCTCGGCACTATAGAGAATTCAGTGCACGTCCATGAAAAAAAAACGACAGGTCCTACGTACATGGCGAGCTTGGCAACGGCGACCCAGACGGAGCCATCATACACGTAGAGAGTCTTGGTCATGTTGAAATTCTTGAGAAGGTCGAGTGGATTCTGAGTGAAGTCAGAGAGAGAGAGAGATGATCAAAATGCCGCTAGAGTCTCTTCTTTATAGTAACGTCGTGGTTGCCTGTCCATCCGCGACGCGTCGGCGACTCGCGGCGCGTCTGAGTAAGGTTGCACGTGCTCAGTGCACTACCGTGATCCCCACATTCATAATCATCCCAGCCCGTGACGCGCCTTTCCAAGCAACCACTGTCAGGATGATTTCCACAATACAATTGGAACGCGCGTCTTGATAATTGTGCATCGACTTTCCAAGCAACCAAGGTATCGCCGACTAAAAGAGGTATTGTGACTTCGATGGCTACCCTTCGACTTGACTACCCTGCTGACTGACGAGCGGATATGTTGACCCGTTCAAGTCCGGCTCGGTTAAAATGTAAGCGGTACATGCCACAATCTAATCCCAAGCGCCTGAATAGGCCCCCGGTCACTCACGCATAGGTCGGTCCGCCGAAAATCCCAAATTGGCGTTGATTTACTTTACGGATTTCGGCTTCCGGTCGTTGATTTACCTTACGGCGGACCGGTTACACTGGAAAAAAAATTCCCACGCCTATTTTTTCGCCTTTTTCCCCGCCACAGGCCCTCCCTTGGCTTCCCTGTGCCCTCTGGCTTTCCCTCCTCGCCCGTTTCGCGCCGCCGTAGCCCGCTTCACCGAGCCCTTCTTCGATTTCTTCATCCCTCTACGAGGGCCTTTGGGCCTTTGCTTCAAAAAATTTTCTTGCGCTGCGCGCGATTTACTTTACGGCGGAGCGGGTGAATTCACTCAGAGGTTGATTTACCTTACGAGACGGACCGCTCAAAGCCAATTTTGGCATGTTGATTTACTTTACGGCGGACCTACCTATGGGGGAGTGACCGGGGGCCTGCCTGAATTATGCGATCCGACCGGCAAGAACACCTAGAATGTAAAAGATAACAGAATTAACGCGTGAAGGGATGGTTCGAAGCGGAGCGGATATCGATCTTGTCAGCGGCTTGTGACATTTAGAAAATTAGAGGCATTTACTAGTTACGGCTATGCATTCTTACCGGTGTGCAAAGAATCGAATCCCTGCAGAATTGCCTTGATGCGAGTGAAGACTGGTGATAAGGTGTCGGATGATGATCGCCCCAAATAGCCGCTCAAAGTATCCTTGATTTGAGCCCGGGCAGTCGCATCTTCGAGCCACGAGTGCGGAGATCTTCCCAGGGGCGAAATGGGCGATGTTCGTGCGTATACGTCGAATATTTTGGTGTTTATGATCGCATAGAACAGCTCTGCGTTGTCTGAAAGGCGGCGTATACCTTGCGCCAGTCGAATCTGGTGGCTTTTGTGAATTCCTGCTCGGGGCGTAGTAGCACCAATGTGAGATATTGTCTCTGACGCTTTATAAGGAAGAGATTCCAAGCTGAGGTCCTGGACGAATTCGGAGAGCAGAGCAACTTTTGCCTCTTTAATACGGTTGATGCGGTTCTTTGGAAGATGTTCAGAGGATTTTGGATGGCCGTCGGGTACCTCGTCGTCGTCAGTTCCATGGGAGAGGGGTAGAGCCGTCTCCGTCGGTAGTAGCTGATGAGCCAGGGGAACGAGAGCTACAAGACTGGCGATGGTGGCTACTTTGATCATGGCAATGACCGAAACGGTCATCGTAGACGGACCCATTTCTACGACCGCTTCAAGAACGGACTGGTAGATGGGTATCATGGATTTCGTGCCTCCAAAATTATTCCCGAGTGATGCTAGACGCCATAGTGAAGGGAGCGCTGCATCAGAGAATGGCTGGCCAGATAGTCCGTGGGATAAAGTTACAGGGAAGGCGGACAGCAGATGAACGAGGATGGAGTTCACTACACCACCGCGGAGAGACCTTGGCTCGTTCCTCCTCCAGATTTCCGGATTATCCGAATTCTGAAGGTTTAAAAAGTCAATCACGGATCGTGGTATCGGTGTTGGCTCGCGGGCCTGGTCCGGTCGCCAATGGTAAAGCAGTTCCACGACAACGGCAGCTGTCCACGAGGTGTCGTTCGGACGCACAACACTCAGGTTATATACGACGGCCTCCAAGGCCCGTTCCAGATCATTCTTGATCCCCGAGAAGGGAGCATGGGGATCACATTCGATGAAATCTTGGGTGACGTAGAATTGAAAGGGAGGAGATTCCAACGTTGCCGAACGACGAAGGAAATCAAACAAGATTATATGAGGGGTAGTGGCGCGGAAGTCGGTGATTGCACGGGTGAGCCTAGGTATCACCTCCGGGTGAGGGAGAGTGTCTTTTGCCCGCTCTTGCAAATAATCCAGGAGGTCCACCATGCTGATCGGGAGATCTGCATCCAGGGATCGCAAACGGGATATGATTGACTCGAGGTTGTAAGTCCGGCTGATGCGTGGCTCCACGTTGAATTCGGCAAGGTCTTGCAATACATCTCCAAGCTCACTCTTCACAGAAGAAAATGTGCTCCATTGCGTAAGCGCAACGGCGGATGTAGAAAAATGATCCACGTCCGCGCCGTGCGACTCGTGGGTTAATCTGAACTGAGAAAAGCTCAGAGGTCGGTGAGCTTGCGGGAAAAACCGCATGGTGGTGAGGTACATCCCGATGGTGCGAAGTTTGCGCCGAGTCTGCAGACTAGCTATAGCCCACAAGGCTTTATAACAATTGATTTTGCGACGTTTTGCGACGTCGGGCGACAACAGGCCGCTGTCACAGCTCCGCAAAAGAGCGTCCAAACGAGACAGTAGTTGCAAGTCGGGATCGCGCATCAGACTTTGTATGTGGGTGGTATAAAGGTGGTGTCTGCGACCCCGCGGACTCCATAGCGTATCAGGGATAGCCTCGAAGAAAGGCTCCAGCTCGGTGTCGTCGGCCAAGGATTTTACAGTCCAGACTAGAGCTCGATAATCTCTTGCGCTGCGTTCCGGGGATATCTGTACCGCGCGCCGAGACATGATTTCAACCATGCTCTCCATCGGCGACTCTGACCGAAGGGGCGGTGCGGCCTGACGACGCCAGGATGTCACAAAACTACGCGAGACGCTCCAAAATGTGCCAGTGAGGGGGGTGCGGTACGGACAATCCAAGAACCACAAGGGAAGGAGAGTGATGGTGGTATATACCGCGGCAACAAGTGCCAAAAGCGCTGTGACCAATACTGTGATTGCAAAATTGATAGGAATGAGGAAGGCGATGAGTCCCCCAAAGAAGCAAAGCAGGGACGCGTGCAGGAGCAGAGGGATGATTTCGACGACCGTATGCATGTTGAATCGTTTGAGGCCGTAATAGAGATATGAGAAAATGCGGGCCCGGATAACCGGAGCAGATTGGATGTCCGACTTGTGGAGGAAATCGCGCGCCCATTGTTCGAGCAGAGTCGCGACCAGTGCGCAGCTCAAACTGAGGCCAAGGCTAATGAACCAAAGCGCATTACACACGAGGGATGTAACCGGTGGGGTAAACTGAGTGGTTAGTGGTGATACGTGGAAGACGCTTCCATTCGCAGATGCTGCGAGCTGCTGAGAGATTTGGGCTAGTAGCTGCACTGTTGGGTCCGCAGAATCGGGTATCAGAGTTTTGTAACTCTCAATGATGAACGCAGTCAGACTAGCAGAGAAGAGGCCCGCCTTGAAAATCGTCAGGACTGACTCCATTTCTGCAAGAGAACCCTTACAAATATGAGCATTCCTTCCATGTCGGCTTTCCAGCTCTCAACCAGTGCCTTGTCGTATTTTTCGGCTTCGGAAATATACACGGCCCAAAGCTTTGCGGCCGCTGCCTCATCGCTTGAATTGATGCCTGCCGCATTGACCAGTGAGTCCAGGTTGGTTTCTGATTTAGCAAGTGAGCGCACTATTGTCATCCTTCACCCCACCCGGAATGTGCATCCTCTCTACGGGCAAGGAAACGTTCAACCGCCCGAGTTTGGAATCCGAGATTCTGAGTCGATAAAGCGTCCGTCAAGCTCAGATTGTCACATCATGATGGGATTGATGCGGCCCTCGGCACTACGGCAGGACGAGATTCTTTCAGCGCCCACAACTTCAAAGCACTGGCAGCTGCTTAAACCCGACCATGCCCTTCAATCTGAAGGGCGACGTTTTCGGGGGTACCTTCAACAATGTTTCTGGAAACGTGAACCAAGTGACCGGTGATATGACCCAGGTCTTCAACTCACAGGCCAGTGGGTCGTCGGCCAGGATTGACAATACCGTACGTGGTAACATGACGCAGGTCCATGTAACGCATGGGGAGCCCGGTACGACCATCTTCTTCCGTTCTCATCTCCCTAACTCTCGCAGGACTCGATATACTTTACCGTTGCATGGCGATGGGGGCCGTCCACAACTCAAGAGAGCAATTCAAGGAGCCAGCTTGCCACCCAGGCACGCGCACGGCCATATTAGAATACCTCATGTCTTGGGCTACCGACGTAAGGCCCGAGAGCACCCTTCTGTGGCTTTATGGCTCTGCAGGAGCCGGCAAGTCTGCGATCGCGCAAACATTTGCCGGGTACTGTAGTGACCAGGGCAGGCTTGGGGCAGCATTCTTTTTCAAACGTGGCCATCCGGAACGTGGAACGTCGACGAGGCTATTCACGACTATCGCCTACCAACTCGCGGTCGCCGTGCCCGAATTTCGTCTCCCAATTCAAAATGTAGTCGAGGAGGACAAAGTAATCGTCGCCCGCGCCATGGATATCCAATTTTCCAGGCTTCTTGTCGAACCCATGAGCCAGGCACCTGTCCGGGAAATAATTCCGGTCCTCATCTTGGAAGGGTTGGAGGAATGCGAAGATAAAAAATCTCATCAGGAAATATTACACCTCTTTATCGATGCGATCCGGGCGCGCAAGCTTCCCGTCCGCGTCCTGATCACCAGTCGCTCCGAAGACCATATCCGCAGAATCCTGAAAACTGATGACACGCTCGAGATATGTCGCCATATTGAATTGTCCGCCGATGCATCTGCATACGAAGACATCGGAGCGTACCTTCGGGACGGGTTTTCAGGCATCCGTTCGGAATATTCCGACACCGGGATAGATTTCGGGAACGAATGGCCGCCTCCGGATGCCCTGGACCACCTGGTTACAAAGTCGTCTGGGATCTTCCTATATGCAACGACCGTGATTCGCTTTGTCGGCGATGAATATGCAAATCCACCAGACCCGCGGGACCGGCTCAATCTAGTACTGAGTCGAGATCCTCAGAGCACAACTACTCTCGACGCCTTATATACCCAGATACTCTCAGTTATTCAGCAGCAACTGCAACCGCAACAGCTGTGTATTCTGCATTGCATTTGGCAAGCGACTCTGGGTGGGGCCAGTCTCCAGTTGGATCCGGAGGAGATGGATCTACTTTTGGGCCTGGGTCGAGGGATATCGCGCATGGTATTGCGTCCTTTGCATTCGTTGCTATACGTCCCGCCCATCGCCACGCGGTTCGGCTACCGCGATGGTGCAGGCTACTCCGGGTCGCAAGGAGGCCGCAAGGGCAGAGAGCGCCAAAGCAATGGATGTGGCGGGATCTACGGACAAAGCTGACTAATCTGCAGGAGGCCGCCGCCAAACATGGCCAAGCCGGTGTGGTGTGGGCCGCTCGCCCACCACCACAGCGACCAGATCGGTGTCCTACACGCATCGTTCGCCGATTATCTGGGAGATGCTCGAAGATCGGGCGCGTGGTGTATCGCTACGGCGGGGTTGCGCACCAACTACCTCCACAACATGCTTCGCTTGCTATCCTCCCCGCCCCGCGGAGACACTGTCCGTGTGCTCTACCAGTATGACGTGTTCACCGCTCCATTTTCCATATAATTAACGAGTTGTGCAGCGAAGTAGCCAGCGCGTTGCCACAAGTCCTCAGAGAGGAGAGACCTTCGGAGGACCTATTTCGGCTTCTACGCAATCCAGGTGTCGTGAACGCGGTATTCCTTACTGGCGAGAACCTTGATTCGGAAGTCGTCCCTTGGCCGGAGGTAAATAGTTCACCCTCGTGCAGCGAATTTTACTCACAGGAACAATCATCCGTGGTCAGCGAGATTCATCGTATCCACCGGATTTGATCCACTTCTGGGAGGACCATCGATTTATCTCAACTCTCACTAAACACATCGCCCCCTGTGGAGATAATGATGTTACACCGACCCTGAAGTTCGATGACCTCTATACAGAAATCCTCACAGGATACCCCGAGCTTGTCCTTATCTTGAACGCCCAAAACGTGCTGCCGCAGCATATTCAAACCATTCTCAGACTTTTTGGTCTGACGTACAGAGCGTTTAGCCCCTTCCTTGCGTTGCGCGGGCGGGTAGAGTTCCCCTTCCCCGAGGGTGACACGCCCGTTGATTTTGTGGAAGATCTGGACCGCGCAGGGGCACTCTACACCCATCCTGAACTAACGGCGAGTGCACTGATCCTCCGCTGGATTCGACGTGCTAGAGAATTTTCTACCAGCGGCGACTTTGACCTAGAACCGTTCGGTGTCTTTCTTTTATGATATGATGAAATCTATACTGATCACAGTCCGTTTAGGAATTTCCTGCAGCTCCTCGCCGAATGCAAGCCTAATCCAACGATATTGCACGAGCTCGAGACGCTTCATCTTTCCCAGATTTGCAACACACAAATGGCCATGGATCGTGATGCCCACGAGGATTTTCATCGAGACGTACTCTATCGAGACGTGCTTGACGGGGTTGTGGCCTGGCTTCAGGTACGTTGTGGGGTGCCTTACCCTGACTCTAATATACACTACTTCATCTAAAATCCTGCGTTCTTTCGGTAGAAATTCCGTGAACCCCCCGTGGGCGCCATTGAATTTTGGGAGAAACAGATCACGGATATACGAGCCTGTGCGGAAAGGCATGGTTTCGACGATTGAACTGGGATGGCCCAGACGGGACATGAATACATTCTGAGGTTGTGTCGAGTTTCAATAAGTGTTCGGTCACAATTTTTGCGAAGTTCTGTCGTAGTTCAAGTTTTCAACCCTCACTACGCAATAACGTTTCGAATAGTGTGTTTAGTTTAGTGTGCTTGAACTTCAGTCGATTCAGATAGTTCAAGTGTACAAATAAGTTGAACTGAACATATATGAATAAAATCACAATTTAGCCTCGCTCAAACTCATTTGAAACACTCAAAGTACCGGATTGCAGAAAAAAAGCAGTCAAAAACCGAAGTACCAGATCTATCGACTGTTCCGAAACCAGCCAATTTATTTAACTTACATTTCAGCCCATAGACCGAAACTTCTGATTTCAATCATGCTGGACCTTCTGCCAACCAAAGATTCAGCATGGTTGAAATCTAGAATTTCGATTCACATCAGCTTGGGGGCTGTGATTTAAGCTGCAGCGGCTCGTTTTGGGAGATCCAATACTCAGAGCTGATATTTGAGGTTGTGGACGCGCTTTTTCTAGTTTGAGGCAGAAATCCAATTCTATCCATAAACTTTCAGCTCAACAAATCGTACATATACTTCTGTAAGCATGGCAGATGTACATATGTACTATCCGAGTCTTTTTGGAAAGTGAGCCTGGCGTGGCTAAAGTTGGCCATCGGCGTGAATTATGTATGTCTTGACTCGCCGTTGTTAGTAGATGTGCTGACTCCATCGAGGCGCGAGACGATGTCTGATTCGGGAAAGCAGGTCCAGGTCCTACCAGTAATAATGGAGCTGTTTCAAGTGTACATGTTGCACTCTTGGGCTTCCGGTCTATAGAGAAAAAAACAAAATGGTAGAGAACATCACAGTCTAAGCCCCTTCCGTATTTTAATTGCCTTCCGTCGTCGCCATAACGTCCATTACATTCCCATGCGCCCCATGCATCAGTGAGAGATATGATCCCCAATCGTCAACTCTGCAAGAAATCAGCCCTCCAAAATCGGACGCGGAAGGACACCTACCCAAATCCACTTGGGGCGGCATTCAGCCACATCGAGATGGCATCACTATCAACCATACTCATTGCGTCGTTCATTTCGCCACTCGCATCGATGCCCGAGGAGAAGGACGGCTCGGGCGAGCGCCAAGCTATGCCCTCTGTGAATACTGAATCAACCGGCGGCACGCCCAGTCCACCGTCGGGCATCACACCCTCAATATATACTTGTCGAGGGTCTGTGAAGTCGGATGTGGGCTGGAGATAGGGCTCCTTCAGCATGATACGCAACATGTCGTCGGCCGACATGGGTTGTGTCACGTCGGTCGTCATGGTATGTTGCTGCTGGACGACCTCATTCCGGAATGGTGCACTTAGTTGGACGGGGAGCTGGCCGACGGAGGCGAGTTCCGTGATGACGTCCCTATACAACGAATCAAAATGATGTCCCCGGAGCCACCGGCGCAAAAGCCTACACTAAAATCCCGGCATTTTGCCATCTGTGGAAAAAGTAAATGAGGTGGCGGAAGGGACGGTAAGACTATGCGTCTCACCGGTCTTCACACAAACGTATCACTTCGATGCATTTGTTGAGATTTTCGATTTCGTTGCTCACGCCGCGCACCAATCCCGCGCGCTTGCCGCTCCATATGTTCAGCAGGAGCAAAACGGCCGAGCTAAAGGCAGCGGACTGAAGAATCGTTGTTTGATTATTTGGATATCGACATGAGCCTTTTCCCGCCGACTAGAGTGGGATAACAACGGACAACGCACCATGTTGAAATTTACCGCTTCGCTTCCCTTTCGCTGCCGTTGAAGGTCGAGCATATTTGCACACGCACGCGCGGCGTTTGTGCAGACCGCGAGCGAGGGAAGCCTCTATACAGAACAATCAACATGAGGCCCGGTTTGGAAAAGGTATAATCGATCATACAGTGGGTGCCGCCTTGTGAAGGGTCGGAATAAACGAGCGGTGGATGAGGATCTGGAGAGTGTAGTAGGCGCAATTCAGTGCGACAGACTGATCAAAGAACACTGGGTCCGCCCGCGCAGGGTCCCAAGAGACTGCGGGCCAGGCAAGTAAGGATGAGCGGAGCGAAACACGGCGTAAAAACCAGCACAAACGATGGTCCGGGACTTGGTCGCGCCAACGGTTCAGCGCAGAGTCGAGTTCCGCGACAAATTGCTCCTCCCCGTCGGGATCAATCGCTAGCATTGATCGAGCCTTGCTGAGCGAGTACTGGATAAGAATCATCAGCATGGAATCCTTGACGTTGTGATTTCTGGCGGGCGGCCAGGGTACAGCTAGTGGCGCCGAAAAGGAAGAAGAAGAAGAAGAAACGAGAAACGCACCAATATCTTGAGGCAAAACGCTAGAATATGGTTGAGGCGCAACAGCGTGTTGAAGAATACGATGCGGGAGGGTATCCCGGACGGCTGTTGGAAAGGGTGTGTGGGGTGCTCCCAGTATTCATCGTCGCATTCGATGGGAGGGTCGATGTCAAAACTGCGGGGGAAAGTGAGTTGAATAGTGGTGAAAGGACGGAAAGGAAGACGCACTCCTCATACTGAATCAGGCACGTCCGCCCCATGAGGCCGCTTACGTAGCTGTCCATATATAACAGCACCCAGAAGGCGCGCTTCCATAGTTCGCGCTCGACGGACGGCGCTTGGACGGGCGAGGGGCGGCGATGCGCGCCGGCATCCTGAACGGGAAGGAGTGGTTGTCAACTTCATTGGGCCTACTGAGATTTGATTCCTCACGCACTTGTGCTAGCCGCAGGCCGATGCCAACAAGCATCCAGCTTGCCTGTGATGCGGACGAACCTAATAGGAAATGTACGGCGAGCTTCAAAGAAGCATGAGATCCGACAACAAATGGACTCATAATAAGAGCATGAACACCCACACAATAATACTGCAGGTCATATAAAGTGGCTTGCCCAAAAACATGCTTCCCCGCTGGCGGAACCTGTTAAAGTGAAGAGTGAATTGACCGGTCAGCACAGAGAGGGATGGTTGGTGGTAAGACACCAACTTGGTTGAACCACTCCCACCCGCACTCGATGTGCGGGGAAGTTTTTCCGGATGACAGCACACGAGGATCGTTGCTCCAGCGCGATCCGATGGCACACACGAGTAGTACGATCGCGGCGAAGCTGTTGTCCCTGGAATGTTAACGTGCGTATTAGTGAACGGTAGCAGAGAGAGCAAAAATTTAATGAAGAGAACGTGGCAGAATTCAAGAGGAATGGGGAGAAATAAAATGCACACCATTGATGTACCCCCATCTCCACGTTGCGCTCAAAACTCTGGCGGTGAAGCAGGGGGAGGTACAGATGCGCTCGTGTGAAATAAAGGTCGATAAGCTGCGCAGCGAGATCCGGCGGCGGGAATGAGTACGCGCCCATGTGTATGGGGGGATTTTTCCACTGCGGGACGGAAAAGCGTTGAGATACAAAGCCATTTGGGTAGTCAGAGAATTAAATCACCGGTTGAAACAGCCAATACTCCAGCCGCTTTGACGCCAATAGATCCCCCTCATCCCTTCCATCGGCACCCTCAGTATGACCACCACCATTTTCCGCTTTCCAGCCATTCGCAGAGCCCTGCTGACCGGAGCCGAAGACGCACCACATCGGGTTTATACCCTGCCCGTTTTCCGAAAAACCTCGAGACTCGCTCGCGGCCCGTTGCTCATCCCGCCTGATATCTGCCTTGAGATCCAAAGTCGCCTTGATAAGCACCGTAGTGCTACTCTTGCCAGTGAAACGGGGGGTCGGATTCATGATAAGTGCATCGAGCTGGAGGGGAGAACAACTAGTTGGTATCGGCCACGAACGACGAAGGCATCACACCTGCCTTTGACGCCAGGTCCGCACTCTCGATGTCTTCTGCATGCGGGGCAGGAGGAGCAGACAATGTGTGTAATGCTGTACGGAGGATATGTAAGGTGGCACCACTGTGTCTGTCTTGTGCATCGATATCGGACTCGGTGCTCTGGCTGTAGGAGTCGCTAGACGAGGATGGGGAGGAATGGTTGGCGTTTTTCAAGCGTTCAGTGTCCAGCTCAGCGTTCAACTTGACTACCTCTGCGCGGAGCTGGCCAACGAGCGATTCTGCATGCCCCAGACGCGCAACGAGGTCTGCGACGTATCGGCTGCAGGTCGATCCAGTCAATCCGTTAGTCTCTCCTAAATTGCACGCGAACCACCACTCCACCTTTGTGTTATGCGTTTCTGTACGTCGGTATTAGTAATTCAATTGACTCCAGTATCAGGATGGTGAGACGAACCCTGGCGGGGTCCTTGAACGTGCACTCGAGGTTTGCGCTGAGGCAGGTGAGGCATTTGCCTCCGGGGACCTGCGAACCCAAACCTGTGCCCTCGCGGGATACTTTGAGGACGATACAATGATTCTTGGTGAGCTGGGGCTTACAACGACCTTGAAACAAATGAATATCCTGGAAATTGGAGGCCAAAAGTGAGACCAACTTTTTCTCTTCCGGCAGACATCACACGCGCGGTGAGCACGCTGTGCTGCGCCTTCTTCCAAGTCGGCATATTCTTCGTCGTTGGACGACATGGCTGCTCCCTAGTTGATGGAAGATGGTGTAGATATTAGAAGAAAGTAAAAATCTCAATTGCGGTAACGCCGCGTCGTCTTGCCGATTGTGGCAATGCAGCATCGTGATCTTCGTGACGATGACGATTCCGAGGGTATTCCGGTTTGTGATCCGCAGGGATAACCGCTGGGATTCGCGGGGACATAATTAATACTCGTTCTCTCAACGAGATGGACGGCTTTCGTTTGCATGGCTTCGGTTTTTACCCTATGCAGGTCATTTCCTTCGTCCTGCCTCTCCTCAAGTGCTTACTGTACCAATCCAATCTGTATAGGGCCCAACTTGGATGATCCGTGGATCGTCCATCAGCCATCAATCAATCCGCGGATAAGCCCTCATCCATTTCCCACGGCCGTTTTTTTTATCTGCATTAACCGTGATCGTATTTTGAACCAAGAATTCGATATTCCAAAAGGCCCTCCGGGCATACCTGGTACCTCCAACCATAATTTTCCCAGAGGCTGAATTTCAGTGCAGCAGTTTTATAAGTAGTATCATTATATGTCTCAAGGTTTGCTCAGGAGTCAGCATACAACCAGCTCACATTGAGCCTGGTGGGTGATCCATTGTACATACCCCGAGATCATGGTCACGGATAAGAATCCAAACAACTTGAATTCTGAGGTAAGTAGTTCACGCTGTAGTGAGTACAGCAAGTAGCAGTGAAAGGATTCTTACGCTCCGTGCACCTTCATTCTTGGGACAGTAGATACGTGAAGTTTCGCCGTTCATGAGGAATTTGAGGCAAGTAGTCTGTTATAAGTTTAAGTCAAGCACATTTCTAGTGTTTGTCGTTGGCTCGGCGACGACCCAACATATGCGCCTGATGAGAGTGCAATGTAAGCCCTCGGCTGATTGATGCGGGCATGTCGGCTTGTTTTTGGGACAGCTGCGGCCTCTATATTACTTGGTCAGCCAGTCAACAGCCAGTCCTTGATTGCAAAAGAAAGCCGTTGGGTACCGTACATGTACCCAATCCTCCCGGTCTCAGCAACTTAGTGTACATTCGTAATTAGGGTCTTGTGATTAGGGTCTTGTTTATTATGCCGGTTTATAAACAGGTTTTTAATCCTGGAGCAGAAATGTCTTGTTTTTAAAGAATTCATGGGGGTTCTCTGAGGCGGAGTCTTGCAACCTTGAAAGTCTCGCAGTGACGCGTTGAAGTGAGTGTTCAATAATTCAATGGAAGTTAGATGCCCAAATATTCAACTACTACCTGAAGTTGTAACGGGAAATCCCGTAATTTTGCACAACCTTTCCTCTCTTCTCTTTATTTATCATTTACAGCCAAGGGGGAAAATGAGCACCCTCTCTGGGGCCTGCCATGTCAGCCGGGAGCGAAAAATCTGCTCTAAACCAACTCCCAGACCACCTGGGAGCAGTTTTGGTGGGCTGTTTATAAACGAGAATGAAAAACTGGTTCATAATCCTCGGGGAATAATAAACAAGGCCCTATTCGTAATGCAGATAGCGTCCAACACAGGCAGCTCTGTGTCTACTGGAGGGATGCCAGCATTGCCACATTAGTGGAGATGGGGGTTCTCTACTTCTTCAATGGTGGGCAACTAGACACAACATTGCGAGAGCGCGAAATGGAGTAGTATCAAGGCAACAGTGAGAGTCGGCAATTGATGATCAAAGTTGATGCGAGTCACGAGCAGGGAGCCCTAACCCCAGGTTATAAGACCTAACCTCACGTTGGGACCCTAACCTGAGCTCTAGGGGTAGGTTTTAAGTCACGTGTGGCCGTTTCGATTTGATGATCTGAGACCTACCTAAGTTGGTACCAGGAATTATCTGTCTAGTAGGCCAACTGAAACTGCCTATCAACTTTTTGGGACGACTATGCTTGCTGTTTACAAAAAAAGAAAAATCCTTGGATCATCCATATCCATGCACGGAGTTGATCATCCAAGTTGGGCCCTAAATTTGTATGACTGAAACACTTTTTCGACCGTTAAAACGGTTGCGGTGAAATGTGAAACACCAGAACCACCAGAACCGTTACACGTTACATTTCCAAAATAGTGAAACAGGCTGAATATCCGACATTTTTTTTGCTGTACATGTGTACTGTACATGGCTCCGAGTCCTACAACGAAAGTAGGCCTCCGCAGGCTCTGAGTATCATGGTGAATGAACATCGGGCATCAGCAAGCGCCGCCGCCGTGGTCAATACTCAAGTGAAGGAAGGTGATGGCTTGGTCGCTGATGATGATTCAGAGGATGTTTGGGCTTACATAGACCAGGGTCTTCGATGGGATGAACTGAAAGAGGATTGAAAGCTTGTGAAAGGAAAGTACAGGTGCCCGAGAACATGCCACGATTTATGTATTTTCCTTACATCGAAAAAATATTTTTCGCACATTTGGAAGTAACAGTACTGACCGTGAAATGGTGCCGCTGTTACCCGTTACAGCTCAGCAAAATGGAAACGAAACGGTACGCCCGTTATGTGTTACATTTCATACTTAAAGACTTTCAGTAATACAGATTGGTACACCTCAAGGTTGAAACCTGTGTTACGCAGTCCGCGGTCGGCATCCTCCGGATTTTATCCCCATCCTGCCTATCGAGATAATTACGAGTCCTAAAATGGTAATTTTAGACTCGTCTTTATAAGCATTTTTGCGCCAGGCTGAAGTGAAATCGTCGATGACGTAGATGATTCGTGTTGGATACATTACTCATTTAGGTAATTTTTCTTGATTTTTATTACCTTATATAGAAGGTCTTCACTGTTTAGTCATTTCCGATGTGTCTGTCCTCCAACTTTGCCTTCGTCTTGGGCTGAATTTATTCTGACAATAAATTATTGATTTTTCTCCTTTTTAACTTGAACCTTTTGGCCTGCTTCAATCCTGAAATATGAATATGATACCGCTTGTGCGCACCACCCTTAGCCTAGCCCGGCGACGTTTAATCAATTTAATTTAATGCACTTCGGAGGACCAGAAGTCGGCGAGGTCGGCATTTGTGACGTGATGTCGGATACCGCCGTAACTCAGCTGATTGACGATACCGGGCGTGTCCATTTGGAGGCGTGCTCGGAGACCCCCGTACGAGCTGGGTGCGATGTACGGTACGGCAGTGTACGGCCCACCTGCTGTACAAAGCCGTAACGTCACAACCGTATACAGCGCTTGACGGCTTTGATCGGCGATCAAGGCATGATCGAGCCGGAAAGATGTCCCGTAAGTATGGTGGCCGGGTCATCCTCAGCTGGGTTCCGTTGAGCCGCTGACAAGCTTTGATGATAGAGAAAGTGGCCACAACGTGTCTTCTGGCAAACTGGAGTTGTATAAATGTTGAACTCCCTCAGAAATGTGTTCAACTCACTTTATAATGAATTATTTGCTTCAAATTCCTCACTCTCTCGACGGAGTACGGCCGTATAACCGTATACGACCATAATATGGCACCGTACTCCCACAGGTGTTGGTGTACGGTTCGGGTACGGTCCGGGTGTCACGCCATAAAGCACTGTCGGTATACCGCTGTATGCCTTACACGGTACGGCGTCCAGCCCTAGGAAAGAGATCAAACCCAGCTACTACTCGGGCCTTCAAGGCACGTGGCTTCGGTCGCTCCTTTCAGCGGGCAAGTTTAATTTTCCATCTATCTGCTAATAGTACGTATACAGCCCATTGAGGGCACTCAAATCTCATTGATAGAGTCATTTGAAAAAAAAAAAAAGAGCTCAAGGGCTACCAAGTTGGTTCGAGTGTAGCCAAAGTAATTGTTCCTGAGGTTTAACAAATCAACAATGAGGTTCCAGGTCTACGTTTCACAATTCAAGACCTCGATCATCCCAGCAATTCCCATCTTCCTGTTGTGGGTGGCAGGGGTCGAGGCCTCCGTCTGAGTCCGTCGGCTTGAATAGTTGTCGTCCCGGCAGTCCCAGGTCCATATTCCAAAGTTCCTGCCTGACAGTGGGTCCACCATTGTCTTATTTCAAGTAGGTAACTAGGCTCAATGTGAGCTGGTTGACGCGCCAGCGTCGACCGAGCGAACCTTGAGCCGCATAGAATGGCACTTATTCCTTACCACGTCCAATCTGGAGGCATCATCTCTCTTAGGTACCAGGGATGCCCAGAGGGCTATAGAATCAAGGTTTACGTATCACAATTGCAAAACCCGATCATGGCAGCAACTCTCAGGTCCAGGCCCTTGATAGGCCTTCCTGCACCAATATCCTTAACCCTGGTCATGGTGGCGACTTTCGGGTCCATGCCATCGATGGACAATAATAAATTATAGCAGCAACCAGGCTCAATGTGAGCTGGTTGACGGGTGAGCGTCGATCGAGCGAACTTTGAGCCGTAAAGATTTGGGAACAGATTCTGAATGTAATAGTAATATTAATTTGAACCTATGGAATCCCTTCAATATTTTCCCTCAGCAGACTCTTTGTAAGGCGACGACAACGGCGGTAACTGCGGTGATGCCACTGGAACCAAGCGGAAGGGCGACCCATTGTTCCCTATAATTAGGTTCCGGGTCGACCCGATCACAGTTGCCGTGATTGCCGTCCCTTCCCAAAAAGGAAGGTCGGTGTGTCGGCCCAACGTCCGTATTTTTGAATCAGCATTGAAGTCATTCGGGCTAGTGAACTCGGTCTCTGCTCCTGCTAGGGCATGCCCAGAGGGTCTTAGGAATTACCAGCTGTCATAGCTATTTGATCATGTTGCACCAATTACATGGCTGCAGGTGTTAAAAATAAACAGACTCGTTCTGCCATGCGCAGCAATGGCCTAAAGCCCAAGTGGGCGTCGGGAATATTTGAATATTATACTAGTGTTACAAATTGGCCGGTATAGACGATCATCGACCGCAATCAAAAATCAGATCTTGTATGCAACGGTATATAGCATGGTGACAGGAAGCTCGAACGCCCCGGAAGCGCTTGCCTCCAAAGCATTATACTTATCTCTAATGCTCTGTACCGCGGGTTCCCGCATATGCCTCGGCAGGTAGTCGACACACCAAAGCGTACCGGAGGTGGTGGCCTCCAGCCAATTCATCATCTCACCCCTGCTAGCGAACGTCTCCTTGTGGTCTATGGTGTTGATGGTGACAAGACCAAACCCGGCTGCAACGAGCTGTTGTTTAAGCTCGCTCTCCGCGAGGAACTCGGGGACGCCTTGCATGGGATAATCGCCATAAGGATACTCGGAGAGAGCTTCGAACTTCGGGGCCAACGGGTTTCCGGCGCCGGATCCGCTGGAAATGCCCAGTTTACCGCCGGGGCGCAGGATAGAAGCGATAGCGGTGAGCGCCTCAGGTTTGTTTTTGATCCAGTGGAAGACCGCATTCATGATGACGGCGTCGACCTCTTCCGTAATCAATACGAGAAGAGTGACATCGTCGCCGACGAGGAATGATACGTTGAGGTGCGGGCTGTCCGTCGCGCGCTTCGTCGCAATGTCGACGCGATCCTGCATGGGTTCGATGCCGATGACCTTCCCTGTCGGACCGACGAGCTCTGCGAGGAAAAGGGCGAGATCGCCGGTGCCGCAGCCGAAATCAACGACAGTCATTCCTGGTTGAATGTCCAAGGCGCGGATCATTATACGGCCATAATTTTGCTGGGGCCCGTTCGCTATGCTATACGCGGTAGCGAGACTGTCGCGAGCTGGACGAACGATAGCCATTCGACGAGTGAATGAGCTCCTGAGGATTGGTAAGTAACAATGCACGTAGGCAATAGTGGGCGTACGGAGTAACGGGGAGAAAGGCAGTTGCGTGACTTTACACGAACGGGCGCCCTACTTATGCATTCGGGCCCCACGTAGAGTTTAGGAAACTGAGGAGCCCTATTCATCTCCCGTCAGCTGTCTCGTGGGCGGATGCTCCACTAAGACAAAGTCCTTTTCCGTGTGGCTTCCCTACGGATTGCGATAGGATCCGGTATCCCCGCATGTATTGTTCTCGAGCGCGATTGTGCGCCATCCCCCCGGGTGCCCGGATGAGCACTCCGCCGGTATTTCACCAAGTCAATCTATCATCGAATCCAAGCTGTCACTGCCACTATTACCGCATCTCGTAGACGGGACTTTTCTTACGTCAATGGTGGCCAACGAGTAATTGTGCTCTACGGCAGAGCCGTCTGCTTCCCGTGCACCCTCCATCGGATTGGCTAATGCCGGCTTATCGTCCAGTTTCGCGTGTCTGGCACTTCCTGCGAGGATATGGGAGTTCCTATCCTGATGACGGGCAAAGCTCAACGATAAGCCTCGAGCTGATCCGCGCATCGTTGTTAGGCGAATTCGGGTAATAGGATGAAACGACGAAAGGAATTTTCACTCTGGAAAAAGCCTTGTTTGTAGCCTCCCAAAAATGTATCTGAAACTTCTAGTTTCAGGCGCGCTCCTGATACCTTTAGTTTCAGGCGATCCAAAACCCGTCGGCCCGGCCCCTTAAACTAAAGGTATCAGGAGAGCGCCTGAAACTAAAGGTTTGTGGTACGCTTTTGGGAGCCCTTAAACATTGGAATTTCCGGAGTGTTTGATACAAGAGTAAAACGAGTAGTAATAGTACATCGAGAGTAACACGAACAGCTAATGCGTTCTTTCGAACACTGGCTGTCGCGTGGAACAAGTGCAAAACGTCCTTGACTGTAGTTTCTCCTTCAACCAAGCCGTAAGTAGCTAGGCGCCGCCCAGTGCTGAAAAAGTCTTGCCCATTCAGGCGCCCTGTGAGTGTAACAGTCGAACGTATAACCGGAACGTCGATGCCCGCGACGTCCGCCAGTGCGGCTACGAACCTAAGACCGAATTGCACATCTGAGCAGTAGTAGCCGTCGCTGAGCGATTTTGGCGCGGCGTCGACCATGTTGTGGGGAATCGAGTTACGCGTGAATGTCTCGAGGCCGGGATAATCCTTCCCGAAAGACAAGTTAATCCATTTCATCACACCTTCCAGTTTGTATCCAAAAGCGGCAGGCACCGCGATCTTCTCCCTCTCCTCTTCCTTGCCAACTCACAGCCAGCATGCCGCATAAGTATAGCGCACTATTACAGCCATAATTTTGTACTGAATAAAAATTCAACATGTCCGAGATGCCCGAATTGAGCTTGAGGCACATATAATAATGTAAAAATCCTTCTAGGCACGGAGCAACGCATTGAAGTTATCTAAACCCCAGTGCCGCTGTTCGAACATTGATATTTTGCAAATTGAACCACAATAACCGGATTAGATTTAAGTTTGCCTACTCACTGGTGGCGCATTGCAAAACTAATCACGGGTGAGATATCGTTCAATTCAATACTGTATTGGTTGCCCACTGTACCATTTTTACGGCCTGAAGGTGTTCAAGCACTCCGTTCGGCCTCATTACTCGTACATACTCTGCCACGGCTCTTGCCCCGAATGAACTTTCGTGTTCGCTTGAAACCTTGCTTATGACGGTACTCCAGAGACGCATGCACCTGACTATTTCGGCTCAGGACTGTTTCCTGATCTGTTTCTCGGTATATTTGAGGAACAGTCGCACCCGGGCCGGGACAACACCTCGCGACTCCATAGTGGGGTGGGCAGAACAATGAGACTACATTAGCAGAACTTAAGACATGCAGAAACTTAAGGCCTGCTGGCGGTCGAACCGCCCAGATCTTAAGATTACATTATTTGCCAAATCCGAAAATGAAGATGAACCCTCCACTGTGCCACAGGAGGGACACGTAGCCTGTCTGCGGCCACATAAATCCTCATCCAGGTACTTACATGACGTGATGTACATATGTAATACAGGCCCTGGTTGTTTCTTAACTGGACCGCGCCGGAATATACCCACCTACCTACAGCTCCTTTTCTTTCGTACCATCATCTCTGATCGAGAAGAATCTGAGCACTAAATTCGTCTCGGTAAAGATTCAAGAAGCGAATGGAATTCAGGTCAACGGATTTGGGATCCGCCAGACCTGATTTTTCCAGTCGTTCGCTCTCGCGATGGGGAGCTGCATCTGACGATCGACATGTATGGGGCCGAGAAACGTGGGATTCAAGTTCTACAACAGAGGCTTTTTAATGATTTGGCCGGGTACCCTTCAAAGGTGAGCTTGTTGAGCACCTGATACGCATCGTATCCTAAACGGAATTGACTCACAGTCTAAGTGAAGGGTATTCTCGCGCGATTTGAGCTACCGCCGTCGAAAGATCATCCGCATCGACAGGATCGTCTCCGAGTTGCCTGTCGGATGTCACAAGCCCGCTAGATGGTCGCGCTGAGAGAAGAAGAATCTTGAAAACCGCGGGTCTCTGAGTCTTTCCGCTTCAAATTAAAATTACGCTTTGTTTCCATGTTCGGTGGCTTCTTGTTCGCAACTCGTTGCTCGCTCCTTTTCCGTTCTTTTCTGGCCATACAACTGCGTGGAGTGGCCCTCAGCCATCGAGCCGCCACCAAAAATCAGAAGCTACGTTAAGGAATCCGTTTCGAGGTCGTCCGGTCGGCCTTCCTCATTCGTTCCTCTTTCGCTTTTCGCTTTCCTCAGGCAGTGCGGTACCCCTGTCCTGACACCATTTCCTTCCCTTCCCCGAATTCGACGCGCTGTCGATTTCGCGTGAGAAGACCTTAGACGACAAACAACATGTCGGGTACGCATGCTCTTCCTGTCTTCACTATGTGTAATTGGTCATAGAGTCTTCGTCTTCCCTGTTCTCGTACGCCGACGGGGCGCAGCATGCGTCCCATGCGTCCTGTTTGTCATCGGGGGTGCGGGGGGTTTGGCAGTGGCTTGTCTCCGCCCGCCGTAGCCCGACGCTGCAGGAGGGCTGCTGCTCAGGGCGTCGTAGGGTGACATCGCAGGAAAGGACACTAGCCACTTCTCATGAATTGCATGAGCAACACATTGACGCAGCCCGATCCTCGTACGATTCCTTGGCACTTGCATACACGTTCGATGTCGCTTCAATGTCCGAAATCCGAGGTCCTACTCGTGCGGAGGGACTTGGCTTATTCTTGTTATCGCGCAGCCTCTCCTATCCCATCCGAGTAGTGCGCCTTTCGTCCACTCGTTCTCACTTCCCGTAGACTAGCTATCTTTCTCCACTTCCCGGGAGACTATTCTTCCACCGCTCATCCCTTCTCTGCCCTTCCCTTCTCTCGATTTGGGATAGTGTGGCACTCCATCGGTGTACGGATCGGGGCTCGGATTGCGCCGCTGGCCGACATTATAATTATCTGATGTTAACCTCGGTGAATATCGTGCCGCGGTGTGTGCATATCATGTACATTAGCTCTTGATGCTCTGATTCGTGCGATGGGTGCCCTCGACACAGCACCAACGGTTGCACCTCCAAGGATTAATACTCGTTGCTAATAGCAAACTTTAGTGGCTTAATCCCAATTGCTAATAGCAAATGCTTAAGGTGATTACTATTAGCAATGAGGATTAACCTAAGATTATCTATTCAATACCCCAGGATTACTGTCAACCTCGGGCGGGGGCTTAATGATTCGCAAGGATTATTTCGGATTATCGACACGGAGGATTATGAGACCGTAGGATTATAAGGATTATTGACTACGAGGATTATGAGACGGCAGGATTATTGAGGATTAAAAACTAGTAGGATTATGGGGTCGTTGTACAGGATTACATTGGGGATTATTCCTACCGCAAGGATTACGAAACGGCGACGTTATCGACGGGTCAGAGTGTCGGCTATCGAAGCGGCTATGTGGCTTCTCCAGGTGATTGATTGTTTGTTAGAAATTTCACTGTGAAATGGGATTATACTGGGATTATATATGATTAATCGGCGACGAGGATTATCGTCTGAACAGGATCAAGTACTACCAATAAACAGAATTTCACTGTGAATGAAGGCATGAAAAACGCACCAAGAGGATCTACGTAGCGTTGGGCTATAAAGGTAGGTCTACCAAAAGGTCAATCAGAAGTCAATCAGATTGCGTATCGATGTTGGCGCACCTGCCACCGAGCTTTGTCATATACAACGTATCGCGGACACAGAAAAGATGGAGAGCGAAAGAGTCCACTCGTGGGACGCGCAGTCAGCCTGTAATCGGTGGCAAGGTGATTGGGAGTACCCGTCTCCACAACTGAATGGCAAGGCGGCGGTAAGAGAGCACTCATGGCTACTGGAGCTACGCGTAGTCAACTTTCTATCGAGTGGCCAGGATAGATGATGGTGGCAAGAGGAAAGAGACGACGGGACAAAGCGATGTTTAACATTGTTTCCGCCGTCACGTGCTCACGTGATTAAAGCGCTGGCAGGGGACGAAAAATAATTAGACTCAGAAGGAGTGATAGGAGACTGTCCCTTATGCGCAATCCTAGCTATGCCAAGACTTCTGGGTCCAATTCCCCGCACATTCACTGTAGGGCTGTTCACCGTGACCATGGCCACGGCTCCACGGCACCCGTGGCACGGGTCCGTGCCCGTTCCGTGGGGCATTTTCTTTGGAAGTCAACGGCACGGCCACGGCACGGGCTTTCGCCTCCACGGCGGTGGTGGCCATGCAACGGCTTTTTCTTCTGCCATTAGAATGGGATTCTCCTAGACACTGAGCAGCTTGACACGTCCCTGTAGGCCTACTTGACGCCTCCTCGCAGTCTTATAGCATTTTACTTTTACAAAATCCAAAAATTCAATCAACGATTTGGGCAATAGCCGAGAATGATGGCGGAGTTCCATCCTTCTCCCCTTCCATAATTCGTCGCACCACAGGTATTAGAGCCCTCTTCTAGCATTTTTAGAATACCAGATGGGGGTCATTCGGCTTTGTAATGGTATTAATGGCCATATGGATGAAAATTATTTATGGATTGGTTCCAACATCAACCTCTGAGAATAAGCTACAACTATTCCTGGTGCATCATGCTCTGCTGTTGCGACAGAACACATCATTTTTTCGGGCGGCCGTAACACAGTTTCGCTTAGATGTGCAAGTTCGAAGTCAGAGACTTGGATGCTGGTCAAGCTGCATCTCCGCCTGGACTTCAAGAGATTCGGAGTTAGTTACAAATGTTGTAACTGGCCCTGACAATTTTTTTTCCTGCCATGCCAACCCATGTACTGTTTACGGCCGTGCTGTGGACCGTGCTGTCCTGTCCAAGGTTTCAAACTTCATTCCATGAGCCATGCTCCATACGGCCGTGCCGTGTAAAACCCGTGAATCCCACGGCTGTGGCTGTAACGGCACGGCGAACAGCCCCACATTCACTAGCGCATTGGTGATGTCTGTGGCTTGGCTTAAAGCCATGAAGCAAAGCAAAGCCAAGCCAAGTCAAACTGGTGGCTTCGGGTCCGGGAAGCCATGGCTTTGACTTTGTGGTACAATTATGATAAGGAGCAATGTTTTGATGTTCATGAGACCATTCATGTGGTTTTTTAGGAGACTGGGAATGCAGGAAACCTCACACATATTCAACTGGTAGATCGAGCACTTACTAATCAGTTCCATGCCAGGTTGAATTTATGGTTCTCGGGCATCAGGACAGCCTGATTGTCCCTGTACACAAGTTGAAATCAATATCTTCAGCCTCTCTCTTTTTTTTTTTTTGGCAGTACGATAGGGCCTCCGGGCAATTAACAATCGGTTAACCCCCGGCAGCCTCGTAAGGACGGGAGGAATAAGCCTCCCAGTAAAATAATTTTCCACCCCTGAGGAAATGCTATAGGAAATGCTATTTACGCACGCCGCATGCGGCAGTGTGGGGCTCATCACCATACTTATCCGACCACTACGGGAGGTGTCGGGGATCTCCGTGATCCCAAAGGTGCAATACCCACTAAAACCTCAGCTTCGTTCAGCCAGTTGTCTGGCAGAGTTTTCTCATCATTGAGTGTGCCTTTCCAGGTTTCCAGAACGAGAGAGGGCGGCAGGGAATACTGCTTCCCAAATTTAAGCTCGTTTGTTAGATTTTTGTCAATTTCTAGGCGTTCATTTATCGTATGTACCCATCTATTATATATTTCGTTCTCGGTTGGTGGTTCACCGTCGCGTCCTATGACGCATTCACACCGGAGTTTCCATATCAAGTACAGAGACTCGGTTATCAAGATGCGGTACAACCCTGCCGTTGATCCTTCGGGTCTTTTTGTCTCAGGGGCCTCAAAAATAGCTAGGCAGCAGCCAAGGATAATCCCCATCGACAGAGTCGGCCAGTCTGGATGCTTTTTGGACCACAGGTCTTTAGCCAGTTTCCAAATTTGATCTTGGCCTGGGCGTCTGCATTTTAGAAGTATGTGTTCGAGATCCTCTTCTTCGTCGCAATAATGGCATGTTACTCTGTCCTCACATTCCGGAATATTCTTCCAATATTTTCCGATCCGATTTGCGCCGTGCATTGATTTCCACAAAAAGGTTCTTACTTGCCTGGTTACATCCTTGCTTCTCAGGGACTTCCATATTGTGGCCGGGGTGGGTACATTCGAATATTTCAGCTTTATCTTCAGCCTCTCAATAAATATAAAGATGCTTGAGTTGTTTTACAGATGAATAGGACCAATTTTCTAACCTTTTCCAACCTCCAAAACCGTGGGAATGTTTTGATCTACAGCCATGGCTTGGGCCAAAGCCATGAAAAGCAAGCCATGTTCAAATTTCTCCAGCCAAAGCCACATGAAGCCAAGCCAAAGCCAGGGTTTGAGAGCCAAGCCAAGCCAAAGACATCACTAAATACTAAGTGCATGCACCCACATTCAGCCTGAGCATCACATGAACTAGCACTTTATGGTGTGTTTTGGTCTATCCCAGGCCCGAACCTGTTTCGCGTTGTGCGCAGCTGTATTCTGTACAGACACGGATCAGCATAGACACCCATTTTTACTTGGGAGTGGGTCATCCACAAATTTGAGTAACTTTTTCTTCGTTGCTACACTCTGCTTTCATTTCTTGGTCTTGACCACTGCTTCAATTCTTCTGTTCAGTTCTTGGCAGCTTGTTGTCATCAACCCGCCAGGTTTTGAATCCTTCCGCCGCTTGGAACGTCTCGGTGTATTAGATCTAGAGTATCTAGATCGAAAGTGTGGCTCTACCGCACATCTCTGCTCCCCATTGCGTGAAGTTTACTCATTCTTGTCGTCTTCTTTGTTTGATATATCAAAACATTTACCACAGAAACGTCGTCTTCTCTCATTCCTGCCAGTTAGTGCATTCAACTCCTGGCTAGGCTTCTCTCTCTCATCCCTATAAGTATTATTTTTCTATGCTGTTTCGGGTTGTAGTGCAACTCGCGGGCAGAGCCTTCTCTTCATTTGCAACAACATGTACTCGGATACCTTATGTGAAGGATCCCTGCTTCCCGGTTTTTTTTTTTTGCACATCTCTACCTTCGCTGTCTGATGTTCATAATTAATTACTGCTCGGTGTAAAATCTGAACTCGGAAAACGAGCACACCTCTCCTCATCTGCCAGTGCAGGGAATCGGATACGGATATCCTGCATCTGATATCCGGATGCATTCTTCGCTTCTTGTCGCATTCACATCGGCGAGGTGCGATTGACCTCCTTTGAGGATCGTGTGACAGGCTGAGCGGAGAATAAAATGATTTAGGATGCGAACTTCCGACAGATATGATCACCTAAGATCTGCAACAGTCGTGCGGATAAAAACCTATAAGATTAGAAGGTATGACCCGACCCCGAGTTGGACGGGAGTCTTCCGTTTTCATTCTAAGTGGACGAGTCAACAAACCTGCATGGACGAGGTCCTCACCATCAGGTCGAAGGTTGCATCGAGAAAGAATATGAGAACTGTTGCCTAGAGGAAGGGTGGTCTCAGTTAAATGACATAGGGAAACAAAGAATAAGAATAAGGATGCCACGGAAAGTTGGTTGAAGGAGGAGTGCCGGTGCGCACGACCTAGAGGAGAATAAAAAGCAAAATAGCACCGGTCTGAGTCCATGCGGATCTCGCAGGAAAGACACGAAGAATGCAGACGCGGCCCTCCATTACCGGGTAGATGGAAGGGAGGGTTGAGCGGGTGTGTAATGCTAAAGAAGAATTCACTAGTTAAGAAAGCTTGGAACTACGTACCTCAGGCAAAAACCATGAAGGAAAGTCAAAAAAAAGGAATGGTCACCCTGTAATGTCCCGAACCTGGGTCGAACGGGGATCTTCCGCTTTCATACTTTTAGCGGCCCCAGCACGGACAGAAGAGGTCCCCCTATCCGGTTATGTGAAGGTTGGATTGAGGAATAATTAGAGAGGTGTTATTCTAGAGGAGGTTCAAGGTGACGTGAGGGCTCACCAGAAAAGAGGAAGCATGTGCACAAAGACTTCTGGAGGCATCGAAGGATGCAAGTCAATCCTCGAAAAGAAGAGATTACAAACAAAAGTCCGAATGGAGGAGAGCAAAAAATTGCCTGGAAAAATTAGCGACCCGACCCAGAGTCGAATTGGATCTTCTGGGTTTCTGGAAGGTAAGGTTGAATTTAACTGTGTCAGACTGTGGGGTATGAAAGAGGCGCGATTAAGTCCAGACGAGGAGAGCGGATCCTAGGATTCATGTTGTCGGAATTTTCAGCAAGGCCTTGACGGGAGAGAAAAGGTGGCCCAGAAGAGAAAGCTGCCAGGTTGCGTACTGGCCGAGTTGCGTTACGTCGCGGGCGAGTTTCAAGCTAGGATTTCAGTGCGGAGATATCAAAGGAGTACGCGAGGCCCGAGGCAAGTATTTGGTGTCAACTTATCTGAGGAATTTAAGAGACGAGGATTTGGGGGCAGCAGACAGACAGAGTCTCAGTAAGGTGCGCGAGATGAGAGTTGGGGACAAGGAACCTGCATGGCTGTGATGGCCGGCGGTTCGATCCCGGGCAATAGTTTGACATTCTGCGGTGATCGAAGTATGAGAGATCCGCAGAATAGGGTTTGCGGATGAGCGCCGTCGTCGATCGAATATATCCCTGTCCCATACCACCACGACGTCGACTCGCCACACACTCTTTCCACACAATCTTTTGATTTTTATCAGCTACTCTACTCAGTCTACATTACATGGCCACCACCCCGACGTCGGGACAAGGAACCTGCATGGCTGTGATGGCCGGCGGTTCGATCCGGGGCAATAGTTGATTGATTAGAGCACCACGCTTTGAAAAAAGTGATATCATCAGATTTGATGTGATGGTCGGCATCGCGCCGAGAACCTTGTCGAGGAGAACTCCACTGTTCTGAGGGGAAACTAGGTTAATTCCACTTATAAATGAATGTGAAAAAGAATGTGGAATGTAACCAGTACTCATACACTGCTACTCGAACCAAATTCAGTCAAAGACAGTTGAAACTTGAAAGCCCGGGAAAAGGTTTTGCAACACCCTTGCTCGATTTTTCTGCTCCTTCATGAGGGTCGGAAGGAGGCATTCAGATACTGTACTGTCAAGCATATGAGATCTCTGAAGTCGATTTTTCTTCCGAATTTTCCGATGGGACTCGCAATTCAAATCAAAACTATCGTGATTTCTGTGTTGATTGTATTGAATGATAAAGCTTCAAGACACATTATCTTGTTGTTGTTAAGTCATATGCATTTCATACCTCCTAACATACCCACTCAAATATTGGCACTCTTGTAGTCCTCAGGGTTGCCACAGCGGGTCTCAGGCTGTCGAACCAAGTTGATCTCAGGGGCATGTCGAGCCAACTCTTTTTGGACTACAGGCTATAGAGTCAACGACGGAAGCTACAACAAAATCTATGTCCCCAGAATCCGTAAACCTGATTTTACCGGGTCGTTTTCGTCGTCCACACCTTTCTCTGGTGTGCCCGGGCATCTCGGACATCTCGAAATGAATGGATGGGCCCAATATCTACGGCCCGGGTATCTCCAGGGCATTGTGGGGCCTCTTTTAAACTGAATAGGAGTGTCTGACTCGCCAATGGTCTCTACAATTAGACATTCGCCTCCATTATACTCGATAAAATCAGAAAAATAGCAGCCATGCAATATTCCTGTCACAGGGGGTCGCTGGAGGCAAAATCAATGTAGTATATAATACTTGAAGGCTTCAGGCACTTAAAATGCGCAAGGTAGCACAACCACGCAGAACGCGTCCGTTTCAATCCTATATGTTCGTTTAACAGGTGAGGCGGCCATCACTCGGCAGCTGATAGCATCATTTGTTTCAAAGCGTCGTGTGTGTGACATTCATTGCATTCTCATCATGGGTCTGACTCTCAGGCTCTTGAATTTAATTTTAAATTATTATTTTTTCCTCTGCCAGCATTTTAATCACGTGAGCACGTGACGGCGGCAAAACATTCCTTTGTCCTTGCTTTGTCCTGTCGTCTCTTTCTTCCTACCACCATCTACCCTCGCCACTTGATAGCGAGCTGACTGCGCGTCGCTCCAGCAGCCATCAGTGCTCTCTTACCACCGCCTCGCCGCCTCGCCATTCACAGATATTCCCTTTTACAATCACCTTGCCACCTTGCCACCGATGACAAAGCTAACTGCGCGTCGCACGAGTGGACTCTTTCTTAATATTTACTGTGTCCGCGATACGTTGCATATGACCAAGCTCGGTGGCTGGTGCGCCAACACCGACACGCGATCTGATTGACCTCTGATTGACCTCTTTTTAGATCTATCTTTATCGCCTAACACTACGTAGATCCTCTTGGTGCGTCTTCCATGCCTTCATTCACAGTGAAATTCTGTTTATTGATAGTACTTGATCCTGTTCAGACGATAATCCTCGTCGCCGATTAATCGTACATAATCCCATTTTATGGCGAAATTTCTCGCAGACAATCGATCGCCTGGAGAAGCCGCATAGCCACTTCGATAGCCGACAGTCTCATCCGTCGATAACGCCGCTGGTTTGTAATCCTTGCGGTAGAATAATCCTCAATGTACTCCTGATCATTGTACGCCCCGATAATCCTACTAGTTTTTAATCCTCAATAATCCTGCAGTCTCATAATACTCGTTGTAAATAATCCTAGTGTGGTCTCTGAGCCGGGTCTTATAATCCTCATAGTTGGAAATCTTAAATAATCCTTGCAAGTCGTTAATCCCCCACCCGAGGTCAAGAGTAATCCTGCTGTATTGAATAGATAATCCAAGCTTAATCCTCATTGCTAATAGTAATCACCTTAAGTATTTGTTATTAGCAATTGGGATTAAGCCACTAAAGTTTGCTATTAGCAATGAGTATTAATCGCCATCACTGATATCACTGACAGCACTGCGCAGCGCACACAACGACAACCTGATATGGGCCAACGCACCCAAAGCGGGGATTCCATTCCATTCATATTGGGTCTCCGGTGCGGTGATTAACGAATGGTCCGTCCGCGTCGTTGGGTTCATATTGTAATTTTAAGTCCGTGAGGATGGGCGATGTGTCAAGCACCCGGGATGAGGATTTCCGTCTCCTGTGCTGCCCGAGGAGCAATTCTTTGGCTTGGGGAGGAAGCGGAGATATAGGATGCCGCGCCTGCCGACTAGCTCTGAGGAGCCAATCAAAACACAATGTGATATGCGGAGCCCCCCGACAGCACGATACCCCTTTGTCGAGGTGCGTTCTCTGTATCGTACTTCCTTTCCTCAGACTATCTATCAGTGCACTATATTACCGTTCAGTGTTTCATTTAGAACAAGTGGGAGTGGGACATTAGCTTGCTCACTTGTTCGCCCCAAGATGCGCTAGCTGGAACGCAAGCTAAAATTCAGACATCATGATCCAGACTTTGGGCCCTGGATTCGGCTTCGTCGGGCCAGTTTTTTTTTCCCGCAATTTGACTTAAATACTTGAATTGTCCACGAGCAATTCATACGTCCCCGAAGGCTTGTGTGTCCCCAAATAGAAAGCCCACCTTTTGACTTATACAGAGGCATAAAATGGCGCATCGCTACAGGCCAGCCTCGGAATTGAAGTGCATGTCTCGACCGCGGTAGTTTATTGGCTTCCCCGATAATGTAGCGGTCCTCCAAAATCGACGTGGCATCAGAGGCGACTTCGAGCCTCCGAAAGACCACGCTTCGGCTTCCGCGGGCATGTGCACGAAAATCTTCGCACTTCCTCTTACAATTACATACACGCCCCACTCGTGAGTTATGGCTCATGCTCAACGACCAACACCAGCACTAATGCTGGTGGGTATTCACTATTGTATAATATGAATCAAACTGGTGCTGAATTATGAATGGAGTAGGATCTTGCGCGGCGCCTGAGGCTTATCAACGTGTATGTATTTCCGAATCTGCGCCCGACAAGACCGATTTCATTATTGTCTATCATTAGGCACACAACGCAGTAATACCCGCGATGCGTGATGCAAGGAAGGAAGCAACGTCATACATTGTAACGGACTCCGAAGAAAGCATGAGTTGAGTCGAAGAGCCTCGGAGACGACAGGAAACGAAACCTCGTGTCCTAGTAGTCCAACTGTCGAGCGGTGACTTAGCACGGCGGCGCCTGATGCTGATGCGAAAGGGACTCACGAGTCCCGGAACTAAACTTGTATCAGACTCAGGCCGGAACATGTTATCTATCTTGACATTTGGAGAATGGCGCAATGACACGCACCGCCAGACACATGGTCTCCGTCGGGTAGAAGCGATTATGTATGTATACATCTGCGACTCCAAGAGGACAGTTGAGACGGTATATTGTGTGCTGAATCTCATGCGTTGCTATTTCCTGTTCTGTGTTCAACTTTCCAAAATTCAACTCGGATCACGGAGCCGCCCCCATCACTTTGATCGGCCATATGCTCCGATTTTTGTTTCCCGAACTCTTCTCCTACCATCACGACATCGAATAAAAATCCGGCAAAACTTTGCAAAAACGGTTATTGCTCTCAAATCCAAGCTTCACGGCTCTTCCGGAGTGTGGGATTGTAATGTCTGTCTTCATTGTAGGTCTTTTTCTCGAAATGTTAACCATCTCGTTTCCCTGGCTGGACCCGCGACAGACGTCGCCTCGAGGACCGGCGTTGAAGTATCCGAGCCGGCAACCTCGCGGGGCCCGTCTTCGGTAGACACGGCCACGCTTTCTGGAGGCCTTCTCCTCGATCATCTCAGCATTTCTCACAACCAACCCTGAAATCATACATTCCACGTGCGGATTCACTCGTGGGCTGCCTCGAGGTAGTTACGACGATACACGCGTTTCTCATGCTTGGGGAGGTTAAGCAAAATACCCGTCATGGCTGCTGCTCGAACGACCAATTTCAAGCCCGGTGCACACGAGCAGAATACGCAATGTGCTCCTCCTGCCGTCAGGTCGACCTACCATCCAACTTTCTCCTCCCTTGAGGCAGATATCGTCCTTGTATCTTCGGAAGGGACTCTGTACAGGGTTCATTCGTACACCCTCCGTAAAACCTCTGGATTTTTTCGAACCATGTTGTCCCTCCCGGCACCGGAAGGTGGTCATACTGGGGCCATCGCAATCCACCAAAAAGCCGACGTCCTTGAACCGCTTCTATGCCTCGTGTCCGGCCTCTACACCCGCCCATGGCGCTCCTACGACGAACTAGAAGCTGTTCTGTCCTTAGCAGAGAACTGGGACGCCCCCGGCCCCATCTCGTCCATCCGCACCGCTCTCGCAGGCAACAAATGGCTCACCGCCGACCCCCTCCGCCTCTACGCGCTCGCAACACACTTCGGTTGGCGCACGGAGGCGAAGCTCGCCTCAACGCACACCCTCACGCTCAACCTCTCCGATCCCGCACACGCGCCCGCCCTCACGCGCATCCCGTCCACGGCTCTCCTCGCGTTGCTGCGCCTCCACCGCGCGCGGCGCGACGCCCTGCGAGACATGCTCGACAGCCCCGAGCGCTTCCTCGCGGGGAACGGCGAGCCGTTCTACTGCTCCTCCTGCGCGGTCACGCCGCTGGAGAACCGCACCTGGCGCGCGCTCAAGCACCGCATCATGCGTGAGATGGATGTGCGCCCACTCGGGGATGCGCTCGGCGTGCCTGTGGGCGGGATGTGCGACTGGCTCGAGGCGCAGGCGTGCTGGGCCGCTAAATGCACGAAGGAGGGCTGCGGCGCGGCGAACTACGATCGCGTCGCGACACTGAGGCAGATCAGGGGATGCGTCCACGGGTTGCCCCGCTCTGTAGATTTGGAGTAGTGGTTTGGTTTGGGGTTTGGGTCGGTATTTGGAGCCATCAAGCTAGACTGGGATCGGTTCCACCCCGCTTCGGTGTACTTGCTTCTTTTTTTGTCGATGAATTCTTTGAATTTTCGGTTCGAAACGCGATCACGTGTCTTTGTGGTTCCTGATCTACCCTCGGCGCCTATTTTTTAGCTCTCGGCTATGCGCTCAGGCACATCTGCGGTTTCCAAAGTGCGCCGCCGCGCACGTATGTAATTTCATTCTGGAATATGCAATGAAGGTTCTATGCCTGACATGGGAATACAGGGGAATATCGAATTCCATGTTCGATTTTCTCGGTCGATGCTCCGCACATCGCGAAGTCCAGCAGTTAGCGTTCCCGAAGCGGAAGCGCTAGGACACTAACCAAAGCGCCGCGCGCCTCCACTTCCCACTCCCATTCAAAGGTTTATCTGGAAATTCAATTCCGAACACTCCGAGTAAGTGTGGCAAGTCAGCTGTGACATGACTTCCGTCGAATTATACTCGCATGTCTTCCCTTGGCGAAGAACGTTGCAGTAGCTTTTGTTCTCGTTTTAAATTCGCTTTGCTGATCCGGTCAAACCTACGGCGTCGGACATTATCTTGTAAACCGTCCACCGCATTAAGTGCGGGCGGCGGGTGCGGCCGCCGCTGCGGGTGTGGGCACCCCAAAATTTTCACTTATTTTACGGGCGGATGGACAGCCCGCACCCGACATCCGTCGTTTATATTGACGAGAACTGCGCAAGGAAATGCATTAAAGCGACAAGCCCGGTTTAAAGGGAGATTATCCCGCATCCGGACTGCTTCTCGTCATGCATACACACGCTGTATTTACAGTACTAGCCAAGATCCGCGAGGCAAGCATGGATGTGCATATGCTAACAGATAACAAACGAGCAAGGAAGTCCGCAAATTACGATTTGTGGACTATTCCATTCCACGCAAGTATGAGAACGACGTCAACCAACTAGGGTATGAAGGCAGGAGTCAGATGATGCATTTGAATCAGGAGAAGGACATGCGATATGGGAGGAACTAGCTAGATAGACAGCAGCGTGTCATTGAATTGGAGTAAGTAAGTAAGTAAGTAGTCAGTATTGGATGGAATACGATGAACGTTGAGGAAGGCAGTGAATAAGTAGCTTTGGGTACACATAGGTAACTGCGGAACGCGAAGCAAGATGTCGACGATTAAGGGACCGGGGTGAGAGTAATAAGCTGAGGCACATACGCAAGCAGGTTGTTTGTTGAGTTCGTTCGTTCGTATGTATGACAGAGTCCGACCATTTGGTAGTCCGCAGTCCGCAAGAAAGGGTGGTACATAGCTGATAACCGTAATGGCGACAATAGATCGGTCCGGCGAAGGCACGAATAAACAGGCAACACGAATCGAAGCACGATGGATGACCTACAGACGTTACGCTGCGTCGCGCAGAAGGCGGAGCATATCACCCTCAAGCGCAAAGCGCTCCTTCTCCCGCGCCGCAAGCGCGCCCGCCGCGCGTGCGACCTCGCCCGTGTCGAAGTCCTCATGTTTGTCTGCGGGCATCGCTGCGTTGAGGTACGCGAGCAATGCCGAGACACTCATGTCATCGCTCGCCTCGTACGTCGTCCGGAAGAGGTACTCCACCGACGCGAAGACGAACGCGCGTCTGGAAGGAAGGAAAAGAGGAATGGAATGTCAGTGAGGTACACAAACACGACGCGAAAGAACAGCACGTACCGGCCGGCGGGCGAATCGAGGTCCGCGAGGCTCGCGGGCACGGCGCGCCGCAGGATCGCCGACGCACTGTTGTTGCCGTTGCCGTTGTAATACCCAGCGCCCCCACGCGTCGGCGTCGCGCCCTCGTCCTCCATATACGAGTCGCCGTCCGCATCAACGTCGCCGTCGGCATCTGCATCTCCGTCCGCGTCCGCGTCCTGTGATTGCTGCTGCTGGTGATGCTGCTGCTGGTGGTGGTGCTGTTGCTGTTGGTGCTGCGGGTGCCACTCGCGCAGGGGACGCACGGCGGCGTGCGCGCGGGGCGGGTGCTGCGGCGGGGCGCGGTGGCGTGCGCGGGCGGCGCCAGCAGAGTCGACGCCCTCCTCCGACTCGGGCTCGTCGCCGTCGTCGGAGGGCCGCTGCGCCGCTCCGGCGCTGGCGCTGCTCCCCGCTGTGGTGGCACCCCCAGGCCGCTTGGACTTGAGCGCCGCGATCTCGTTTGCCTTTTGCGCACGGCGTTGACTGCGGGGCGCATACATTAGCATTCATAGTGTATATATAACACGAGAAGTGAAAGAAAAGAAAGAGAGAAAGACACTCACTACCGCGCCAAACACTTCCCGCGATGCTGCAGCCACGGATACGCGCAGTAGCTGCTGTCCTGACGGAGCTGCACCCACTTGGCGCACAGCGTGCAGAAGACGCGGTTCGGCTCGACGTCGCGGATGAGCACGTCTGCGCGCAACGTGGCGGCGCGCTGCTCCGCATTGCGGCGGCGCGACTCGTGCGGGGCGGCGTAGTTGGCGGGGGAGAGATCGAGGAGGAGGTGCGGCGCATCGGGCAGGGGGAGGTGTGTGGGCGGGTGGGGCGCGCTTAGGGGGTGCGGGTGCGCGGGGGCGGGGCCGTCGCGGCGGGGGTGCTGTGCGTGGGCCTGTGCGGGGTGAGACTGGTATTGATGCTGCTGGTGCTGCTGCTGCTGAGGCGGCGGGGCGTTGGTGGGCGGCGCGTGCGATGAGCGGGGGCAGGGCACGGGCGCAGATGCAGAGGACGACGAACTCGGGCCGGGGGGCGGGGACACGACGGGTTTGCGCTCCTCGGACTCGGCCATGCTTGGTGTGGCGTTTGTGTTTGCGTTTGTGTTTGGGTTGGCGTTTGCGCTGGAGTAAAAGCTATGAGCCGGGGTATGAGCGGCGGGGATACGCGATAGACGGATGGATGGATGGAGGAACGGAATTCGAGGGGTAGTTGAGAATGTGACTGCGAATATGAATGGATGCTCGGGGGCGTGGTGGGGTGCCTATGGAATAGATAGCTAGGTAGGTGGATGGAGATAGAATAAATGCGGGCAGCGGCGCGAAGAGAATAGAGATAACGCGGTGGGGCCGGAGGGAAGCAGTAGAGGGGGGCTATAAACACAGGAAGCCCCCCCACGAATGACGACGAAGCGCGCCACGAAGCAGAGGTAGCGCGACAGGTGGACAAATAAATAAAATGCAGGATGGCAGCGAAGGGGATGTTGGAATAATTTATTAGATAAACGGTGGATGGGGCGGAATAAATATGTAAACGGTAAACGGAGATGTGCGGTGACGGAAACCGAGGGGCGGAATATGTGACGGAAGGAGAAAAGGAGGGAGGAAGGAGGCGAGAAATGAAAATAGGGAGGATATGGGCACGTACATGACGTTCTTGAGCGCTGAGACGGTCTTTTGGCAGGACTCGCGATGCTGAACCCATGACTGCACTGCGCCGAGGTCGTCTGGCGGCATCGACAGCCACCTGCGCGTTCGTCAGCACGTTTTTCGGAAAATAAAAATAACAACAATGGGAAGAAAGAAAAAGGAAGCAAGGAAACGCACTTGTCGCACATGCCGCACAGGAGGCGCTCCGAGTCGAATTTACGCACGTCGGGGTCCTTGGCGAAGAGGGCATTACGCTCGCCGAGGGCGTAGACGTTCTTGGCGTTCCTGGAAGTGCGGGATCAGCATGGACAACCAGCCGGAGAGAAGACGGAGGCGGGAGGCGGGAGCGACGAGAAGCCATGCCCGCACGTCAATGTCACTGCGCGGCACAGAACAATAGAGCTAAGAGAATGGAAAGGAAACGCAACGTACGTCTTCTTCGCGAGACAGCTCTTGCGGTGTGCATCCCACGGGATGGAGCAGTAGGTCGAATTGGGACGCAGGCGGATCCATTTGTCGCACGACGCGCAGAGGACGCGGTACGCCTCGAACTGAGCGACGTGCGCGTCGGCGCGGAGGTACTCGATGCGTTCCTCCTCTGTGCGCTTAGCACGCCGGCGTTTAGTCGGGGGGCCCAGCGCATGGGCGTCGGAGGGCGGGGCGAAGACAAGCGGGGGAGGGGCTTGTTGGGCTTGGGTTTGGGACTGCGGAGGCACGCCGCTGGAATATAAGGTGAGTGCTGTGCATCGTGTAGAAATGGAGACGGCCCACCAGGTAAGCCGATGCGCCTCCCAATGCTTGAGGGTGAACTGGGCGGCGGGGTCGTCACGGAAGGATACGGCGGACCCGCACACCTCGCAGATGACGCGCCCGGTCTCGTACTCGCCGGCGGGCAGGTTCGCGCCCGGCGGGAGTATGATCGGCTTGCGCTCCTCGTCAGATACGAGCGTCGGCGGCGTCTTGCGCTTCAGCTCGTTGGTGGGAGCACTAATAAAAATGATAATGATCGGTATCAGAATTTATGCGATGTTTTTCGGAGACCGGCGGGCGACATACAGCGGGTGCGGGTGCGGCGGGGTGGCGCAGGAAGCCACATGTCTGCGCAGACGTGTCAGTGAGTCGGAAGAGTAAATAAGGCGGCGTGCGCTGCCCACCTCTCCTGGGACTCGGTCGACATTTGGGTTGCAATGTTGAGGTGGATTGAAAACGGGAGGAGAGGACAGAGAGACAGAAAACGGGGAGCAGAGAACCGAGCGTCATGCGGCTTTTAGCTGGCGCGCCGTCAGATATCCTACAGAACATAAATGAATCTCCCGATGGTCCGTACGGCAAGCCGGAAAGCGAAACAGGAAACAGAATGCACTGGCCTATGCGCAATCGAGATTCCAGATGAGATGGATAGATCTGTAACTGTTCCTTGTGGTGGCAAGCGGCGTTAATGAATAATCGAAGCCGGGACACAAGGTTTTGCTGTTACTGTCTCGGTTCTTGGAACCCGGTCGTCGATTTATTTAGAGAGCGCTTCATGAGGGCCTCTCGCGTGGCCAGCACCGGAAAGGACTTTCATTGAATTAATTCGTCAGTCGAGTTGAATCCTACTTGCGCTTGCTGGAGCACCAGAATCGTCTCACAGCCCTGGTTGGGTATCTTTAGGTAAGTGTGCCAGTGCCACAGCAGAGCCCAGCTTGTTCCGAGGAGGCCCGCCGCGGAGAGTCGCGACTGCCAGAGGTTCCAGATTCAACACCACCCGAATACCAAGTCCAGTAAAGTCGACAGGCTTTCCCCGCTTGGGTTTGGCCTCGGTTCCAAGTGGCGACACTCCAGTCAATGGGCCCGGATCGAATCGCCTCATGTACGTCGTCTAGGTACGTAGCCAGACAGACATTTGCAAGAAAAGAAAAATACAAGTTGCCCGCGCAATGTTGTTTGACAGAACTCCCTGGAGATAATCGCAGCAGACAAGGAAGAGATGTCAAAGGACGGAGTTTGAATCGAATGTCCCGGCGGAGCTTGAATCCCGACGTCGGAGTTTCACACGTTTCGATCACTTTCCTTTTTGGGATCTTTTAAGAAGGAAAAACGATTTCCTTTCATCGACCGCATCGGATCACTGGGCGCCTGAAATCTGCTTCCCTGGTTTCCATTGCAATTCGATTTGATTCTCTGTCGCTGGGTTGCCACAGTCTCTCGACTGTCAAAGAAAAAATCAATTAGTACGCAAATCGGTAGCACAACATCCTTTTTTCGTTGCCATCAGCTTCCGTCTTCCGCACAGTGGGATCCCGACGGAGACCCTGTTTCCGGTTGCCTCACAGTACGTGTGCCAGTCCTGAGTCAATGCGAAACCCCCATCCATCCATCCACAATTCTCCTCCCCTTGCGGGACAGCGGTGGACAGAATACAAAACATGTTCCGCTCCACGACGCGCGCCTGCCACTGTCTATCTATCGTATCTATCTATCTGAGAAATCATCAACTGCCTAAGCTCACAGCATAGCATCTAACTCACTAACTAGCATCAAGCGCCGCCACGCTAAGTAAACACCCACTCGACGTTCAAGTTTCGTGGCAGGCGTTAACACCGTGACACGACATTTTGTTTCGGGGCGCTTCAAGTTATCGGGGTATGATTATGGCGGCAATTAGAAATCCATATTCGGCCGCCTGGCTTGCAAATTCCTTCCGTGGTGAATAGGGAGAGTATTTCCTTCACCCCGGTATACATTCGCTCTGAGTCCGAGAGGCATTGCGCTTCATCATCCGTCAGATATGTAAGGCAACGCGCGACATCAGAATCGCTCCATCCTTCCTTTAATATTACTTTCCTGCTTCCTCCCTTGCTTCACGCAGATGCATCGCGGGTATCAGTGTGCCTGATGGAATGATAGAATAGAAAAAAAAGATTAGAGTAGAGTAGAATACAATAGAATGAAACTGTCTTAGCGCGCTGAGTGCTGCTGAGTGGCGATTGGAGCTATTAGAAGGCAGATGCAGTCGCGTTTCGTCGTGCATCATCCTGTTGTTCCAAAAGAGGAAACCTGGCCGAACTAGTTTTGGGTACAACATAGTACAGATTCGAAATGGTCAAGAATTTCCATACGCCTCCTCGTGGGTCTGGGCATGTGTGAACTTACCGCCATAGACGACCATCTGCGTTCGCGTAAGGTACAAAGAAACCCAACAATGGCGTAGCGCACGAGGCGGCCCATACAGACCCGCAGCGTCCTAGTCAATTCAATTCAAAATTCAATTCATTCTTATTTCGTTAAACAGCATCCTGTATAGCTCCGATTCCCGAATCACGAATAGTCCTAGGCCTGCCGCGAACCGCGAGCCACGAATTACGAATTATGTATGTAAAGAGGTGAGGAGCGCGCATCCCCGTGGAAGCCGGGACAATCAGTCGTGGTTCAGGGTGGGAATTCGGGAAGGAAGCTCAAAGTTCGCATCGCAGTAGTCTCCCCCCTGAGCGTACATATCCTGATTTTGTAGGACCGCGCAGGCTAGACCCTCGAGCGTCTATAAGCTGAAGCATTCCACACCTAATTCAACCCACCTACACCGTAACCCCAAATCCACTTCCGCGGCCAGCTAATAGGGCAGTTGTTGAGTAAGTCGAGCAACACAACTGCTGTTTCAGGCACGACTCCACGATGCTATCTCGGAATTAGAATCGCTCATTCATAAAATATGAAAGCAAGCACGCAAACCAGGGGTGTTCCGACGACACTGAATCCGGATGTCCGGAATCCGAGGTCTGTATTATGATGTAAGGACAGAACAAGCGACCGTGGCTCAGGCTGTTCTGTCCTTCTTGGGCCGGGTGCGGTTCTTTATGATCGTGGTCCCGGGGCCTAGCGTTGTTGACGGCGAGCATGGCCGCCCCAATCTCGATGTGTTGTTATACGACGCGGCGGGACTCACTTATCCTGCAGTAGTATGTCGAAAAAGGCTCCGAGTGCGCCTACGACAGGGTACAGGCAGGTATATCACGACGCACGCCAAGGGCACCTGCCACGAAGCCCGGTATAATAGACTGAGGCTGTAGTAAGCACTAGCCCCCCTCGTGGAATGGCGTAAGTTAGCTCGCTCGCTAGCCAGCGCATCTTGATGCGTGCACGAAAGCAAGCTAATGCCCCGCTCCCACTGTTTCTAGATGTCACACCGAATATGTATAATGCATCGATGTGTAGTAGTCTGATGCAAAATTCGGTCGGCAAGTAAGTAAGGAAAAGAAGTATCCACGATACAGAGAACCCACCTCGACACAGGGGGCGTGACGAGCTTGTGTCGAGGGCTCCGCAGCGCAGCTTGGGTGGGTTGCTTGGCTCCGCAGAGCTAGTCGGCGGCAGTTGGCATGCGCGTAGGCTACCCTATCTCTGCCTCCCCCAAGGCAAAACCTGCTCCTCGGGAAATCTGACAGGAGCAGAAGGACAGACGGACATTCACCTCCCGGGCGCCGGATTGACACATCGCTCATCCTCACGGACTTGTGATCATAATATGAGCACCAACGACGCGGACGGACCATGCGTTAATCACGCAGCGGAGACCCAATATGAATGGAATGGAATCCCCGCATTGGGAGCGTCCCTTGCTCCATATTAGGCTGTTGTTGCGTGTGATGTGTGTGTGTCGAGGGCACCTCATCGCACGAGAATCGGTCCAATGAGAATCGCCCAAGAGCCAATGTACATCACGTATGCACAGTGCGAGAATGACCCGAGGCCTATCGCCCCAATCTCAATCCGATCGGCCAGGCTTGAAGGAAAGAATTAAATGATATAGAAGGGAGGATGAGTAGAGGACTAGTCTCCCGGAAGTGAGAACGACTATGGAAGGAAGAAAGGAAGGAAGGCGCACTGCTCGGATAGGACAGGATGGGATAGGCTGCGCGATAACAAGAATAAGGTAAGTCCCTCCACACGGGAAGGACCTCGGATTCCGGAACATTGGAGCGACGGCGATCGTGTAAGGGAGCGATCGTACGAGAGCAGCTCTAGTGGGTTTGCTCATATCACGCATGTGCCGTGGACAAGGGCTAGTGTCCTCTTCTCCGATGTCACCTCCCGCCGCCGCCCTGAGCGGCAGACTTCCCGGCGTATCGCGCTAGGGCGGGCGGTCAGGCATACCAGGGCGCCTATAAGTCTAGTGTGCCCTCGATGACGATGAGGCGGGAACACAGCCCGCGCCCCGCCGGGGTCCAAGAAAGCCCAAGGCGAAGGCACGGTGACCAATTACACATAATAAAGACAGGAAGAGCCTGCGTGTACCCGACATGTTGTTTGTCGTCTTCGCGCGCGAAAACGACAGGGCGTCGAATTCGGGGAAAGGAACGAAAGGCTGGACGGAAGGGGGGTGTCAGAACAGGGGCACTTCCCGGTAAGGACGCAGGAATACGAAAACCGAAAGACGAATGAGGAAGGCCGGCCGGGCGACGTTCGATGGCACCTGGCATTTGGTTGGCTCTGAGAGCGGATTGGAAGAAGGCTTCGCTAACGTAGCTTCTGATTTGTGGTGACGCGATGGCTGAGGGCCACTCCACGGAGTCGGATGGCCAGCAAAGGACAGAGAGAAGAGATTTGGCAAGGAAAGGAAAGGGAGCGAACAACGGAGTTACGAGTGACAAGCCACCGAACAGGGTAGCAAAGCGTAGTTATGAGTCCAACAGGAGGCGGAGAGCATCCGCAGATGAGGAGCTATCCGAAGCGAGGCTAAGTGACCACGGCCGAGGAACGCCGCGATATTCGAAAGACAGGAATTCTCCTTCCTTGGGCGCGATCACTCGCCCCTTGTAGGCGCGCGCCTCCTTGCGAAGTGTGATCTTCGAAACGATCTTGACGACGCGGATGAAAACGTGATCGCTGGACGGCGATAGCTCAAATCGCGCGAGAATAGCTCCTGCACGCCAATTAGGATGCGATGCATAGGAGGAGTTTAACAAAACTTACCTCTGAAAGCATATCCTGAATCATTGAAAAGTTTCTGGAGCAGAAAGACCCCAAGTTTTTCGCGCCCCACGATCGTCAGGCGCAGCTCCCCCTGATCCATCGCGAGAGCGAACGGCTGCTCAAGGTGGAAAATTAGGGTTTCCGGATGTAAGACCCGTCGTCCCGAAAAGACTTTCCGGCACTGATCCACCGTTGTGGCCGTGAGTAGCCCGTCCTGGTGCAATTTGCGGAGCGCGCTGGCGCAACGTTCGTATGCCACGATTTGAGGCAACACGATCTGCCACGGGAGCCCGTTGGGGAGCAGCAAGTCGCTCCCGACCGCGTCGTCGGAATTGACTCGCAGTCGTATCGCGCCGGCAAAAGGGGATTGCACCGGAGGCGGGAGGTAGTACAAATAGCCGTAAGCATGAGGCGGGAATGGAATCATGCGGCCCATCGACCAGTGGTAGGAGAGCCTGAAGGGTGGATCCCCTTGGTTGAAGTACACTAGCAATTTCTTTCCGCCGGCCAGGTCGATAAAATCTGAAGATTTGAGATTCTCTGCACGAAGGGAGGACACAACGTGTCGAGTGATGGCTTTAAAACTGGCATAAGATAAACAACCGAGGGGCGACTGACAGAGAATCGAGGAACCAACCGAGGGCGATTCTCAGTCGAATACGTGCGGCGGGGTAATTTTTGTTGAAAACGAAGACAATGAGCTGCATTTTCCTCCCAAATCCATCGAAATAAATGCAGCATATCAAACTCTTGGATTGAGGTTTGGAGCCACGCGATTCGGATCTAGCCAGAATGCTTGATACCTGCGGTTTCAGTCAGCGAGGAGATGAGTGAGCGCGCATGACTGAACTGTGGATTATCGTGTGTCCATCGAAACTGAAGGTATTAGGTAAGCCTTGAATTAGGCCAGTGGATCATGTGATCGGACCGTGGGTCCGGACTGGTGGTAATCCCCATTTTTTTTGAGTTGACTGCAAGGTCTTTTGGAAAAAGGGCGCGGATTTAAACCTCCAGTTCCCTTGATTTCTCTGGATTTAAATCACTGACAGGGGACGGAGAATCTGTTTGATTCACCAGGGATCCATCTTGTCATGACTTTTGCCAGCAAAAAATGAAGACTGATGTTTCCTTTGAATTGGTTTTTAGGCTCATTGAACGAAACGATAAAAACTTGACTAGATGCGTACCCACGCCCTTCGGGGGAGTCTAACCCCCGTCTTCCCTGTACTTGCTGTGTTCTTCGTGAGAGCCAGGGATGATCGATCCACTAGGGCTTCATCGGCGAGGTTCAGGGCCCAATAGGTTTGTGTGGGCCCAGGAACTCAAAGGAAGTGTCTATACAAGTTAATCAGTGAACGTACTTCCCCTTGGAAGAATAAATAAAAAACTTTTCCCGTCAAAATGACACTGGAGGGAATCGAACCCACGTTGAAAAGACCGACGACAGATGCGCATTCAATAAATCCTCTCACCTAACCACTCACATAAATGAATGAGAATTTATTCTCTGCAATGAGTAAGAGAACTGGTTGGAGAAAAAACAGTACGGTTGTAAGAACTTGTTTCGTGGTCAAAAGAAAAAATGGTAAAAAGTACATAGGCTTCTGCATTGCGAGGATTCGAACCTCCGTCTCCGCTTCAATCAATCGATGCAGCACTTTGAGCTGCCTTGATCTACCGGCTTCCTTGGCTTGCTTTGAGGTAATATGAGTTCCGCATGCTGGACACGAACTTTTGGGATTGAAGTAGGGTCTGTGAATCAGTTTGAATTGACTTGCCTGGTGTTACGGTAGAACGTGGCATTGTTGCAAGGCATGGAGAGAAATTTCAGTAGAAAAAATCATAGGCACGGCGACGGTGACCGAAGTGCTAGAACGAGAGGTACAAAAAATCTCGATGGAGATTACCACATGCCCCACGGAGGAGTCGAACCTCCGGCTTCCATTACATCGCATACTACTACTAACTGGAGAGGATTAATATCGGCGTTGATATACCAAGGCTTGTTGCAAATCAGGATCAAGTACATTCCATGTGGTGGCTTATTATGATCCTGAAATCTGTAAAAATCCAATCATTGACTGCCGTCCAAAGGAATCCACCACCTTGGTGGTGTATCAAGCACTCCTGACAAAAAAAAAGTGGGTTATTAATGGAAAGTGCCCCAGGGAGGATTCGAACCTCCGGCTTCCCTGCACCCTGTATAAATACGGCAATAACTGAGAGGGATGATCTGCCTTGATCTACTGGGGCTTCCTTATCCTTCTTTCAAGACAAGGAAGGTTGTGTACTTCGGGTGCGGTGAACAGAACGATCTTGAAGAGTGAAAGCGATTGTGAGATTATGAAATTTGTAAACATTAGGGTCGTTCACAGTAGCCCTTTTTCCGCTCCTTTTTCCTTCCCTTTTTTCTTCCTTTTTGGTATTACCATCGTTTTTCACCCGTTTTTTTTTTCCTTTTCAGTTTAGCTATGTAAAAAGGTGTAAAAAGGGAAAAGAAACCATGTCTAAGTGCAAAACCCATGGAAAACCAGAGAAAAAGGAGGTGAAAAAGGGAAGAAAAAAGGGCTACTGTGAAACCCCCCACGTGAACTCCCTTTTTTCCGCCCTTTTTGCTTCCCCTTTTTGATCTTGTAGGAGATATGATGACTCTGGGGTTCACAACTCACTTTCTGGAGGTACCTTTCAAACATGTAGGGTCCCAATAAGTCCAAGGGAGTGTAAATTCAATATATGTAATTTATTTATTGGTGTACTTGGAAAAAGGACTGGTGAGCAGAAAAAGGAACAGAAAAAGGGAGACAAAAAGGGCAGGAAAAAGGGAACTGTGAACAACCCTATTGACACCTTGGCGGTTTATCAAGCACTCCTGACAAAAAATGTGGTTCAATGCACAGAGAGTGCCCCAGGGAGGATTTGAACCTCCGGCTTCCCCGAAGTTTGACAATTTCTTTCGTAATTGAAAGGGATGACCTGCCTTGATCAACTGGGGCTTCCTCACCTAATTTCAAAGCAGCACTAAGTATGTTGAGTGTTCTTGGTGCAGTGTTGCAAGATTATGATAGGATCTTGAAGAGTGGGAGAGTAAAAATTGGATTCATTGGCCGTCCAAAGGACACCGCCACCCGGCAGTGAGTGTATCAGGCCCTGGACAAAAAGGGATGGAAAATCAAATGAATAGCCTAGTGAGGATTCGAACCTCCGGCTTCCCTGCACCTTTAATGGCAATCACATAACTGGAGAGGGATGATCTGCCTTGATCTACTAGGGCTTCCTCACCTAATTTCAAAGCAGCACTAGGTATGTATGTTGGGTGCTCTGGGTACAGTGTTACAAGATTGTGTATGATAGGAGTTTGAAGAGTAAAAATGCAATCATTGACTGCTGTCGAAAGAATCCGCCACCGTAGCGGTTTATCAAGCACTCCTGACAAAAAAAATGGGTCATGAACGGAAAGTGCCCCAAGGAGAATTCGAACCTACAGCTTCCCTGTACCTTTCGTGATCTCGCAACTGAGAGGGATGATGCGCATCGATCTACTGAGGTTCTACACCCTTGTTTCAAGACAATGTAGGTTTAGTACTCTTTAAGCTCATTGATTTGCTTGACGACAGAGGACACGATTTGTGATTCAATTGCATTTTATCGAAACCTGTAACTGGAGAGGGATGATCTGCCCTGATTTACTGTGACTTAATCACCTAACTTCAAAGCAGCATTAAGTATACTCTGGGTGCAGTTTTACAAGATTATGTATGATAGGAGCCTGAAGAGTGAAAGAGTGAAAAATCAATTCATCAACTGCTGTCAAAAGGAATCCGCCACCGTGGTGGTGTATTAAGTGCTCGACCAAAAAGATGGCTATTAGTCTATGTCAGTGCCTCAGGGAGGATTCGAACCTCAGGAAGCCGGGCTTCCCTTTTACCAAGGTCTGTTCGAACTAGAGAGGGACGATCTGCCTTGATCTACTGAGGTTGTACACCCTTGTTGCAAGATAGGCTAGGTTGAGCACTCTTTGGATTCATTAATTTGCTTGACGTGTCTTGACCAGCCAGACAAAAGACGCGATTTGGGATTCAAAGTTCAAGAACGCGTGATCGCGAACCGTGGGATAAACCAACACATGAAGTCGTCCGGGTGATGCCGGTCCGTGCTTCTGCCTTCGCCACCACTCATCTGAAAGCCTCGCCTCGGTGGCCGTTCTGCGTCGTTCTTTGAGACTCTTGGAAGAGCTATTGGAGGCTTGTATTGCCTTGGAATCTGGGACACGGACTAGGAACAGGACGAGGAGCCGAACGACATTTGGATCCTGGACTGGCATTAAGTCGCTACACGCTGGAAGATTGACTGTAGTCTGTGAGCCAACAATACTATCCGTGAGGCTCTCCATTCTCACTTGAAGCTTTCCAGTTGCTGAAAGGCTCAATAGGCATCACCAGGCCGTCGTTCATTGCTGGACAGATTTACGCTTGTCCTTGTCCAAAACGAAGGCTCCTGTAACCGCTATAAAGGACATAAATATCGTGCAAGGTCGGTCTCGAGGTGCTTGCACGTTCGTTTTGCAGGGGCTAAAGGTCTTTAAAGCGTTCCAGGAGAAGTGATCGCACACGCAATAAACAACATCGCTGAGACCTGGTATGTATGGGGCTCACACGAGCACCCGGCGCGAAGAAAAATCACCTGACCGTGTCATAGCACTGCTGACTCAGCGAACGACTTTCTTTGCTGCGGTCAACGACGACTTCAACCGGCGATGGCAGACTCGCATACGTACCCGTAAGTTTTTCATTCACGTTACTTGCGTTGTCCCTCGCTCCACACTGCTCAGCTTCAGCACCCCGTACACGGCGGTTCTGCATACAAACTTCGTGCCTCTCGAAGCTGAATGTCTACGCATTCGGGATCTCGTTGTCGCGCCGATTGTAGAGCTTGAAAAAACGACCCAAGAAATCGCGCACTTGAAGGCGAAGCTCGAACCCCTTGCCAGCAAGCAAGTAGAATTGTCCGACTTCATTGATTCGCACCTTGCGCTTGTCTCTGGCGCTCGTAGACTTCCCGACGATATCCTGCGGGAGATGTTCACGGCCTCCTCGAATGGAAATGCGAAAATCAACCCTACAGAGGCACCGATGTTGATCACCCACATATGCAGCGAGTGGCGAAGCCTAGCGCTTTCGATGCCCCAGCTTTGGGCATCATTGGATATCAACTTGAAGGTCCGGCGTCGCTTTCGTCGATCGGGGACTGCGACAAACCGCGGAGATGCAGTTGACTGCTGGTTGGCCAGATCGGGTGATCTCGCTCTTTCGATTTCCTATGAAACGGATGAAAAACTGTCCATCTCTTCGCCGATACTCGAGGTCTTCATGGACTATTCCCACCGCTGGAAACATATACGATTCATACTTCATTCCCTCGAGTCCTACGAACCACTCCAAGACCTTACCCCCGAAGAAGTACCAATTCTGGAGACCGTTGTCATGAGTCCGACTTACTATGGTGGCATTGGTGCTGAGGTGGCCGCGAATCACCTCGCCTTCCTTCAAACCAGCAGCATTCGTCGCGTGTCCCTGAGGATTTCTCCCAGTACATCATCTGCTCTCCGGGCTGTAATTGCCTGGGACAATTTACGCGATCTATATCTCCATTGTTATCTTTCCTACGTGCAGGCTCTCGACCTGTCGCGGCAGTGCCGGAACCTGGAGATATGGGTTGCGCGCATATCCGATAATGACGCGGAAGTTTCGCTGAATCGGGACCCAATTCATATGGATGCCCTGCGACAACTATGCCTCGTGGATGATACAGGGAATGGCGGTACTCGGTTCCTTGATCACGCTGTTCTGCCCAACCTTCAATGTCTCGAATACAGCAAAGAATGGGGTCATGTGGATACAAAACGAGTGCTGGGTTCCCTCCTCGCTTCAGAGAAGCTCACACGTCTGGGCCTCAGCGCCCGAATTTCGACGGACGACCTCGCCGAAAACCTACGCCTTTTCCCGGCACTGGAAAATTTGATTCTACACCAGCCCCGCACCTCTCTCCAAGATAACAATGTATTCAGTTGCGAAGTATTCGCATTGCTTACCCCGCCATCGCCGAACTCCACTGCGACCTTGTGCCCCCAACTTCGAGAAATTCGCATCTTCGGACTCAATGCAGGCTCCGACGAAGAGCTCGTCGCCTTGATCCGGGGGCGGTGCCCCGAGGCAACTGAGATTTACCCCCTTTCTAAAGTAGATATCGCCTTCCCGCGTAAGCAGACGGACATCATGGGAGAGCTCGCTGCCCTTGGTGCGAGGGTCGATATGACCCTACGTTACGCCACGGACGAACTATTGCATTTCATCGGAAGCAAGCCTATCATGTTACAGCCATGGGCAATGCAACGCCGGGAGGAGCAGCAGGCTAAAGCCGAACGCCATCCCGACAGGGACTGGGGCCCGATCTCCCGTCGGTGGGTGTCGGACTATGCACAGTGGGGCGTCGATGCAACGAGGTAAATGTTGTATTCAATGAGTCATGATTTCCATTAACACTCACAAACCAGCGACTCGGAATACGACGATTCGGAGTAACTGAGACTCTGACGAGTAATTCCACAAAATGTTTTTGAGATCCGATATTTGACATGCATTTACAAAAGGCCAAGTAGTCTCCATAGTACGAGCGGCGTTGGATAGATCTGGTAGCAAGCAGGATGAGCAGAAAAAGGTCGTCGCAGGTCGTAAGCGGTAGTCGTAAACAATTCGTAAATCGTAAATGGACGTCGAAATTCATCAGTGGCCGCATCACAAGGTATGTAGCGGCACTCGTTAGCAAGCAAGCAAGCAGATATGGGTAGGTAGATTATGATGGTGAGATAGAGGATGAGGGAGGGAATGCATGAGAGATGGCTGCACGACATGGAGCAGGCGAAGAGGCGAGCGGGAGACAGCCGTGGATGGCGTGGGGTATAACATATCGAAGAAGAGCGAAGGAAAGCCACGAGCCAGCGTAACGGATTCGACAGACAGAGGGAGCAAGGGATCCATCACGCGCGTCTCCGCACCGCGCCAACCCCGCGCCGCACAAGCACGCGCAACACAACTGCACACACGCCGAGCCCGACGAGCAGCACATACGATGGCAGCGCCCGGATCGTCGTCGGTCCCACAAAGTCGTTCTCCGCCCCCCTGCCGCGCGTCTTCACGTCCCCAGCTCCATCGTGCGCCGCCGACGCGGACCCGAAAAACGCGGCGAGGAGCCGCCGCGGGTCGAGACGCGTCAACGTGCTGTGGGGCGGCACGACAGCGGGAGTAGCAGTAGAAGCAGATGCAGAGGCAGAGGCAGAGGCAGAGGCAGCAGCGACCTCCATCGCCCCCACCTTCCTTTCCACCTCCTCGAGCCGCGCGCGGAACTCCTCCACGATATCACGCAGCACCGCGCCCTCCCGCTTCGCCTCCGCCACCTGCGCGCGCACCGCGCGCCCGCGCTCCCGCCCGCGCGCCGCCGCCTCCTCCTCCAGCGCCTTCCTCTCCGCGATGCTCTGTGCCGCACTCGCACTACTCGCGGGCGGGGCGACGACGACGCGGCCGGGCACCTCGAACGGCGCGGCGGCGTGCGCGTGCGTGGGCGTGCTCACCGGCACGCGCTTAACCGTGTTCCCGACGAGCCCCTCGTCCGCCTCCCACGCATGCACGCCGCCCGACGACGACCGGGCCGCGCGCGGGGGCTGCGGGGGCAGCGGGCGCCCGCCGGTGCTGTGCTGGGACACCAGGCCCTCCGCGGACGTGTTGTTCTGCTCGTGTTTATGTCCATGTCCGCGCCCGTGCCCACTCCGCCGCCCAGCGCGGCGCCAGCTCCCGCTGCCTGTTCCCTGCGGTTCGAGCGCAAGCAGCTCCTCGACGGTCAGCTCGTCTTCGCCCGGCGCCATCGCCGTCGTGCTGCCGTTCCCGTTCCCATTCCCATCGCCGCCAGCGCGCACAGTCGCGCCGCCCAAATCCACCACCCCCACCTCCACCCCGTCCGGTCTTGCGGGCAGCGAGCGCTGCGGGCGCATCGTCCCGCCCACGCTCATGCCGTCGCTCTCTTCTCCCCCGCTCTGGCTCTGGCTGCCAACGCTCACTTGGCTCCCATTCGCGTGCTGCTGCCGGAACCCGCTCCCGTTCCCGTGCCCGTTGCGGATCTCGCCCCCCGCGGCTCCGTTCCCGTTCCCGTTCCCGTACCCATTCCCATTTGCGTTGCTCCCCACCCTTACGCGGCGGAACCCACTCCCGCCCCCGCGCTCCGGCGACCCATCCCACTCGCTCCCGCTGCCGCCTTCGCTCCCACTACTCTCAAGCGTGCGCACCATCCCGCGCACGCGCCCGTGCCCGTGCCCGTTGCGCGCGCGGCCGCTGGGCGAATCCGCAGTGGCGAACGGGGACGGCGCCGGCGAGGTCCACGGCGCGGCGGACGCTCTGATGTGCGGCGTCGCGCCGCGGCGCGAGGGCGTGTTGTCGTCGGCGTCTCCCTCCCCGTCTTCCTCGCCCTCGTCGATGCGTGTAGGGGAGGCGTTGAGCCCTCGGGTGGGAGATGCGTTGAGCCCACGGGTGGGAGATGTGTTCATCATCCTTCGTGTCGGCGACTCACTGCCCGAGGAGACGGGGCTGGAGGAGACGTCGAGCTGGCTCTGGAGGACCTCCTGCCGGAGGGCGCGCGCGGCGGGGCGGAGGGTGGCGGGGGCGGGGGCGCTAGGAGGGAAGGGGGGAGTTAGTATGGGTCTGAGGGTAAGGGGAGGGGGAGAAAAGAAAAAGTAGGAAGGAAAGGAGGAAGCGAGCGGGTAGAATAGGGGTCATCTACAACAAGACGAGGAGGACGATGATCTAGGGAGGACGACATGGGGAAACGACGGGGAAGCAAGCATTCGGAGACAGGATGCGGAGGAGGCGCGAAACCAAAGGAATGGGCGAGGGGGGGAAGGCAAGGTTGAGGGACGAGACGAGAGAGCGGAGGGGAACAGAGTAAAAAAGAAGAGTGGTGGAATGCGAGGTACACGGATGAGGGAGAGGGATAGCACCAGCACCGCCGAAACCGGAACCGTACACGCGTAGTGCGGCGGGTGGTGCTGAGGGATGAAAGGAACGAGGAGGGAGAAAGGGGAAGGAACGAGGAAGGGTTGGATGGTGCGGGAGTAGAGAGGGTAGAGACGGTGCGGGAATAGAGACGAGAAGGAGGACGGGAGAATAGGACGTGAGTAGGGAGGGGTGCGGGAGAGCAGGACACGGATGGAGGGGGAAAGAGGACCATAATCGCAAGTCGACGACAGGGTGAGGCGGAGAGGGGAGGAGAGAGAGAGAGAAGAAAGTGGGAGAGGGACGGGAGACAGAAAAAGTAAGAAGGAAATAGGATAGGGAAGGAGAAAAGAAAGAGAGGAAGACGAAGATCACTCGGAGGCAGGATGCGGGGAAGGGGCGAAACCAAGGGATGGGGGGAAGATGGCGAGGGGGGGCGAGGTTGAGGGACGAGACGAGGGAACAGAGGGGAAGGGTAAAAACAAAAGTTAGGAGAAGGGAGAGATGGTGCGGGAGTAGAGGATGGGAGACGGAGGACGAGAGAGACGGAGGAGACGGAGGACGGAGGAGACGGAGGACGGAGGACGGAGTAGAGAGGAAGAGGAGAGAGGAAATAAGATCATAACTGAAGCGCTGATATCGCGTAAGACGAATACGAAGGAAATGTGAGACGGCGGAAGTGGGTGTTAAAATGTGTGGATTGAGTAGGGTAGTTGGAGGGTGCACGCGAACGGAGGCCCGGAGAAGGGGGAGGAGGTAAATGGGAATGGGAGGACGGCGGGTGATGACAAAGATGAATGGGCAGCTGCAGTACGTAGTGGAAAACAGGGAAGAGGGAAAGACGCGCGAAAACAAAGGGGTGTGGGGATCGATATAGTACGGGGGTGGGAGGAGGGGAGGAGGGGGCGGGATGGGGACGCGGGAGAGGTGGAAGAGGAGGAGCAGGAGCAGGAGTGGCGGGACGGGGATGAGAGAGAGGCGGACGGCGGGCGGCGGGAAGAGGAAGAGGAGGGTCGATGGCATGTGGAGGTGGGTGGAGATGATGGATGGGAAGGTGTTAGAGAAGGAGGGCGCGACGCGGGGCGAGTGCTTGTCGGAAAAATTGGAACGACGGGGGATAAGAAGTAGGAGGTGGAGGCAAGTGGCGGATGTAGGAGTGTGTGCACGACGCTCAGGGGAAGTGGAGGCTGGACGAAAGAAACAAAAAAGAAAGCGGATGCGAAAGGAAGACAGAAAACAGAAAAAACACTAAACCACTCACCCCATCGCGGCCATCTCCTCCTCCGCCATGCGCATGAACGCGCGCCCGCCGACCCCGCGCCGCGCGGCCCACTCGCCCGCCTCGCGCGAGATCGTGCGGTCCAGGTGCGCCGCGAGCTGCGCGGGCGTCCAGCGCTTCGGGGACGTCCCATTTGCGTTCGCGTTCGTGTTCTTGTTCGCGGCCATGTTCATGCTCGCGATGCTGTTGTTGCTCACGCCGGGCGGGATCGGGAGCGCGCGCGGGCCCTGGGGGCTCGCACTCGCATTCCCATTGTTGTTCCCTGTGGCGTCGCCCCCAGAAGAGGACACAGCGTGGTGCGAGTGGGGGAGGTACATATCCTCGCTGCTGCTCAAACTGCGGCTGTACCGGTGCCCGCGGTACTCCGTCGTGCGCTTGTCCTTCGCGCCCGCGGCCCCTGAGCCCGAGTAGGAGCTGGAGTGCGACGGGGAGGGCGAGGGCGGGAGGGGCACGTAGTGGTGCTTTGTCGCGGGGGAGGCGGAGACGGAGTTGGAGCGCGAGAGGAGGGCGGTGGAGGTGGTTTTGATGGGGTAGGGGTGCGCGTTGGGCTTGATGTCCGTTGTGGCGCGCTGGAGGTGGGGGAGCTCGCCTTTGGTGGGCGAGCGCGGGCGGGGGAAGGGGAATGAGGGGGAGGTGGACGTGGTGGGAGTGGAAGAAGGTAAGGACGGAGAGGGGGAGGGGGGCGTTGGTATGGGTATAGGGACCCCTGAGGGCTGCTCTGCGACCGTAGCCATGTGTTTTTACCTGTGAGCATTAGCGTTCATCCAGGAACCGTGAAGGACCATACGTACCAGGTCTCCGCGATGTTGTTTATTGCGTGTGCGATCGCTTCTCAAACACTCTTTTGAAATTTCTGAGTCTGTCGAGACCTTTAGCCTCTGAAAAATGAACGTGCAAGCACCTCGAGACCGACCTTGCACGAGATTTATCTGTCCTTGTAGCGGTTACAGGAGCCTTTGTTTTGGACAAGGACAAGCGTGAATCTGTCCAGTAATGAACGACGGCCTGATGATGCCGATCGAGTCTTTCAGCGACTGGGAAGCTTCAAGTGAGAATGAAGAGCCTCACAGACAGTATCCTCGGCTCACAGAGTCAGTCTTTCAGCGTGTAGCGACTTCAGTCCAGTCCAGAATCCAGATGTCGTTCAGCCCCTCGTCCTGTTCCTTGTCCGTGTCCCAACTTCCAAGGCGAAAGAAGTCTCCAATAGCACTTCCAAATGTCCCAAAGAACGACGCAGAACGGGCCCCGAGGCGAGACTTTCAGACGAGTCTGGTGGTGAAGGCAGAAGCACGGACCGGCATCACCCGGACGACGTCATGTGTGCGTTCGTCCCACGGTTCGCGATCACATGTTCAACTTTAGAATAAATCGTGTCCTGTCTGGTCAAGACACATCAAGCAAATTAATGAGCCCAAAGAGTGTTCAACCCCTACCTTACAACATGGGTGTAGAACCTCAGTAGATCTAGGCAGATCATCCCTCTTCAGCTGAGTGATGGAAAGGTGCAGGGAAGCTGGAGAGCTAGCTGGAGGTTCAAATCCTCCGTGGGGCACTGAAAGTTGAAGTTAACGATTATCCTCTTTTTTTGGTCAAGTGCTTGATACACCCCCAAGTTGTTCGGTTCCTTTTGCCAGACGGCAGCCGATAATTTAATTTCTACTCTCCCACTCTTCAAGATCCTATCATAGATTCATAATCTTGCAACACCACTCCCATACTAGTTAACATACTTAGTGCTGCTTTGAAATTAAGTGAGGAAGCCCCAGTAGATCAAGGTGGATCATCCCTCTCCAATAACGTGATCAGGAAAGGTACAGGGAAACTGGAGGTTCGAATCCTCCCTGCGGCACTTCAGTGATTGAACCATGTTTTTTTTGTCAAGTGTTTGATACACCGCAAAGGTGACGGATTCCTTTGGACAGCAGTCAGTGAATTGAATTTTGACTCTCTCGCTCTTCAAGATCCCATCATAATCTTGTAAGACTAATCTTGTAAGACTGTGCCAAGAGTACTCAGCCTACCTTACCTTGCAGCAAGGGTATGGAACCCCTGTAGATCAAGGCAGATCATCCCTCTCCAGTTGTTGAATTTGATACAGATAGAAAGGGAAGCTGGAGGTTCGAATCCTCCCTGGGGTACTTGCTGTGATATCAGCCTCTTTTTGGTCTAGTGCTTCATCCACTGCCAAGGTGATGGATTCCTCTGGATGGCAGTCAATGAATTCAATTTCTTCTCTTTCACTCTCCAACATGCTATCATAACACCGCACCCAGAGCACTCGACACACTTAGTGCTGCTTTGAAATTGGGGGAGGAAGCCCCAGTAGATTAAGGCAGATTATCCCTCTCAATCATATGATGAAAGTATTGAGGTTTAGGGAAGCTGGAGGTTTGAATCCTCCCTGGGGCATTTGTTTGGTTTTCAATCCCTTTTTTTCTAGTGCCTGATACATACACCGCATGCCAAGGTGGTCAATGAATTGACTTTCTACTCTTTCACAGATCCTTTCATCTTGTAGCAGGGTACTCAACACACTTAGCGCTGCTTTGAAAAGTGGATCAATGCAGATCATCCCTCTCCAGTTACATGTTACTATGTAGGAAAGGTGCAGGGAAGCCGGAGGTTTGAATCCTCCCTGGGGCACTTGTAGGTTAACCTTCTCTTTTTTGTCGAGCCATTCACGGCGGCGGATTCCTTTCGATGGCAGTCATTGACAGTCAATGAAGTAAATTTTGACTCTCTCACTGTTCAACATGCTATCAAAAAAAATATACTGCACCAAAAGTACTCAACCTACCTTACCTTGCAGCAAGGGGATAGAACCCTGGTAGATCAAGGTAGATCATCCCTCTCCAGTTACATGTTTCGCTAATAATCATGAAATGGGAAGCTGGAGGTTCGAATCCTCCCTGGGGCATTTGCCGTCCAAAATAACCATATTTTTTTGCCAAGTGCTTGATACACTGCCACGGTGGTGGGTTCCTTTTGCCAGACGAGCTGAGACGACAGTCAATGAATTGAATTTTTACTCTTTCACTCTTCAACATCCTCTCAAAAAAATGCTTTGTATGTTGCACCAAAAGTACTCAACCTAGCCTGTCTTGCAACAAGGGTGTAGAACCCCAGTAGATCAAGGCAGATCCCTCTCCAGTTACATGTTTCGCTAATAACCATGAAATGGAAAGGGAAGCTGGAGGTTCGAATCCTTCCTAGGGCACTAAGTGAGTTGGATAACCATCTTTTTTCGTCAAACACGTGATACACCGCCAAGGTGTCAATGAATTGGAATTGTACTCTCCCACTCTTCAACATGCTAATAGAACCACACCCAGAGCACTCAACACATAGTTCTGCTTTGAAATTAGGTGAGAAAGCCCCAGTAGATCAAGGCAGCTCAGACTTCTCGATTATATGACGAAAGTATTGAGGTTCAGGGAAGCCGGAGGTTCGAATCCTCCTTGGGGTACTGTCAGTTGAAGAGAGCCCTTTTTTTTGTCAAGCGCTTGATATGCGGCCACGGTGGCGGTTATCGTTCGATGGCAGCCAATGCATAAAATGTTTACAGTTTCATGATCTCACAACCATCTTCTGTACTCCGCACTCAGAGTACACAAACTACCCTGCCTTGAAATAAGGTTGTGAAACCCCAGTGGATCAATGCAGATCATCTCTATCAGTTATGCAGACAAAGGATATGCATGGAAACCAGAGGTTCAAATCCTCCCTGGGGCACTGGCAGTCAACAGAGATAACCACCTTTTTTTGGTGGGGCGCCTTACGGTGGGGGGTTCCTTTCGATGGGCAGCCAATAAATTGAATGAGATTTCAGGATCACAGCCTTTTCGTATAATAATACACCACTCCTCTTCCTGTTTTGAAACAAGCCTTGATATACCAACACAGTTATTAATTCTCTCCAGTTATGTGTCCATGCAACGGCAGCCAGAGATTCGATTCCTCCCTGGGCTTGTGATAGACTCCTTCACTAATTTTTGTATCTCTCGCTCCAGCACTTCAGTCACCGTCGCCGTGCCAATTCTACCAACCAATAAAGTTAAACTGAGCCACAACCTGTAATTCACATGTCAGTTATGCAAAGTTCTGAACTTATCTTGCCTTGTATCTATCTATGTACAGTTGGATGGCTCACAATGCATTAGGTCAAAATGCATAGTGCTCATATTGCATAGGATTTGGGCATCCACCAACTTGGTAGGCTGTGATTTTATGCAATTTCCTCGCAATGCATAATACATAAGGTTTTGGGTCCCATTTATGCATTTTTTGAGGAAAATCATACCATGTTCCAAGCCAAATTGAGAGCTCTTAGGGCTCAAAATGCATGTCTTGACTGAAAGACCTCAAAATCCACCCATTTAGGCAAGGTTTAGCCCATTTGGTCATATTGTCACCATTTTGAGATGATTATGTCATGGCAGGTATTGTATCTACGTAAGCTGGAAAAATCATCGAGGCTGCAAAACTTGAATATTATGCAGCTAGCTGCACTCACATACAATCATATGTGATTTAAGTCAATTTGACACTTAAAATCTCCACACCAAAGTTAAAATATCGAAAATGTCACACATGTCACACTCATGTGACAGACTCGGTAATGCATATTGCTCATAATGCATAAGGTTTGGGTGTCCACCAGCCTTATGCATTGTGAGCCATCCAACTGTATATGATTTTTTCTACTAAATTTCTCTCCAGTGCCCCGCAGCAACGCCACGTTCTACCGTAACACCAGGCAATAAATAAATTCAAACTGATCCACAGACCCTACTTTAATCCCAAAAATTCGTGTCCAGCATGCGGAATTCATGCTACCTTAGAGCAAGCCAAGGAATCCGGTAGATCAACTCAATCAAACTGTTGCGTTGATTAATAAAAGCGGAGACGGAGGTTCGAATCCTCGCAACGCAGAAGCCTACTTGTTTTCCATTTTTTTTTTGACCATGCAGTGCCGAGATACAAGTTAACAAGTTCATACAACCATATTGAAGGTTTTAAATCATCTGGTTTTTTCTCCAACCAGTTCTCTTACTCATTGCACAGAATAAATTCCCATCCGAAATTGTGTGGACACTGTGACCAAGTGGCTAGGTGAAAGAAGTTATTAAAAGTGCACCGCTGTTTCGTCTTTTAACGTGGTTTCGATTCCCTCCAGTGTCATTTTGACGGGAAAAGTTTTTTATTTGTTCTTCCAAGGGGAAGTACGTTCACTGATTAACTTGTACAGACACTTCCTTTGAGTTCCTGGACCCACACAAACCTATTGGGCCTTGAACCTCGACAATAAAGCCCTAGTGGATCGATCATCTATGGCGGTCAAAGTGCACTTTTAATAATCCGCTACACTTTTTGGGGAATTTGACTTTTCCGCTACTTTTATCACGAAAATCACCACTTTCCGCTACTATTTTGAGTCACATCAGACCAAAAGAGTGTAGCGGAAATCTTACGTTTTCCGCTACATTCATTTGACAGGTTTGTGATCCCGCTACTCATTTTGTGACTCGATCCATTTCCCGCTACTTTCTTGTGAGTAGGTTCATCCCGCTACTTTTTTTCGAGAAAAATAAAAACCTTCCATTCTTCTATATAACATACAATATACCTACGGCATACTCTAAAACACGCTAGGAAGGCATGTACGACAGAAATGAGCGAGACATCACGACCTTGGTTGAGGCACGTGACCGCGACGGAGGCGCGTTCGCCGTTCTCGGCGCGCAACGGCAGCAGCACGCAACCGCAACCAGACCCGCTGGTGCTGTCGCTGCGCTCGGGGCGCTCGGGATGGATGTCGAGCTGCGTTGTCATATTTTTTGTACACCACCCTGCCGTCCTGCGTGGGCCACGTCGACATGCAGCGTGGGGGTGCCACCTGCTCACGCTCACCAGTCGCTCACCCAACCCACTGACATCTGATTCTGTTCCCCTTCCTTTCCCCCCCTCTTCTATCGAGCCAATCACCCCTCCCGCCTCATATCCGGTTCCAGCATCACATGCCGATGTACGCCGCCACCATGAGCCGCCGGATCGCTAGCCAGGCCGCCGACGCGGACCCGGTGCTGCCTTTGCGCGCCGAGAACGCGCCTCCGTCGCGGTCACGTGCCTCGACCAAGGTCGTGATGTCTTGCTCATTTATGTCGTACATGCCTTCCTAGCGTGTTTTAGAGTATGCCGTAGGTATATTGTATGTTATATAGAAGAATGGAAGGTTTTTATTTTTCTCGAAAAAAAAAAGTAGCGGGATGAACCTACTCACAAGAAAGTAGCGGGAAATGGATTGAGTCACAAAATGAGTAGCGGGATCACAAACCTGTCAAATGAATGTAGCGGAAAACGTAAGATTTCCGCTACACTCTTTTGGTCTGATGTGACTCAAAATAGTAGCGGGATGTGGTCATTTTCGTAATAAAAGTAGCGGAAAACTCAAATTCCCCAAAAAGTGTAGCGGATTATTAAAAGTGCACTTTGACCGCCATAATCATCCCCTGGCTCTCCCGAAAAACACAGCAAGTGTAGGGAAGACGGAGATTCGACTCTTCCGAAGGGCATAGATGACTTGTGCGGTCAAGGAAATTTATCGTTTCGTTCAATCACTACGGATACCCAAAAATATCCGGGCCCGGATCAGTTCGCAGTTGGTTCGTCTTCACATCTGTCCAGAGTTCCAGGGAATTGCACCTCTTTTGAAATTCAGACACCTGTCCGGACCCGGATTCATACTCGGGAATATGAAGTGATCGGGAACCTGTCCGGACTCCCGATTTGTGTCCTGTCTACAATTTGAACATGCTCGGGCTTTCCGAACAGGTCCGAGCAGCTCTTGTGCATGGACATGTCTGGGCCCAGACATTTTTGGGCATCCGCAGTGAATGAGTGTATGTAGTAACAACCGGCCCGCAACTTGTCAAAATCGCGAATCGCGATTTTGACAAGTGTCCTGTGACGTCCTGTAACTTCCTGTACAGGACTGTACAGGTCAAAAAAGACTGCCAGATCACCAGACCACAGGCTAGGTCAAAAATCCCACCAGACGTCCCAAAAAAAAAAATCCTTTTGATTCTAAGGAGCATTTCTGCGAACTTTTTTTTTTCTTACAGGACAAAAAGATCAAAAGGTCACAAGACTTTTGTCATACTATTGCTGATGCGGGGTTAAAGGAAACATCGCAGCCTTCAGTTTTCCCCCAGGAAATTCATGTCTCCCAAATCCCTTTGAGACATTGAGAGTGCTGAACCTATCCCGCTTTCAAACAAGATGGACAAATCTATGGTGAATCAGACAAATTATCTATTCAAGTTGATGTTGTCTGGGGTGACGTGTTTAGGGCTTACTGACGTGTGACCAACGTGTGACGGTAGTCTCTCCTTTGTCCACATCGCTCACTCCCGACATCCACCACTATCGACTGACTTGTTGACGTGCTAGATCTTCGCATGGCCAACCTGATCCGTTCTTCCAAGTCTGTGAGCGACTGGTCCGTTAACGAGTTACTTGCATATCACATTAGCGTCAAGGTGATTCAGCCAGAGGCGTTTTTTGGCCCCGGGGCCAATTCGTCGCTGGTCGATTTGGACCCCAAGATTCTCACTGCTCCTGCTGGCGCTGAAGATCCAGATTTATCTGATTCTACCGCCCGATACCTTGGCTACCTCGATCTCGCTGCCAACGCGACGCAGGAGGGTCTCATCGACGATTTCGCCAGAGAAACCCTTCATCTTCTCGGTTTTTCGGAGCGCAATCTCATACTTTCTACTCAGTATATCATCCCCCTCACCATCTGCGGCGAGACCCAAAGAACGGCCCAGACGGACGTATGCCTCCTGCATCGTCGAACCCTCGTACTCCTCGTCTTGGTTGAGGATAAGATTCTATCCAACCCCGGCGATGCACAGTCGCTGGTCATCGCAGAAGCCATTGCCGCGTTTCAATTTAATAATAGAAAACGCGAAAGTTTGGGCCGCGAGCCTCTACTATTCATGACGATTCCCTGTATCACCATGTCTGGCACACGACCGACTTTTTATCTGGTGCCCGTAACGCTCGAGTTGAGCAACGCTGTGGCAACGGCCCAGTACCCTTCTTCCGAGACCGTGGTTTTGAAGTGCGTCACTGTGATGTCACACACCCGTCGGGCGAGCGATGGGATGAAGGACACTCAGTACCGTCAACTCGCGCTTCAACGCTTCCTAGCTTTCAAGACGTTAGCCAAGAGCCATTGGGAGGCAATTTTGAAGGATCTTTAGGTAAATCTACTTAGACCTACTCATTCACCATCCTGCGTATGCGCATCTTTCCAAAGATCATCTGAGATTACCAGCTGAATCGATACATAAATGTGTTTAACGAACAAAGTCCTTCATCCTCACATTTTATCGAATTCGTCGGGGTTGACTTGGCGCTTGAATGGAATTCCGATCGCGGCGCAATCTGCAGGCACTTGCTTTGAGCTCGTGCTGCTGGCCACCTATAAACAAACTATTAATCTCAGGAAACGAAAATAGTCCAGAAAGCAACGAATCACTAGCGAATCGTCGTCCCGGCTGGCACCGAGCCTGGCGCCCAGACAATGCTGGAGTCGTCGCAGCAGCTGTTGAAGAATGCATCAGCGATGGGCACTAAACCGGAACGTAAAACACTCACGAGCCGGCCTAAGACAGGCGCGGATATCGCGGGGGCCGCGGCAGTAACCAGAACCATGAATATGAGGGTGGATTTCTTGAACATGGGTGAAGAAGATTTGATTGGCGCGGGGAAAATAAGATCAAGGTCAAAAGATGGGGTAGAACAAACAGCTGCATAAGACTTCAGATGAGACGATGTAACCAGGTCCACTCACTACACAGGACCGAAGAGGAGAATAATGTACGCCTCATCAGCCTTCATACCCCACTGATGTTGAGGAAATCCGCAAACCTTCCGTCTCCACCTCAAAAAACAAATACCCCCCGCCACTCTCGATCAACAGCGGCAATTTCGACTCTTTGGATTATCTCCACAACCCCTCAGCGAGGTTAATCTCCTGTGGAGAGCGACACGCTGATTACAAACGGTGAAAACCAACGTCTGTGACACTGCTCGAAGTGCATAACCGGTATCTCGTCCAGAGCAATGTCCCCGGCTACAGTTCATTCTCTTTTGAAGGAAGAAAATCGGGTAGAGCCGAACGTTTCTGAATGTTTCTGTTTCGAATTCCGAGTCTTCAAGCTTCGATATCAATTGGTTTCAAGACGGTCATCCTGTGACGATATTCAGCTTCCGTGGTGTATGGCGAATTAGATTTACTTATGTTCGAACCCGCGCGCCGTCCATCGATCGTCTCTCATAATCTATGGGCCTTTCGAAAAGCTGGATCAGGTATAAGTGAAATGCAAATGCGATGGCGGAGCCTCACCTCTCGTACTTGTCGGATCCTCCGATCCATCGCTTTTGGTTCCAGTGTCGTCCCTTGACAATTATCAAAATCAATTCCCAACTTATGAGCCGAGAAGGAATGCGGATGCCGACGGGAAACGGAAACGTAAGTTGTTGAGGTTGCTGCTGTATTTGACCCAACTTACCAATGTGATGCTCTGCCACAAAAAAATACCGGTACCTTCTGTCGCCATTTCCTTCTAGATCTGGCTTGTACTTATCGACCAAGATTCACAAAGGGATCGGGTCGAAGTGCTGAACCCGATGCTCCCGAATGAACCCTCCACATTCCCCGATTTCGCCGGGCGCCGCCTTCGGCCAATCCGCTGACGAGTACCCTCGCCATATTATGTAGTGTCGGGCGAGGAATAAGTTGAGAAGCTTTGAATTCCGTATGAGTTGAGGATATCGCATTGCGTCGCTTCGTCGTTTGAGACCTAAAGAATTTCGCAGAAGATTTTTGTGGAAATGAGGAGAAGATGAATAGTTTCATATGCCGATGTGCCCACTGATAAAATGATTTTCCGCCAACTGGTACCTTGAATTCGGATGCTTGTACGGACAACAGAATTCTTCGATTCTGGTCCATGCAGATACGTTATTTGAGTTTCTTAAAAAGGATATTATCTTCAACATTCCCAACGGGGCAAGTTCGATGAATTGGAGGAACGGAACATGGTAGGTTAGATCAAATACCCACCGAACCTCAGTGGCTTTGCGAGTACGTCTTCACCATTAGTTCTTTCGACGCGTGAAAGGCCAGCACTCCGTTCCTGCTGCAATTCTGGCATGCCAGCGTCAGACCGTACGTGCATTTATTGCTGCGTAGTAGTGTGAGCTCAAGAACGCGTTGAAGGGTGGATGAAAGTTCAAGGAGATGCGCACCAGATTTTGCAATGCCACTCGCGCCAGCGCACACACTCGTGGCAGACGGTGCAGTGTCGGCTAGGCATGGAGGTCAGAGCGCGTGTAAAGGATGGACACGACTGCAATGCAAGAGGAACTCACGTATGACTACCTTCCACCAAACTTCCGCGGCAGAAGGAGTAGAAGAACCCGCAGGGCTGTGGCTGTAACCAGTGTTTGAAACCCCGCCGGCGCTACTTGCGAATAGGTTATACTCAACCACTGCATGATTCAATTTGGGACGCACCAGGGCCCGCTGTTCCGCGAGCGTCAGCTCATCGTAGACCTGTGCTTTCCGCGCGTCCTCCTCTGTCGCCCATGTATATCCTTCTCGGTACCAGCTATCCCAAATGTGCACCCAGATCTCATCCGCAGCCCCGCGCCACCAGATCCGCGCCCCGTCCGGGCGCTTCGCATTCTCGGCAATGATCTTCGACGCGAGACACGGACTGATCTCGGCTGGTCTGTCGGCAAGGTTGGGCCCAAATATGTAGGAGAGATCATTCATGCTATTGTAGCATGATCCTAGCTGGGAGCATCCACAGCCGTCCTTGCACGCGAAACCGCCGTTGTGACAGCCACAGCGCGAGGATTTGCAAGCAGCGGCACTCGAACAGGTGCATAAGTCTGCGACCTTGCGAGTCTACGCATGAAGATATCAGTATTACATGCCAAAATCGTAAGTTTACATCGCCGCATTGGACGCGCACTGCGCATACCTCTCTCCGTTCCTGTGATCGAAATAAGAAAGCGGGGAAGGGTCTGAATCACGGATTACTCGCCGCTGCATAAATCACGTCAGGCCCGGATGTTTCGTGGTCGTATGGCGCGTCGCCCATCATGCCATTCATGGTGGTCAGGAGCAAACACGAGCCGTCACGCGATCACGCATCTTCCGTCACGGATTGCGATCAGTCGGCATATGTTCTTGCCGACTTGCCGACGGGATTTGCCGTTCCCGATAAAAGTGGTCGGAGTCTCTTGGCAGAGCCCTCAGACTCTAGAGCTATAAAAAATCTTGCAAGCGAGAAAAATTGCCAGTCTCTAGTTTTTTCCCCTATCCAATACGCACAAAATGAAGGCTGAAGATATGAACGTTTGTTTTCTCCAAAGTTCATATAAACCCTTTGCAACATGGTTTTTGGTCGCTGGGGAATTATTATCAGGCGTCCGGTAAGCCTTGTATTTTTGAGAGGACTCAGAAGGATATTTGGCCGAATATTGAACGTGGTGGGCCCGGTTCAAATTTTGAATTTTGAGCATGTTGAACTACTTAGGGATTGCCGGTCTGGTCTCGTCTCATTAGGTATATCCCGCAGCCCACAACTTTCACTGCATCAAGCTACCTCGTAGACCTATCTTGGTCCCGTTTAATCTACTTCTGCCTACACCTGGCTCTACCTGTGCCCAAGTGGGTCTACTACCTCTGCCTACCATGAGCTTACACGGGATAGGCAGAGGTAGATGAGGCGAGACAGAGTCAGTCTACCTCTGCCTACCCTCGGACCACCTCTGCCTGGCCCTTCATTTAAGTTGTCCTACATGGGACTTCAACGCAGTTTGGTTGTGGATCGTAGGATACGGTTTCGTGTTCCAATCGAATTAGCCACACGAACGTTCTTCTGTGGCACGAAATATGGTCGAACTTCAATACAACATGATTCGGCACGAGAACCCTCGCCCTGAATAAATCTAAGTACCTACTCAACATACTTGCCTGTGTATGATACACACTCATCATACACTATGAGGCTCGAAAGACAATGCAGCGCTACCGACCAGCCGCGCGCGGCTCCCTCTCCTGGCCGAGATGTGGATGCGGATGCGAACTCGGCGCACCGGGGCCGCTCCCTGGCCCATCCAGGGCAAACACCACGGTCTCGTACGCACCGGGGCGCACCACGCGCCGCGCTGCATGCCCGTGCCCGCCTGGAGCCAGATGGAAGCGGTGCTGGTGTTGAAACGGATGTGGCGCGTCCACGGCTGCAGATTGGTGGGCAGGCGCCGGAGAGGGAGGCGGTGGAGAGTGCGGAAGCACGGGCGGGTTCCGGTGCTGGATGATCTGCAGCGGCGGGTTGCGCGCGTCGTAGGCGCGCACGGCTTCGGATTGGCGGTACGGCCCGGGAGGCAGAGGCGGGGGTAGAGGGCGCGGATCGGCGTCGGCGCGGTGTGGGCGTGAGCGCGAGCGCGTGTGGCGAGGCACGGAGGGTGGGGGCATCTGGTCGCGGGAAGAATGGCGGGATCGATCCCCATCGCCATCGGACTCGTATCTATACTCGTACTCGTGCGTGCGGGGCGGGCGCATGGCGCTGGCAGCAGACTGGGGCAAGACCGGGGTTAATAGTGTGAAGTAAGGGGATGGCATGAAAACATACTTGTGGGCGGAACAACATGTCGGGCGGTGTTGCCCGTCTCGCCGCGCGTTGTCGTTTATATGGCGGCACATCGTCTATCTCTCCTTCCCAGCGTTCGCCCTCGATCTCGGTGGGACTCCGTAACCGCGAAGAGTCCGCTCGGCGCGGGGTGAGCAGTGGAGGCGGAACATAATGTTGCTCTCGCGGAGAATACTGGGCTGGCGGAGAATCGCGGGGATGGTGACGGGAAGTCGACGCATATGGACTACGATCTGCCCCGCGGGGCGCTGGGGTATATTGCCTTGGTGTTCTCTCCCAAAAGATGGGTGGCGGAACGTCGGGAAGCACAAGAGGCCCGTCTGCCTGTTCCAAGAGTCGCGAGAACGCTGTGCGGGATGCGGCAGTCTGCTGCTGGATGGTGCCAAGATACCTCTCGACTTGCTGCCAGTTCCTTTCAATGAGACGACTCCGCTGCTCAGCCTCTTCCAGTGCGGCCTCAGCGCGTGCGATGCGGTCCTGAAATCTACGGATCTGGAGATCTGCGGATTCGGTCCTTGATGATGATGACTCGAGGAGAGCCTGAAGCCGTCGCTGGTCCGCTTCCGCTTTTTTTTGGACGGCCGCGAGCTCGCGGCGAAGTGATTCCGCCTCCCGACGGGAATCGGACAGGAGCGCGACAAGCTGGGATTCAGTGGTAGACGTCGCACTCGAGCTTCCGGTGGTAATTTTTGTTTCCGCCGCGGTAGCCGGCACGCCTTGCGCTTTTGACCCCGGACGGCGTGGCTCCATCATCCTGGATGCAATGTGAGCGCGGTGAGAGCAGAAATTAAGCACCGGGTTTACGAAGCAAGAGAGCAGGCACAACGCGGAACTACGGAAAAAACGTAGAAGGGAGCATTGACGGCAAGAAGGCGGCGCGCAGTTGAAAGCCATTTTGTTAGAGGCCAGATTTGGAACATCTTACCAGTGCCTCCCCTTGTTCCACCACGTTTAAAACACGTGTTACGGTTCTTTTACTGTTTTCAGACAACTTCTATTTCGGCGCTTGACGCGTTGAGAGGCCAATCTGATTCGGGTGTTAAATCCCGAGGACGAATAAACCGACGGGGGAGGAGGTAAGTCTGTGTCACGTGTTCTTTTTCGTCTTGTTCTTCCAAGTTCTACGGCCATTGTGATTTCTGGAGAAGAAAGTAAGCTGGCAAGACGAACCAAGTTGCAAGACGGATATTCGAAAGTCTTCGAGAAAAGAGTCTAGTTCGATCAACAATCCAACAAATTTCGGACAAAGGATAACGCTCTGACTTTGCTCTTTGACGACAACCTGCCAGAGAATCAAGGGATAAAGTTCGCCGTCCACACAAAGTTCTTTATGTGTGTAATTTTTTCATTCGACGAGTTGATCGCCACGTTCAACCTGTCATTGTCAAGGTGGTGCTTCCCTAGGTCACTTCGCACGCAAAACGCCGCACTGCTCTCGTACTATCCGCACAGTGAAGGCCGGAAGAAATGCCACGAACGAATCGTACACCATCGATTACCAATCTGAACTATCGGCGGCGGTACGGGAGTCGAGCACCTGTATTTCTGTGTCAAACCCTGGAAAAGAAAATCGAACCGCGGTTGGTCTTGTTCACCTTGAATAATCGGTGAGGGATACCGACTAGCTTTTCAGCCGCCAGGATAACGACCGTCTTGACGGGACAGCTCAGGCACGATAACGACCGTCTTGACGAGCTCAGGCACACTTGAGCCACGCCGCCGACGCATACATACAGTACGTCCGGCTCTCGGGCCTGTGCACCGACTTTCTCCGTCCGGCAACCCATTTCGCAGTCTTTGCGTTCCCGACATCAAGATGCGTACCCACCAGAGTCTGACGAGGTAGTCAAGGTAACTAGACACCGCAGATAATCTTATTCGCTGATTTCCAGGCAGACCTAGGCCAGTAACAATACACATAATGTCGATGTCTGGATATCGGGTTGTCAATTCGATATCATTTGCAAAATCAGAAACGAATCTACACGCCGAAGAGGATGACCCATCTCGTTCTTTTAGCCTCAAAGACCGTCTCGCTTCCGGGGAGGATGGGTTTCGCGCTCACAGTTACGCGTTCAACATAAATTAAAGTTGAATTAATCTGACACCGTCCGGGGACCTGGAGGTCGTGTAATTTATTGGCCTGCGTGGCACTGCAACATTGAATGTGCATCCCAGGAATATGTCCAGAGAGAGAAGGATTATTATCGATCGAGCTGTGAATCCGTCTTCTGTTGTTTTGCATATGTGATTACAACGCGAATTGTGCGAGTGTGGGTTTACAGCTAAAGTCAGTACCGAAGGCGCGAACGAAAATTTCTTGTTTTGGGATGTTTTCAAAGAATTGTTCATAACTCAATGAGTTCTGGGCCGATTTGGACGAAACCTAGATGAGTATGTCGGGCTAATTCGTGCGCAATTAGTGATAGAAAGGAATGTGCAAAAATATTATGTATTGGATAATCTGTGGTTTTGGGTTGTTTTCGGGCTGAATGCTGTCTAGCATGCCCAGAGCATGTCCCAGTGACCTAATATTCTGGGACGGACAAAACATATGCTTGGAGAAATATGTCATAGAGCCAGAAGTACGGATAACTTGGTCATACTCCCGTAGATGCATTGGAGAAATTGGGCAGCTTTTTTGCATTTGTAAATATTGTATGGATTGCATCGATCTATTAATTTTATATAATTCTGGCCATATCACATTTGTATACAAGCGTATACTTTGTATGTCCCAAAATATTAGGTCACTGGGACATGCTCTGGGCATGCTAGACAGCATTCAGCCCGAAAACAACCCAAAACCACGGATTACCCAATACATATTATTTTCACACATTCCTTTCTATCACTAATTGAGCATGAATTAGCCCGACCGATTCATTTAGGTTTCGTCCAAATCGGCCCAGAACTCGTTGAGATATGAACAATTCTTTGAAAACATCCCAAAACAAGAAATTTTCGTTCGCGCCTTCGGTACTGACGTTAGCTGTAATTGGCTTATTTTGATTTGGTTAGAACTACGGTTTGGGGGGTTTTCTGAGCGGGAGGCTCGGGACTGAGGTCGAGGAACGGCTCAAATTTATGCAACTAGTGAACGAGACAAGACCAGTTGGATTCTCGAGAAGCTGCGAGCAGATTCTCCTCCGGACCTCCGTCAATGAGCAGTCCTCAACCTTGTTTGTTCTTCATCTATTTCGTCTAAACGGTGCTTATATCCCTTTATCTCCGGAACATTCACCCGCGGGGCACTTTCAACGCGTGCCAGGAAATCACCATGGGGGCGCGAATCTGCTCTCATATATTTCTCGAGGTAGTAATAGTGATCGCCCGCCGCGAACAGAAAACCAAATTCTTCTTGGTTGACGTGTTGAAAATGATACGCAAGCGGCCAGTGATTTAGTTCTGGATCCTGAAAAGAGACCCGGATAAACGCGTCGTTCTCGAAAGAAATTGTTTTGTGCAGTTTGAAAAAGTCACGAGGAGACGGCCACTTCCACCGGCTTTCAGACGGGTGGGAGGGAGGTACAAGATAGGAGACTATTTTTCTCGTTATCCACGTTGTATAAACGACAAAAGTGCCGTCACGGTGGAACTGAGAACAGAAATCAGGCGGAGACCAGGCTCCGTACGGTCACAGTTACTTGATAGTCTCTATAAACAGACGCTACAACAGATCTCATACCTCGTGTGTTGTAACTACTTGGTGCGTTCCCACGAAAATTCAACCAAGCACCAGCCAGCCGAGCGCCTATACAGATAACATTTGCATAGGACATCCTCGATCTTGCATCCCCATGCGCGGGAAACTGCTGGCGAATGATAGCGGGAGAAAACCGCGTGCCGCATCCCATGTTTTTGGTCAAATGATGGCGGGCATGATGCGCTGATGGCGGGATGTGGCGATGCTGTGAGAACAATGCACGTGGAAAGCAACACGTGCAACTGATTTTGCGAAAGCTTCCACTCCAGTCTCGTCGCTCGACCACTACACCCGATAGACGCTAAACTCTCGGTGCAGCCAAAGTCCTCAAGTTAAACTCAATCTCGTAAAAACGAAATAATCAAAGCCAAATATCTGTTCAAGACCCGGCGGTGACTTGGCGGCGCCCGACGGACGACGAAGAACCACTGCACATGCCAATGGCTTGCAGTTCCACAGTTACAAGTTCGACTACTTACTGGAGCAGACACCTGGCCTCAAACTTTGAACTCTTCTGACAACTTGAGCGAGCAAGAGCGGTGCAGATCAACTACAGATATTCTCTCCGAGTCGCAATCTGAGGTTCCGAGTCAACCAACAGGCTGATGGATCATCCATCTTATAGGCAATGTGTAAGTGCTGCTAGGTTGATCATCGCTCACAGCACCCGTACTGCCGTGGACGGGCACTAAGCCTATCTGGATGCTGTAGATCCCGGCATGATGTCGCGTTGGAATCAACCCCTCTCCTGTGTTACGTTATCCGGCGGTCCAACAAGTTCTGGCATTATTGATTTTCCATTATTTCTGGGGGCGTCGACCTGGAACCACCACCTATGGACAACAGAAATACCGGGGACTCCTTTCATGGCGACAGCCAAAGGAAGCACTATTCCATTCGGCCGACTCAGTGAATCGGGCGGTGTCAATACTCCTCTGAATCTTCACTTAATTCACACAACCCGAGTCATACCCTATTTATACCGGGGAATAAAGGGCCTACATCACTGCCAACTCGAGATGTGATTTTTGGATCAGGCTGATACGACGGGGGCGGCGGACTTGGCCGATCCATCCTAGGGCCCGGCGTGGTCCAACAAACGGGATTCTCGGAGACTCAATACCAGTTTTGACTCATATTCGTCGACGTCAGACCCGCCGTGTGATGCGGATTCGATGCTGTCGAGATTTGCTGTCCAAATTAGGGGGCTGCGACATCATTTGGACTCAAGTCCACGGAAGTTCTGGATGACAGGTCCCCCGCTCTCCATTCTCCCGACCCATCTCCTCGGCGGAGGAAACTTCCATTGTCTCGCGGAAGGCGCAGGTATAAATACAGGTTTCCGGCATTTGCGGTTTCGCTCACCTCTCCTCGTTCCTTCCAGCATGAGTATCAATCCGCCCTTTGACATCCGCGCGCACAAAATATGGCCCTCTTTTGTGTCGCGTGTGGCAATCGACCTCATGAACAGACGTCAGCAGCTTGAAATCGTGTCGCCCACGTCGCAGGTCATGCCCCCTGGGTTCCCGAACGCAAGTTTCGAATTGCTCCAAGCGCTCACCTGGAAGGAGGACGGCGACTGGCATCCCTTCCAATACAGTCTCCGGCACAACCCTCCTGGTGCTGAGTACAGATCAGCGAAATGGGAGGTCCACGGGAGTACGCCACTCGCTTGTCCCTTATCCCCCACTGAGTCCAATGCGCCTGGTAGAGCCGCGCATCGAGAAAGTGCCTCACTACCGGCTCGGGTACGTTGAAATCGATGCCCTAATCTACGAGCCCACCGAGCCGCTGCGGGACGCCCTCACTGACGGCAAAGTCCTGCTCGAGCTCCTCAGCAAATCGGTGCAGTCTGGGAACGCCATTCGTTTAGCGTTCGAAGTCGAACAAGTCATCGGAGCGCACAATGCCGTGCAATACGTCGAATCCATCGTGGCGCGGTATATTCAGACTGGTCCACGGCCTCTGTCGTCCACTTTATTTCATGTATTTCGCCGACGCATTGTTCCTCTGCGAGTCTGCGTGGATATCGGCTGCATGGCGTCGCTTCCTATGGTTGGCCCTGACCGCTGTCTGCACCATATCATCACACCCCCTGGAAATTGAAGGTATTCATTTATGCGTTGACCGGGCTGAGATTGGGATTACTTAACCCGGTTTTCAGGACTTTCGGCCTGCTGGTTCTTGGCTATATCGGTGTTATAGAACAGGGACTAGTGTACGAATCGCTTCGATGAATTTGTTTCGTACGTTCGGTGTCCGCGGTCAGAGGGAGGGGTAGAGGGTTTTCTGGCGTCGCCTCTCTAGGTATCAATTTATGTAATTTTTGTATCATTACTACTAGGCAACGAACTACAATATTATTTTACGCGAAATACAAGGGCGGCTGTTTGGGGAATAAGGTACTTGTGCGAAACGTGAGTAAAAGTATGTTGCTGAAAAGATTCAGCCGATTTATCAACCTCACTGAGCCGTACCTGCCCTTCTATCATGATGAGCGGGATCTTCTCTGATACAAAATGTAAAATCAACCAACTGAACTATTAAAGTCAGTGGTGATCGACAAACACGAACAAACTCCGGACTCTTCTCTCAACGCCACACATGGTCCTTGAAAAGCGCAAACGAGACGGCGGTTTCGAGCCATGGCGCCCCGCGGGCTCTTCTTCCACTCCTTCTCCTCCCAAGCCACCCCCCGCTGCTTCTTCCTCTCAATTCCAAATCGATGCCCCACCACCCGCCAAAAAAGCACGTCAAGAGCCCATTCCAGTCACGCCGAAGAGCGCGCCCACTCTATACTATCCACAACAAGTTAACTATACCCCTCCCGAAGCGTCCTCTTCCCAAACCGCGCCACCCGCCAAGAAAACACGAAAGAAAGCCAGTGACGCGACAGCGGCCCCGCCCGAGAAACGCGGAGCGGTGTTTAAGAAGAAGTGCCCGCAGAATATATTGGATCGCGTCGAGAGGGTTATGACGCAGCGGTGAGCTTCATCTGGATAATGAGCAAGATTTCCAAGCATTAATCAACACAACGGAACTACAGATTCTTTATGGTCGACAGAAAGCGCTTTGAAGGAGAATTGAAAGAAGAGTTTCAAGTTTTGGGGTCGACCGGAAATGTCTGTCCATTTCTCTTGATGTTTTCAAATCGTTACTGATGTATGTAAAGATCTACACAGTGACTATCCAACAAAACCCCAGTTGCGATTGTACGTGATCTTCTTTCGTTTGTGGCATATAATTGAAGCTATACCTAGGCCCGGATGCCCAGAAAGGAAACCATTGCAAACATATCGTATGCGATTCATTTCTCGATTGACGCTGATAGTTTGCTGAAACTTGCCCAGTTATTTATATATCTCAAAGGTGAGAATGCCACCCACAGAAAAATAGGAATGACATCTAGATCTGACCGTCCCCGCGATAGTACTGCAAGTTACTCAAGCTTCCGGCTACTGGTATCAAAGGTCAGTCTACGCTATCTCTGCATAACAAACGATCTTATCTACCGGTTTTCAGGGCCCTCCTCACAAGTGAACTCGAAAGCATCTTCGCCAACGCGCCGCTTGCGCCGAACGCCCTCGCTCACCCGCGCATCCGCGAACCGTACGCACGCGCCACGGGCAAAGCCCCCGCCGGACCCCCTTCCACCCCCGAGGCAGCTGGTCCCAAGAAGCGGCTCCCAGGCGAGGACGACGACTGCCCTATCTGCTACGACGGCATGCACGGCGCCGCCCCCAATGCCCTAACGTTCTGCGAAGAGTGCGGCAACGCGGTGCATAGCGAGTGTTTTGCGCAGTGTGAGTTAAGTCCCTTGTTCCCGTCCGCCCTTGCATCCGTCTACGTCGACGGTGCTTTGATTTTGATTGTTGACTGACCGAACCTGTTCGTGCAGGGAAACAAACGTCCACGAAGCAGGGCTCCAGGCTCACTTGCATCTACTGCCGCGCAATCTGGCCTTCGGCGCCGACGGGTGCTTCGGGATCCGGCGCGCGTACAACCGCGGGTGGGTACCTCAATATCTCGGGTCTGGCGGGGGTGAGTCCCGTGCGCGATACGACTACCTGTACGTCTTCGTCTTCTTTGCATATTCGTGCTCTTTTGTAAACGACGCGGTTTGCTGATGCTACATACTGTATACGACGCGCAGATTATCACGGGCCGCGCCGGGGGCGAAGGTATTACGGGTATAATGAGTACGACGAGTAGACGGACGGAAGGGGTAAGCAGGGCTTTGACCTATCTAACCGTCGTACTAACGCAGGATCAGAAGATTGCGGAGCGAGTGTACATATATGTCTTGAGCGAGGAGAAACAAGGGATTATCTTGATATGTATATCGTCGGTGTGCGATGAAGAACGATATCGAGGAGGCATTGGATCATGGCCATGCGCTGGCACCATTTTCTTGCGCGGTTCCGAGGCATCTCGTACTATGTGAACCGCCATAATTTATTATTCGAACCCAATATAATTTCAGTGCGCGATTGTTGACAGCAAGGTTCAAGTAGGTCCTACAATCAAATCGGAAAGTCGCTTTTCAACTCTTAAGTCTTCTTGATAACCATATGGCATAATCTCATCGAGAGCTCGAATCCAGCTCTCGCCGCATTGTAGATCTGGTGCAAAATGAGCCTTGCAATATTCCCAATGCTCCGGGTACCATCTGAATAACGCAGGACGGGCTCAGTGTCGGAGCTTACGAAAAGTAATGAACATACCCTGAATGCTCCCAATCCACAAGCCCCACAACCTCATCTCCTCGGACGAGGATATTGCGCGGCGCGAAGTCTCCATGCGTAAAAACGATGCGATGTGTGTCGCGCATCAGTTTTCGAGTCTCATCAAAGAAGGGGTCCGGCGGGAAGTTTCCCTGGCCGATTTTAACCAGGAAATCGTTGAATTCGGATTCGTTCTTGAACGGCCCAAAAGGTACCATGCTCGCTACCCGCGCATCTTTACACTGGCGCCCGTAAAGTCCCGAAATCGCCGAGGGATCGGGAGGCCGGAGCGCACGCAGTTGAGCGATTATGTCACGGAGTTGGTGGATAATCTTCTGTTGCTGCTCTTTCTTCATGCCCACCCAAACGACATCAAGAGGTTCTCCGTCGATTCGCTTCATGACCATGAAATGGTCCAGAATCCCAGTGGCACTGATGACGATTGGGGGAGTAGGAATTGAGGTGCGCTTTCTGATGTAGCGTATGACTTCGGCTTCGTTGGTACCCTCCAAGATCCCGGTCTTGATAATTAGATTTGGTGAGAGGGATCGGACTCGACCATATTGGGGGCCGTTGTGGTAGAATGCCCAATAGTTGACCAGCCAGAGAACCGTGCAAAGAGGGTAGTTCGGAATGGCTTTCATTAGTGGGGTAAAATTGTGGTGAAGCGGTGGAAGGAAGGAAGCATGCCAGCGTGAATCAGTGATGTTGATCATGTTGTTGGCTGTTGTGGCTTATACTACATCAGCAATTTGACAAAAATCTTGTTGCCTTTTTGGGCTTGTGAGCTTGTCAACAAGCTCGCAAGGTCATATTGCGGAAAAACTCCTTGCGGAACCTCATAGAAAATGCAGCGCAAGACCTCAGAGGTTCCTTACGAGGTACGAGTATTCTTTGTTGTAGCGTCTGTTTATAAGAGACTAAGAGGTTCCCTAAATAAAGGAGGACAGCATGCACAATTTATGATGGCCTTGCTGTCCTAAGAATCAGTGATCGAGATTAATTTTTTGCTACTAGCCGGAATCGAACCGACCACCTTGCGAGAATTTCGTCTCTGTTTGCGAGCTTGCCGTTTTGCGGTCTTTCTGGCCCTTTTTCGGCCTTTTTCGACCTTGTACAAGGTCACAAGCAAAATGTCAAAAGTCTGATGTAGGCGCTTGAGGGGGCTTATTCTTTTGTCCAGATTAGCTAGCCTGGTCATGTCTCTCCCTTCTCGAAGAATTGCTATGGCTGATTGTTCCTACCATGTCCCCTAGTAATGACTAACGAAAGCTTGTATTAGGGTCGTTCACAGTAGCCCTTTTTCTGCTCCTTTTTCCCTCCCTTTTTTCTCACTTCTCGGGTATGCTTTGTTTTCCGCCGGGATTTTTTTCCCTTTTCAACTTTTTCATGTAAAAAGGTTTGAAAAGGGGAAAAAAATCAAACTTAAGTCCAAAAACAACAGAAATCGAGTGAAAAAGGAGGCCAAAAAGGGAAGGAAAAAGGGCTACTGTGAAACCCTCGGACCGCGGCTCCTTTTTTCCATCCTTTTTCGATCCCTTTTTCATTTCAGAGTGGTTACTAGACCTTCTATCTCTTGTGCATAATCCTCATAGTAAATTCAATCTATTTCAACGTCCAACACACGCCGACGGCCCGTCGCTCCGGACATCCGATATCGATCCGATGTGACCTTTCATTTGTTGACTTCATAACGTAGATCTGAGAGCATGAAAACTTGAAGAGAACAATCAAGAGAACAAAACTTTGGGCATAAAAAAGGGAAACAAAAAGGGAGTGAAAAAGGAGCAGAAAAGGGCTACCGTGAACGACCCTATTATCTTGACACCCGTTGTGAGGTACTTGTTAGTTTGAGCCATTGTTCTTTTCTGGATCTCTGTTGTGTTGGACGGTTAAAAATACAACAAGTCCGATCTTGGTGTCCCTGTCTATTGTTTCCAGTGTTGTCTTCTAAGTCAATATGGGATTACCAGTGATTATTGAATGATTAGCGCTACATTGAAGTCAGGATAAAAGCTTACAATGTTCTGCATACAACATCACACTTTCCCTGCTTGTGCCTCATCGGAGAAAAACTCTCAAGGCAAGTTTTCCTCAACTAAAACCAAATTTCCCGCATCGATCTGATCGACCCTCCCTCAGAAAGCTCAACAATGTCAAAACTTTTAGCAAAGATTGTGAATGAGTTGTATTCACTCGCTTTTGTTCAATATACTCGTGACGGATACAGTACTGGACCTGAGGAAGAATATCTGCACTGGGCACTTATTGTTGTCATCGATACCAAATCACTTGAAGGTCCCACTTTCCACGCCGTTGACAGGCTGTACGCGCGTGGAACAGTAACCTGGGAAAGAGCTTAACGTGCTCACTACATACCTATTCAATGGCCAAACTCAGCAGATATAGAAAGTACAGAATGTGTTCAAAATGATATATATATATATACACACGCAGTAGGAAGCCATCACACAATTAAACTAACCTCATGTCCTTCAACTTGTTCAAAATCCATTGATTTGGCATCCTCCATTCGGCCCAGCTGCTGGTATGTTTCTTTCAGCCTTTGCCTCGTGACCAAGGTGTGGGGATGGGTGTTACCCAGTATTCTGCTTTGCTTCTCAAGGACTGCAACTTGAAGCTCCTCTGCCTCTTTCCACTGGCCAAGCTTTTGGTATATATGTGCCAGATCTCCAGTAGCAAGAAGGCTATGTGGATGATCCTCACCCAGGACTTGTTTTCTTTTCTTGAGCACCACACTTCCAAGGTCCTCTGCCTCATTCAGCCGACCAAGTTTTAAGTATGTGCGAGCAAGATTCCCCATACTAAGGAGGGTATCTGGATGATATTCACCCAAGATCTTTCTCTGCTTCTCAAAAACAACAACCTCAAGTTCTGCTGCCTCATCCAGCCTGCCAAGCTCATAATATGTTGATGCCAGATTTCTCATTGTCCAGAAAGTGTCGCGATGTTCTTCTCCAAAAATTTCTTGACGTTTCTGGAGAACCACAACTTCAAGGGCTTCTGCATTTTTCAACTGGCCCAGTTGGTGATAAGACATTGCCAGATTCCCCATGGCATGCAGAGTGTCTGGATGATCAGCACCCAAAGTTTTGTGTAGTTGCTCAAGAACAGTGATTGCAAGTCTCTCAGCTTCTCTTGATTGACCAAGTTCTCTGTATGTGAAACCCAGATTCATCATAGTAATCAGGGTTTCTGGATGGTTTCCACCTAAAATTTGCTTCTGCTTTCCAAGAACAACAATTTGAAGCTCCTTTGCTTTTCTCCATTCACCCAAATCTCTATATATGTGTGCTAGCTGTCTCATGCTCCTAAAAATGGCTGGATGGTCTTCTCCAAAGAGACTTTTTTGCTTCTCAAGCACTGTGGTAACAATTGTCTTGGCCTCCTTCAACCTGCCTTGCTTTTGGTATGTTGCTACTAGGCTACTCATTGTCGACAGTGTTTCTCGATGTTCATCCCCAAGAATTGACCTTTGCCTCTCTAGTACAACTGTGTCAAGCTTCTCTGCTTCACTCAGCTTGCCAAGCCATCTGTACATGTAGGCTTGATATCCCATAGTCCTAAGGGTCTCTGGATGATCTTCCCCAAGGAGGGTCTTCTGCTTCTTGAGGACAATAGAATAAATCACTTGTGCTCTATGCAGTTCACCTAGTTCCCCATAAGTAGCTGCCACATTACTCATGCTATGTAGAGTGTCAGGATGATCTTCCCCCAATTTCTTTTTTCTGGTCTCAACCACTGCCACAATGAAGTTCAATGCTTTCTTCAATTGTCCTGAAGAGTAATATATATTCCCATATTCATAGTTGAAATCAGGGGTTATCTGTGTTTCACCATGCAGCAGTGAATCAACATGTGGCAATAACTGCAGACCAGCATATTTCAGATCTGCACTGTGGATGCTTGCAATGGACATTCCTACAATAGCAGCCATAACAGAGTGGTAGAATTTCTGATCTTCAATTGTAGTTTGACTCCAACTATGAACCAGGGGATGAATCGAAAATAGTCTGGTTTCTGAGGTAAGGTTGATCAAGGAATATGCACGGAGCTGGTTTGTAAGATCTGTGAAGAGGAGAGACTCCCATGTACCTGTAGGCCCCAAGAACTGTGAAAGAAACTCTGTAGCTCCCTTCAGTTCTGCCTGGGATGGTCCGGCAAGAGGGAATGTATATAAAGAGGCTTTGCTGAATATTTCCTCTGAGATCCCTTGATGATGGAGAAAAGAGCATAGCTGTAGAAGCTTTTGAGAACCTGGACTAAGCTGTTTAAAGCTAATCTGCCATGTAGTATAAACTGTCCAGGCATAGTTGTCATGTGACTGGGCAGGTTTTTTACTGAGCAGCCGGGTACGATTCTCTGTAAACAGTGCAAGATAACTGTCAAGAGATCCAGACTTTGCTATAGATGCGCCAGCCTGAATGATTGCAAGGGGGAAATAACACAAGGCCTTGAAAGTATGCTCAACAGTGCAAGTAGACTATATAAATGCAAGTACTAACCTTGACAATCTGTGCAGAGATTTCTTGATTTTTTGGTGTGGTCTCTTGGACTGCACTTCTGAGCAAGAGTACAGCTGCATCTGCCTCTTCCATGTCTGAGATGAGGGAATGTGAGCCAGCATAAACACAAAGTCCAGGATTCCGAGATGTGATGAGGATGCTCCCATGATTGCACTGAGGAAAATAGTTGTTCAGGTTTACTGTAGGATCATCTGCATTATCAAAAAACAGGAGCCATTCATTAGCTGTAGATCTCAGCCAGTTCAGCGCATCTTCTGGAGTATTCCCAATTCTCTTTTTGATGGCAATATCCTTGAGGCCTGCACTGATTGTCTGAGGAGTACTGGTGTCAACATGGAAACTATCAGAGAAGCTGGTAGGGAAAGAGTAAGTTGTATAAGTTGTATGTCCATAATGGTGTCTCACAAGGATGCCTCCTGAATGAATTTGAGTGCAATTTGTGTTTTTCCAGCCCCACCAAGACCATGGAGCAGAAAAATGTGTTGTTTGCCCAGATCTTGACTGAAATATTTATGCATCTTATCAAGCACACCCTGTTGACCATGGAAAATTCTTGTTGGAGGAGGACAATTGTTGATACTTTCGGTGGTCTGAGGAACATCTGGAAATGACAGTTTGATTGTGGTGGCCTTCTATGTAAGTGAGCATCATACCAGGTACCAGTGCAGTCCACTTGTGCATCTGGAAGTTGGTTTCCATTGTTGCCATGAGCTAGAAATTATGTGAGAAAAAAGTTGATGCAATTTTTGAAGGAGGTACCACAAAATTCAAGCGTAAATTTTGTATCCTGATTTGATGACTATAAATTTGGTCCGCCGTGTCATCTACCCTGATTATTTCCTTGAAACGTCCAAGTAATCCTTCAGGTTCTCTTAGTAGAGACTGTACAATCTCTAACACATCTTGCAAGCATCTAAGCCAGCAAAGAGATTAACAAGATGGATCATAAATTAGGAAGTTGGACTGGCCTTTCAAGGTCTTCGCACAAGCTCCGGAACCTGGTGGCAGCTACATCACCATGTCTTGATACTTGGTCTTGAACAATCTTGATGATCTCGAGAGTATCTTTGCACAGCCCTTCGAGGTCCTCCTGATTTTTTTTCACTTTCTACAGTAGCAAAATAAGCTGGGCTGCAGAGTATGGTTCTTGAAATAGTGACCTGAACTGTCTCCAACAAAGCCACCACTGTTCTGAAGACACCCTTGATATATGGGAAAGGCAGGCAGTCCGCTCCGGCAGCGATTGCTTTTGCAGCCATCAGGGAGATGAGAGCCCAGTCCGATGTTGATTGGGAGGAAGTCTTGGGTCCTAGACCCCTCCTTGAAGCGGAGCTGGAGCCCCTTAGATACACTGAGCTCATTGCGGACATGATGGAGGAGAGAGACAGAGATGAGAGTGATGACGAGGTCTCCAGAATAATTCTGATCCATCTCCAGCGGCCATGGAACTTCGGATGCCATGCCGCGGAGTTCATTTGCATCCGGGAATGCCCAGTAGTTCCCACTCGCGCTGTACAAAATGGCTTGAAACGGATCCATCATATTTTAGGCCAATCAGGATCATCCAGTTTATAGATCGTTCGCCACAGGATTGATCTGCACATGGTTTTCGGCGTTAGAAGCTACAGACCCACCACCGTAAGACTTTGCGAATGCGAACTTCTCGAAACCGGCGTTCCTGAGCGAGAGTGTGCCACGCAAATGCTACCTATCTACCTCCCCACGGAGTGACGGCAGCGACAGCAATGGTGATCCACTGTCCGCGGAAGATGTCTACTACCTGGCAGCAGGCGAAGCAAGCGGCCTAAGAACGGCAGAGACGTTATGAAGAGAAAGACAACTTGAACAAAGGGCAAGTGGAAATGTATTCGGGGCATCGATGCCGACACTCTTCGTCGGAGCGGTTGCGTACGGGGACATGGGCTGCTAATGGGCGTGTCGCGCTGGTGTGGAATTCGCACGTTTCGCAGTGAGTCTGGAGAAGAGAGAATTTCGAGCTATTATCGCATATCGGCCACTCGAATGACACACGCGCGCGTCGAAGGATACACAGGTTTTGAGCTACATACCAGCTTGATTGTCAGATCAGTACGCTGGAGATCTGATAAGAAAAGTCGACGAGATCAGCGATACGGATCCGGAGTCCGTCGGACGTTTCGAGAAGTAACATGGATACCATTCAGAGTCCCCGTCCAGATCCAACCACCGTTGTTAGCCCATTCAGAAAAAAAGAATCATGACAAATCAGAGTTTACTCTGCATCAAAGGCCTCCTACGTCCGTGCGACGACGAGGATGATCGCCTTTCACGCTCCTTCCGATGTCGATTATCATCAGCGTCGACACCGGCCACTCTGCGCACCGTCGCCCAATCGACCTTTAACTTCTCCGCTTTGTACGCGTCCTCGAAGGCGGGGTTGCTTAGCACCGCCCACGCGATGCGCTCCTCTGAAGTCTGCCCGTCCGGGTGAGACACTTCAAAGTCTGGCGTGCGCGCGTGCGCTATCGAGGCGGCGTGAATGAGGATCGACCTGTTGCATCAGAGTGAATGGGATTTGCCACGCTGATTACAGTGGAGGAGAAAACTTACGCTGTCAGCCCGAAAACGGGTTTGATGCCTCCTGCCTCACGGCCGGTGAGGAAGCGATGCGCACGCGACGTGCGTGGGATACCGTTCGGTCCTGGATACATCCAGTCGCTAGTGGTGTGGTACGGCACCTCAATCAGTTCTGGTTCCGTTGGGAACGGTGGCGTGGAGGAGAGGAAAGATACAAGTGGGTGCGAAAAGAGCGACGCCACTTCCGCCGTATTTAGAATAGGCTGTATGCGAATGGTTGTGGGACTGGATAAGAAGAGGTAGATAGGAATGACTGACACGAAGAGTATTATCCAGGATGAGGACCACAACTCTGAATAATATGTCCTGAGTGAAAGCGAAGGTGTCTCCAGAAGGGCGACGCACGGGGTAACGATTAGCTGGTTAGACGCCAGGGATGGTTCCAGGATGCAAAGTAAGGGAACTTTCAGTTTATCTAGTGGAAGTCCAATCTATATGCAACCATAAGACGGTTGGTATGGTCATAACATTGGTTAAAAATCACCTCCTCAAATGCTTCGCGCCGCTACCGAATAGTTGAGCGTGAGTTGATCCCAGAACACCAGATGTATGTGACCCGGCTCACCGCTGTATCTTCGATCGTCCTATCTTCAGGATCGACCTTTCCGCCCGGCAACACGGTATCTCCCGCATAAGAGCGCAAAGTTGTTGACCGTCTTCCACTCGGTGAGCAGGACAAGTCCAGTGAACACCCTAGGACGTACCGATTCAATAGGACGTACAAATCGCCGAAACGCCCAACAAACAATGCCACAAGTACGGCGGCAGACCGTGAGCGAGGATACGGAAATTGAGGTTTTTTCGGGCGATACTCCGAAAGTCGACGAAGACATCTAGGGAGTTTCTGGTCAGACGTCTCCTCGGCGTCCGCTGTGGATCAGGGGCGCGGTAAAGCCAAGTACCGTTTGGATTCTGCGCTGAGGGCCGGGATACGGGCATCACTGAGCTTCAGACGTTTCGGACGGTGGTAATCCCGAAGGTTGAGCGGTTTGGGAGCTTTATCCGAGTTCGACATGGAAGCAAGCGAAGGACGAACAGGATCCAGCTGACGTAACGACAGCTAAGCCGCCGCATCGGCACGCATCGGTGATGTTCGGCCGAAAAAGCTGAACTTCTCAACCACGGTTCATCCAAAGCACTCAAAGCTCTCAGAAAGGCCCAATATTCTAATCTTTTACAATGATCGTACTGCCCTCATCTAGAAAAATGTATGAGGTATTTATCTGTACAAGTTACTAGTACGTCTGCACTGACACACATTAATTGCAGACACCGACAGAGACTTGTCTGATTATTTTGGTTCAGGCCTCTGTGGAGTAATTTTACAGTTCGGATATTACTGGACCTCAATTCCTCAGCCAGAAACAAGGGCACTTCCCGAGAGACGACCTGAAACTTGGAGAAAGCACGAAATTTTTGGTGTTTCAATTTCGAGACCGTTGTATAAGCTTGGCATATCAGAGGCGCCCATTTACGGCGTCCCACAATCCTCCCGAACCTGAATTGGGTGCGGTCTCAGAGTGCGGTCCGAGCGGGATGAGCTATGGGCACATGTGGGCGACAGGTGTGATTGTCTGCGTGGGAAGATGGCAAAACAAGGTTGCCGAGCAGCCGTCGCTTGTTGTTCTTCCCTTCCATTGTCTCCATCTGGTTTCCGCTGGTCTCTGCGCAACGGAAAATAATAGAGCGGGGGGTCCAAGCTGTTGTTTCATGACCGCCGTTGCCATTTTATCCAAAACCTGTGGCCACACCCTTGTACCTCCGAACAATGGCCACACTCGCTGATCTCGGGACGGCGCTCATCTAGCTTCATCCATCCCAGGTACAAGACCAAGCCAGAAGAATAGACGGCGGTTATAATCCCCTCCTCCGCGAAGCGCAAGTGCTCAGCTACATACTGAATTGAAACCTAAACCAATTGGCAACACAATGTGCTGGCCCCGCTCCTTCTGTTGTCGATGTCCTGGCCCCTCATCTTTTCCGTGGCCACCATCACTGACCTTTGGGAGAACCCCCCGCCGACCCGTGCATCCCCCGACGAGTATGTTCTCCCTTCAAGTTGTCGAGCTAACTCTCATCGTAATCTTGATCCAGATTTTCCCTGGAGTCCACTGCCATGGCCGTTTCTCCCCCTCAACAACACCCCACCCCCAGATCCTGTCATACCGCGCAGCCCATGGGACAGACGCCGCCGTGTACACTTCCAAGACGATGAACCCCCGCACCTCATCGACGTCCCACCCGCACCCTGTGCGCCGATGGAGCCTTTCCTTCCTCCGCCGTCGCCTGCGCCCTGGGCACAACAACACGCGCATGCGCATCTAAGCCCCGAACTCTGTGGCCCGCGCGGCACATATCCCCACCTCGACTGGGACATCACCACCTTCCCCTCCGCCGGCAAGCGCCTCACTTCTCCGCACGCACACGGCGCCGCCCCCGCCTTCGACTCGCCCGCGACCTTCCCCCCCGCGCGCCTTCTCACGCTCTCCTACGCGGACAGCCCCGTCCTCCTACACTGGGAGCGTCACTGGGGCCCGATCCTCGTCCGGGCGCAGGGCCACCCCGCGCACGCGGTCACGGTCGAGGACGTCCTCGACGCCGTGCACGCGTACTTCAATACCCCACTCGGGCCCGCCGACGCCGCGCTCATCTCCCCACCCGCCTGGGGCCTCATTTCCGACGCCTATTACAGGCGCCTGCCGCAGTCCCCGAATATGTGGGCGTACGACGCGAAAAGAGGGCCGCTACGCGTTGATGTGTTGAATGGGGCAACGAAATTCGATGGTCTGGAGCCTTTGGGGCGGGATTATTTCCGGTTGATGCTCACGACGTAGGCTCGGGCGCGCTGGCTACATTCGACGAATTATTTCTTGGCCTTTCTTGGCTTTCTTTCTTGGATCACGAGAGTAACGACGCGCTATGAACGAACGCTTGATAACATACAAACTGTATATACGTGTACTTACGATAATACTAATGAACGAACACAATCACGACTACGCTAATATCACAATGACGAACAGAATACGAGTGAATGTATCATACATCTCTTCCAAACGCGATTTCAGAACGACGCCATCATATCCATTTCCTCCTTCGACGCATGAAAGGCGCGGATGCCTTTGCGGCTGCAGTTTCCGCACGGGAACGACAGCCCGTACGTGCATTTGTTGCTACGGAGTGGATTCACGTTGTAAGCTCGAATCCGACGCTCAAATTGAATTGAACCTCACCACAACTTGCAGTGCCATTCGCGCCAGTCCGCGCATTGGTTGCAAACCGTGCAATGCGTACTGTGGATTGAGAATCTTAGGCTTGCAGTGAAACAATATATCAAACGGAGACATACGTAGAGTCTGACTGCTCAAGCGAGTCGCGGCAGAAGGAGTAGAAGAACCCATAGCTCGACTGGAACCAGTTCTTGAGGCTGCGGCGTCTCTATTCAATAACAATGGGAAAACAAACGTCAATGCCGACCGAGGATTGGAGTGAAAGACAACGACGGACCAAAGCCAACTGCTCAGCGGCAGGCAGATCGTGATAGATCTTTGCCTGCGCCGCGTCCGCCTCCGTCGCCCACGCATAGTCCTCACTCGCCCACCCGCGCACGATACCCTCCCAGAGCTGGTCCCCCGCCGCCTGCCACCAAATCCGCGCCCCGTCCGCCCGCTTAGCGTTCTCGCGCATGAGCTTGGAGATGAAGCACCGGCTGAGCTGCGCAGGCCTATCCGCGGGATCGGTGCCAAAGATGTACCCCAGATCGCCCATCTTGTTGTGGCATGTCCCCACACGGGCGCACGCGCAGTCTGCCTTGCAGCCGAACCCGCCTTTGTGGCACCCACAGCGCGCCGTTTTGCACGCCGTCACGCTCTTGCAGTTGCAGAGCTCCCCGGGTTCGCGATCCTACAGAGGGGAAAAAGGACAGTACCATGAAAACCCGAACTCGTCTTTGTACATGTGGAGTAAAAGACGCGAACGTGCCTCGGTTTCGAGTCGCTGGTATCGGGGGTGAGTGTCACTATTGAGAACGCCAGAGGGACAAATCTTGGCGTACCGCCTCATAGATAACATCTGGTCCTTCGGTGGCACCATCGTAGGCCTCATCGACGTCGTCGTACATGGTTGTTCTGGTCAAAAAACGCGTAGTGTCACGGGGTCAAGGGGTCACATTTATTTCAAATTCAGTCACAGTTCTAGGTTCAGCCACGTTTTGCAGTGGGAGAATAGTAGGACTTTGCAGGTTATCTGAACTGATTCAGAACTACTACACTAATACATACATGAACGGATCTAGACAGAGCCGCAGAGGTACGTATAATTAGCGACATATTCACACGGTTCAAACTTCAAACATGGTGGTTGGTTCAGCTGAGCACGCCCAGTTGTAGTACAACCTTAACTCAACCTTCTCTGAACCAAACCTGAGGAAACGTATCGCTGCATTGTTCCACCGCTCGATGATCCGTTTGAATCCATAAAATGTCCTGGTGTGGATTCCAAATGACAATGTGGCGCAGGTGATCTTTGTCCGAGACCAACAAAGGTATCTTCAAAAGAACTGAAGATAGATACAAACCAGTGATAAGCCTACGGCGCGGCTGGGAGCGGAGCTAAAACCAAAATCGAAGGAACAGAGGGGGGACGTGTGTGCAGTAAAACCGCTCACAGGGCCGTGGGATTAATGACAAAGTGCGAGGGTGTCCAGCGAAGGTTCAAGCGCACTCGCAGGAACGGGGGCGTGGGAATCGGAGCCGCAACGACGAAGGCGACTTGAAATCGGCGAGGAAGTACGATAGTGGACGCAGTGGACGACGAGGGACACGAGAACGAGGGCGAGAGCGATAAGAAAGTGCAAAAAAAACGAGTTTTAATTCGAACTGAAGCGGGGAAATCTTCGTTGTTATTTCAAGTTGAACTACCTACATTTTATACAAGAAAAATATGGTCTAGAGTAAGTAAAATAGAGTCAGCTAATGAATAGAATAATAAGCAAATGAATAGACTAGTCAGCAAAATATCGCTGAGACCGGGGTAGGGCGCCCGAGAACATGTAGAAAGTAAGCAAGAAACTCCGAATTAAATTACTAAGGTCAGGAGATTGGTAAGATGAGACCGGAAAATTCGAAAGAAAAGGCAAAGTTCAGGGGGCGGGAGCACAGGATTGTAGAAATAAATGGAGGGGGGCGGTGCCTTAGTTCGGGCGGCGCAGTCAACTTGCTCGGTGATCAGATCCGGTGAATAAGCCGGATTACGCGGGTAGCGCCATACGCTGCTCATCATCTCCTCCCCACTGAAATTGTGACTGTCCTCAGTCACTCGTCGTCTGCGCGATGGCGATGCTGCATGTTGTTAGGGTACGGGAACTCCTCCCCACTGGGATCTTGACTCTGGGACGACAACACTGGTTACGGCGCTGGCTCGGCAATCACTTCGGGTGTGTCATCTTCGGGATCCTCGAGCGTGGACTCCTCGAGCTGGCGCAAGCGGTCGGTCGAGATATCAATGAGGTTGTCAAGAGGCGGTAACGGGATCTTCTCGCGTGCAAAGTACGGGATTACGCGAAATGCCGCAATCGGCCGGTGTAGGACTGATCCGTCGAGTTCGCAAAGAATGTACGCGCCGCCACGATTTCTGGAGATGACGATGAGTGGACCCAAGTACCTGCTGCGCATCTTCCGATTCAACGACTTCTCTATCGCAGTATTCCGCATCAAGACTAAATCACCGCGCTGGAAATTGAAGTCGCGTATGGTGCTGGCGTGATCGCGCTCAAAACGGGTGGCCGCCTGGATACGGGCTTCGAAGACTTTCGAATGGAGCTCGGCAAGCTGTTCACGTCGTTTCTGAAGAATTATCGCCCGACGGGCAATCAGATCCGTGGACGAGAGGATGGACTCGGGTGGTGGTAGGAGATAGGTGGCCTCGGAAATGTCGATAGGAAGGAGGGGATGGGTTCCGGTTGCGCCGAAGTAAGGTGAGCATCCCATGCGTCGGCGAACAGTGACGCGCTCGGCCCAGAATACCGAATAAACTCCAGTATGCCATTTAGATTGATCTCCATCAACGGCTTTATACAATGATTGTCGCACATCATAGTGTGGGCGTTCGGCAAGATTGGCGCGTGAATTGTAGCCCGAAATGCGGATATGTCGGACCTTGTACTGCTTTTCTAAATATGCCAGCGCTTTTAGGAAAGGTGTGCCGTTATCTGTCACAATCTCGACGAGGGTACCCCAGCGGCACAAGATATCTTGAAAGATCCAATCACCAATGGATTTGGCGTTCTCTTTGCGAAGCATCCGGAATTCGGGGTAGTGAATGAGCGAACAACGACCCTGAACAATGTATCTGAAGCCTCCGCTCGGCGGTAAGTGCATTGTGTCCATGTACATTTTGGAGAATAGGGGAGCAGGCGTTGCAACGGTAGGCGGAATATTGATCTTCTGGAGCTGGCGTTGCTGACACAAGAAGCAGGTGCGAATAAACCAAGTGATGTCGTTGGCCATATAAGGCCACCAAAAACGTTCAGCAACAAGCGCGCGGGTCGCGAAGAATCCTTTGTGACCAACATCGTCATGGGCCGATCTGAGAATGAATAGTCGCCGGCTGGGGATAACAACGAGTTTGTGACGTTTCTGGGGGTCCTTACGCCATAAGGATCCATCTGTGAGGTAAAACTCCATGCAATAGCGCACGAAAGACTGATATTCGGAGTCTGACATGTCACGAGGGCGTTCCAACTTGTCAAGCCACACGCGTACGAGATCAACTCGGTAATCGGCAAGTTTGGCGGCATCGGACCGAGGAACTAGGTCATAGGCAAGCGACGGAGGAGCTTCCTCCTGCTCGGGAACGACTTCGGCAGCAAGAGTCGCAACGGTATATTGGGGACGGTGGACATATGGCGAGTCGTTGATCATGTGCATAAACCCGTGAACTTGATCAATCCAGTCGTCAAAATCATCATCCGACTCGGGCTCATCGCCGGGCTGCGGAGGACGGCGCGAGAGACCATCGGGGCGGTGTGAAGTTCCGGGAACATGGACAAGAGTGAAGTGGAAGGTGAGAATTGCGAGGATCCAACGATTGATGCTGGCGCTAGGGGCTAAGTCGGGATTGGAAAGCATCCCTTTGATATAACGTGCGTCAACTTCAACAACAATATTTCGTAGGCCAATCAAGTAGACTTTCCAGGCACGAAGGGCACGGAACAAGCCGTAGAGTTCAAGCTTAGGCTGCGAGAAGCGTGCCTCGCGATCATTCAACGTGATGGAGCCGAATCGGGCATAAAATCGGCGAGCCAGATTATCGGGGTCGCACTGAGCAAGCAAGAAACCAATGGCAATGTAGGAAGTGTCGACAGAGAGAATGACGGGGGAATGGGACGTATAATCAAGCGGGCGCAAGGCGGGAGAGGTGAGTAGTGCCTGTTTCAAGTCTTCTTGCGCGCTAATTTGATCCGGGCCGAAAACAAACACAGCTCCTTTACGGGTGAGCATGACGAGGGCGTGGGCGCGGTGAGCGAAATTCCGAATGAACATGCGCACAACTCCGACGGTGCCAAGGAATGCGCGGACTTCTGACAAATCACGGCAAGGTCCCCAATTCACAATCTTGGGAACACGCTTCTCATCGGGGATACGGCCTTCATACGTGCAGACGTGACCAACGACGGTGATGCTGGGAGCACATAGAATGGCTTTCAAACCAGAAAAGGTACCACCCGAATATTTCATTCGCTGGACAATTCGGTTCAACGTCGCAAAGTGTTCCCAAACAAAACGGCGGATTCCGGGATTTTCGGGAATAGTTTCGTAGGTGCCGTCGAGAAGCTGGTATCGGGAAGCGGGACCGCGGACCGGCACGTCATCAATGTACGGAATCGTGGCTTTGGGAATTTCCGGTTGTAGAATAAAAGTAACGTCGTCATGAAAAATGGGTACTGAATTGGTCCAACCCATAGGAAGTGTGACAAGTCGCAAGGCTCCGTATGGCGTCTGGAAGGTGGTGTAGTCGCGAGAGGACTCCGCGAGAAGGCGTTCGTCATAACCAACATAGAGATCAAGCATGCCGCCACAGGCGCGGCCGGCAAAATGTTCGGCAATCTGATCGGTGAATGGCGGAACTCCGGAATGCTGGATCGTGACAGCGTTTAGGGGCTCAAGACTGTGAACAAGGCGCAAGCTGGTGCCGTCCTTTTTGACGACACAGAACCAACGGGAGCGGTAGGATGAATTTGATGGTTCATACACGCCGGCGGCAATTTTGGTGCGAATAACTTTGCAGACCTGCTCGTAGATGCCGGGAGGGATTGGGATGTTACGCTGAACCCAAGGCGTGTGTGGAATAACGGGGATATCGACAGGCGGGAAGAAGTCAGTGCGGAATTTTCCTCTCTCTGAATCATTCCACGCGAAGCCAGATTCCTGCTTACACATAAAATCGTGCATCAGGTCGCGCTCGGCAGGCAAAAGGAAGTCGCCCGGATGCATATCATCAATGATATCGCGGCGCTCGGATGTGTAGCGGCCGGTAGGAACAAATGGGGGTGGATTCGGATCGAGGGTGGGAAGATCAGCAAGGGGATCACCGTCGATGTGGCGCACGATACGAAATTTATCAGGTAAAGTCCCGAGAACTGGGCGAACTTTTTGAGCGACAGGCTTATACTTCTTGTTCGCCAAGGTTTCGACTGGGGGATCAGATGGAGAGGGGGATGAAGAATGGGGAATATTATTGGCAAGATTAGATGAAAAAGTATTGGCGCGAGTTGAATCGCGCATAGGCACCGCATCAAACGCCGGTTGAACGACAGTATGTGCGTAGGTGACAGTATCGGAGTCGGATCCGAGATTGTTACAGGCTGATAAATAGGTATGCTGGAGATCGGAGATGGAGTAGTCGGAAGAGAGGGCCGTGTATGATTCGATAATAAAAGAGTCGGGATTGTCGGGGTCCTGGACGATGACGAGAGCTACCTCTCCTTGATCAGAGATCAAATCCTCGAGTGTTGAAAATTCTGGGGGCGAGAACGGGGCGGACCACGCGGCACAGTGGGGACGGTCGCAACTTTGTTGGTGTTCGGATCACAAATGGTGATGGTCTGATTTTCATCTGCAAAGTTTCGAACCACACTTTGGGTCAAAACATCGAACGGCCGGCCAAGCAGAATATCGTAAGCGGGGTTTCGGACAACATGAACTTGGAGATATAGAGTGATGTCACCAATACGGAATGGGACGTTGCGCGCGAGACCGAGAGACGGGGAAATGGAGCCATTGGCTGATTGCATTTTCAAGACGATGCGAGGGTCATACGGAAGCCCAAGTTCGTGGCAAATGGCCTCAGACATCGCAATGATTTGAGAACCGCCATCCACAATACTCTCAATCCGTTGCTGATTATCAACCACGGGGACAATGGATCGGATCGCAGAAGATTCCATGGAAACAATCAAGTCGTCGGGGATTTCGCCAGAGTTATAGAAGGTCTCGTACGGGTCGGGGACGACAAAGGCATCGGGCGGGAGATCGAGATGGGCGGCGCGAACAAAATTAGCCGGCATGGAATCGAAAAAGGCAGTATTACGAGCATCCTTCGCTTTCTGCTCCTCAAGCGAGTCGGGGAAAATGTCAATGGCAGGGGGAACGGTTTCAGCGATGAATTGATCTATGGGCGCGCCGGCGGAATTTCCCATAGCTTTCTCCTTCTGGTTCGGGGCTACACGGCGGCTAGTTGTGGCCTCACGAACTTGCGCGCGGACTTCGGGTGACAAAGATAACAACTCCCGCTGAGTGAGAGTGACTTGTGTATCCATTGAACGATCAAAAACAGTATTCGCAATTTTCTCGTCGTAAATTGGCGCGGAAGTGCGATACGCGGGGTCCGGTTTCTTTGCTGGGGCCGGATTTGGACGTGCTCCGACATTACGGTCACGTGGAGGGGCGTAAGCGGCATCTCGCGCGTTCGCAAAAGGGTGTTCGGGCTGAGTAACAGGCGTCGAATTAGACTGGTTCTGAGGGCGAAGAATCACGGGTGGCGCAGGTGCAGATGGCGCGGGAGTGGACACAGGATCAGGAGGGGGAGAACGGCGGATCGGCTGTTCAGGTTGTTCCACTGGTTCGCTGGTTGCAGCGGCACGACGGGCCTGAGCACGGGTACGAAGTGCAAAGATTTCGCGTTCAAGACTGCGAATGCGTTCATCTTCGGATAGGTGGAATGTGTTGGTACTAGCCGCAGTTGAAGTAGAGGATGCCGACAGGTGCTGAGTAGTGGTTTCGAGCATAAGCTGAGCAGCGGCAAGTTGGCCAGGATTTTGGCGATGCCATTCCTCGATACGGGCCCGTAAATTACGGCCTTCAATGCGACGGGGAACAAATGCACCCGATGGGAGAACAACACGGCCATCAGAATCACGCTTGCATTTGCCGGTTTGCATGTCCTCTTCAACATGTGGACACTTGATAATGAAATGCCCAGTCTCGCTGCAATAACTGCAGGACAAATCGGTGCGAGGGGGATTGCCGGATGACTGAGAAGCAGGGGGCCGAGATTGCTGGTTCTGCTGTTGCGCCGTAAGGACTTTGATCAGCCCGGTCATAGATTCGAGCAATGCGGAGATGCCGGGTTCTTGTTTGATTTCCGGCTGAGTCTGAGACGGCTGAGATGAATGTGACGTGGTAGTGGCGACGGGACTATTGGAGGTGTTGGCCAAAACAAATTCAACCGCCTCATTGAGATCCTTGAGATCATACGGATCATCAGGATGAACGTCGGGCTGTTTGATCTGAAGCCGTTGGTGGACGCGATCCCAGAGTGAAGCGGGGGCAATGGCACGACGGAAGGCACGACTCTGCTCCGAAACGGAGAGCCTCTGCTTGCCAAGGAGATAGCGAGTGATCACCAAAAATTGGCGGTAAAATTCGCTGTAATCCCCTTTTGATAAAATCCCCACACGAGCATACTCTCCCACGAGCGCGTCAAGATCGGCAAGAGAATATTTCCGATTGACATCCGTGCCGGGGTAGAGTTTCAAGACAGCGGCTTTGAACTCGTCATAGGACTTGGTAGGCCCGAATTCCTCGAGAGCCTCCCAAATGTCCTGATCATCAACACTGAGAAAGCGCGTCGCGTGCTTCTTTTTCTCAGCACTATCCGTGACAGCGGCGCGCACAAAGTGGAACTCGAGGTCGGTGAAGTAGCGATGAAGCTCGCGGGGTTTAGAAGAGTCGAATTGTGGCGCATTGCGATCACCACGGGCGGGCATAGTAACTGTAGCCATGTTGATAGTCGAAATGGGAGTGGGGGCTCGAGTGATGGGTGGAGTGTAAAAGAAATAATTCAACGGCGGCGAGAAGGGGTCGTCGGGGTCGAAATCAATGTTATGCCGAGCAACACGGGCTGGGACAAGAACTAAGAGGTCGGAGTCGGAATCCGAATCACTGGGGTTGTGATCGGAAGCGTCAAGAAGATCGTGGGGGTTCTGATGGACGCGAAGAAACTCGTCGCGAAGAGCGCTGCGAGGAGTGGGACGAAGGCTGCGAGACGAGCCTGAAGCAATGGCGATATGGAACCCCTCGCGGTGGGCTCCAAATATGATAAGCCTACGGCGCGGCTGGGAGCGGAGCTAAAACCAAAATCGAAGGAACAGAGGGGGGACGTGTGTGCAGTAAAACCGCTCACAGGGCCGTGGGATTAATGACAAAGTGCGAGGGTGTCCAGCGAAGGTTCAAGCGCACTCGCAGGAACGGGGGCGTGGGAATCGGAGCCGCAACGACGAAGGCGACTTGAAATCGGCGAGGAAGTACGATAGTGGACGCAGTGGACGACGAGGGACACGAGAACGAGGGCGAGAGCGATAAGAAAGTGCAAAAAAAACGAGTTTTAATTCGAACTGAAGCGGGGAAATCTTCGTTGTTATTTCAAGTTGAACTACCTACATTTTATACAAGAAAAATATGGTCTAGAGTAAGTAAAATAGAGTCAGCTAATGAATAGAATAATAAGCAAATGAATAGACTAGTCAGCAAAATATCGCTGAGACCGGGGTAGGGCGCCCGAGAACATGTAGAAAGTAAGCAAGAAACTCCGAATTAAATTACTAAGGTCAGGAGATTGGTAAGATGAGACCGGAAAATTCGAAAGAAAAGGCAAAGTTCAGGGGGCGGGAGCACAGGATTGTAGAAATAAATGGAGGGGGGCGGTGCCTTAGTTCGGGCGGCGCAGTCAACTTGCTCGGTGATCAGATCCGGTGAATAAGCCGGATTACGCGGGTAGCGCCATACGCTGCTCATCACCAGTCACAGTAACTCCGCTCAAATGAAGCGAATTGATGTACTTCTCCTTCACGCGGAAATTATCGGCGGTGATGTTGACCACGGAGGGATCGGTGAACGTGAGTCTGGCGTTCTTGTAGTTTCATTTTGGCCAGCCGACTACCCTGTGCGACGTTTCGTGGATAACGACATATACACCATGGAAGTACGAGTGAAAAGCTTTACCTTTTCGACGTAGAATTCATACGGGTGATCAGCCACTTTACGATGGTAGAACCGTGCGTGCTATACGAGAATTCGACTTCAACGACGCTGTACAACGAGCCGCGTCAACAGCTGAAAGAGGCCCGCCGGTGTGTTTAAGTTTTTTGACTGCCAGTGGGATGTCTCCGACTCACCCATTGAGAACTTCTTGTCCATTTTGAAGCCGTTGAACGAAACAAAACAGCTTGAAGGTCGAGACGGGCGTCCGTGTAGGTTGTCTGGCTGGATGGACGGAAACGAGCGGGTAGATACTGACGACGAGACTAATCTTTGACCCAATAAGCGTAAAGGGCTGGAGTTTGGGAGTTGTTTGGGAGCTGTGGGATATGTGCAGGTGACGAGAATTATGGTGGGCGCAATGTCCACGGCTGGCCTCGCAACAGCTCCTCACTGGCGAGCATGCGGAATACTTGGCTACTTGGCGATCACCTCAGAAACTAGTGCCAGGGATGGTTAAAGACAAACAAGACGGAAGCATTGTCCACAGCTGGCCTCACAACGGCTATTTACTGGTGAGCATGATACTTGGCGATCGCCTCAGAAACCAGTGTCAGGGATGATTATAGACAATCAGGACGGAAGCATGGGCCACCGTTGGACGCGCATGCACCAAAATAAATGTTGTCACTCTAGGAGTTTCTCGAGGTTCATTAGACAAGTGGAAGAAAAGCTTGTTGTGAGTTTTGGGAGCGAGAGATGAGCTGGGCCAAAAACGACATTCAAATATCTATGCGGTAAGCTCAAAATGTGAACGTCAACGAGCTTAATTCTACCTTAGTCTCTTTTCTTAAGAGGCGGGGATATCCGGCGACTGGTCTGCTGGATCATATGTACCAGATAAAGAAATGACAAAACGAAAATCGCAGCGGTCCAAATCTCGACATGGACTAGGTCTTCATGGACTCCGGCAGGCGTTCGAATGGTTTCCACCGACTGCCGAAGAGGACGCACGGGTAAGATTCGGGAAAAGGATAAATCGAATGAGTCCTTGAATTCAGGTGGCAAGGACACGAAGTCCTGGTCGGGAACTGCAACGAAATCAGAGAGAGCGGAGTGAAAAGAGATATGTTTTACTGGAGTTGGGGCATGAGAGGAAGATAAAGGGCATCTCGAGCTCCGTAACTTGATATCGGACGGCAGACGCAGCTCCGTAGCGTACATGCAACGGCAATTCGACCCGGATCGGAGCACCACCTAGAGGAAGGGGGATATTGAGGAGAATCGAAGATTCTGATTGGTGTATAGCGGCTAAAGGAAGCTCCAAGTTCGAATGTCCTACGTGTCGGAAGGTGTAGGAATCCTGGTAGTTCGCCAGCTCATATGGATCGACGAAAATCAAGGGAGGCAGCGGCTGGTAAAGATGTAGGCTGCACACATACAGGTCTGTCTGGATTTCGATCGTAGTTTGGATAGAAGGATGAAAACTATTCGGCTGACGCAGCAGAGAGGTTTGCGTGGAGTTGGACATGGTCGCTGCGGCAGGAAGAAGCGGGCCGCGATCAGCCGATCGGCTAGTACATTTAATAAACAACAGTCAATAGCTCTCTCGTCTTCCTATATTTCGCGCGAATCCGACTCTCTGCAGAAACCAAGCGAAAACTCTGCGATCTAACATGGCTCCAAAAAATATCTCTATCTCGACGCCTGTCACGATCCTCGGCTCGGACGCGCGCGCGAAAATGAGACATGTCTAACAGCGGAGCGGAAGCAAGTGCAAAAAAAACACCCCTGAGGGCAAGCCTCAAAACGCTTCTTCTCTTCTTCTCCCACTACAATCTTAACTCATCTTCTGCATTCATACACTTCATTCTTCAAAATGCCCCAGTCTGGAAACCTTATGAACCTTACAGGATGCCTCGTCGACGATGGCCGCCTAAAACTCGAAAGGATAGTCGGCGCAGGCGCATACGGCAAACTCTACAAAGCTATTGACTTCTCTTCCTCTTCCTCTTCCTCCTCTTCCTCCTCCCCGCCCTCCACAACATTTTATGCCGTGAAATGCCTTAGGAAACCCAGCCCGCGGTCCAAAGACGCCAAATTCCAGGATCGCGAGCGCTCGCTCCATCGCAGTGTGTCCTCCCACCCCAACATAGTCACCCTTCACCGCCACTTCAACGACCGCGAGCACGTCTTCCTGGTCCTCGACTTTTGTCCCGGCGGAGACCTGTTCCATGCCATCACGGACGGGGACTATCACAGGAAACCGGAGCTCATCAAGAGTACATTCATAAGCCTCATTGATGCGGTTCGTTTCTGTCATGAGCGCGGCGTGTACCATCGCGACCTCAAGCCGGAGAACGTGCTCTTAAAGGAGGCAGGCGGGAGCCCTTTCATCGCAGACTTTGGCCTCGCCACCCAGTCCAAGATTTCGCGGGACGCCGACTGCGGAAGCGCTGCCTATATGACGCCTGGTGAGTCTTTCTCTCTCTCCATGCACGAGTACCTCCTCTCACATACACATCTCCGCTTAGAATCCTTCGGCTGCGCTTCGTCGGCGTACTGCCCGGCTCAGAGCGATGCGTGGGCTCTGTGCATTACCCTTATCAACCTTGTGACAGCGATGAACCCGTGGCACGGCGCGCAACCCTCCGACGCGCGCTGGAACTCGTTCAAGGCCGATCCAGACTACCTCCGCGAGATCCTGCCCATATCGCCCGAACTCAACGAGCTCCTGGGGCAGTGTTTCCGGATCGACCCCGCCGCACGCCCGTCCCTGACCCAACTATGCGACGAGGTGCAAGCGATGGAGGAGCTGTGGATGAGTGACGCGGATCTGCAGCGGGCGCCGCCGGGCGTGCGCCGCGCAGCAGGGTGGATGGTTCCGAGCGCGGGCGCTTATGACCCTAGTGACTACAGCTGCCCCACAGGCTTGCATGCGACCCCGAGCACTAGCGGCAGTGGATACAGCTCCCTCGACGGGAGGCGCCCCCGCCCCGCTGGCCTGGAGCCACAGCATCTCGACGTCCCCGCCCTGAAGGCTTTCCCGTCGCGCAGCGCGCCTCATTCATCCGCAACGGCGAGTAGCAATCCGCAGGGCCCCACGCACCTCCTTCGCCTGGATCTACCGTCTCTTTCCGTGTCGGAGTCCTCCTTTGGTGCGCAACAACACCGTACGCCCGACGGCCCTGGCAAGTTCAAGCGCTTCATGCGCCGTCTGGGTGTTTGGCGGAAATGGTATGTCGCGCTCCCCTTTTTCTCGGCGTTCTTGCTCTAAATTACCATCAGATTTGCATCGAGAAGAGAGATCTTCGGGGGGTCGAATTCGGAGTCGTTTTTCGGTATGTCTCTCGTTTCTTTCTTGTTCGCTGCTGACATATCCATCTCCAGGAAAGTGAGAAATAAATGCAGAAAATAAGTCGATAACCATTCGCTCGCTCCAGCCACTATCGGTCAGTCGTCACTCTACCTTCGTCCCCTTCCTTACGCTGACGCCGTGAGTGTAGGAAAACAAAATTCCAGAAAACATCAAAACATCGTATAACTATAAGCCCGAAAGATATCCCGGCCGCTCGAACCAAATGGGAAAATGTAGAGAAAACGAGAAAATATTCGAGGCGGGCGATAGAGAAAGTATTGGTGCCCTGAGCTGCTGTGTGGAGTACTCTATACTTGAATTGAATGTCTCGTTCGTCGTCCTTCGTCCTTTGTGTGAGATGTTCATGAATCATGAGAATAAGAATACATTATAAACATTATCATCTAATGACGGCAGTTTATCCACCCGTGCAACAGCCAGTTCTATCCAGCCTAGACAAACTCAGATTCCGTGCATCTTATATACAGAGCAGCGGGTTCACGGCCATCACTAAGCATTCGTCGTCAGTAAACAAGCACAGCTCGAGACGTAAAATGAAGGCACATACCCTGCCCGAAATAAAATACGTGCGCGGCGTTGATACCTGTCGACGCTGAACATAACAATTAACCTGAGCGACCGGGGCGAGGGCAGGAGAAAGCAGACACGCACGTATGGAATCACTGCATGTCGGGTCCTCCCCACCAACGCACTGTTTGACCGTCGCCGTGTCGGCCTCAAGCAGAGGGTCTTCGAATTGCCAATATTCCGTCGCACTGTAGGGGGGGTGTTGGTTCGTATCTGTCTGTGCTGGGTAAGAAAGAGAAGGAAACGCACTGGTGCTCATATCCAAGCGCCTGCGGGATTATAGTCGGGACGCCGTCTGAACGGAATATGGAAGTAAGTAATTGAAAGCAGAAAGTCTCTAATCATGCTATGCTAACCAAATGTGTGCACGCCTGCATGCACGTCAGCCAAATTCAAGGTGAGGGTTTGAATGAAGGCGTACCTCGGAAGATATTATCAACACCGAGTGTCGACTCCGCGAAAGCTGCCCATTGTGGATCGCCCGTGCGAGGCTGGCCTGTCCAGGCAGGCGTCAGTAAAACATTTGAATATGGAGAAGGATTGCCGACCGAAGGTGTAGAGCTGCAACGTCGTCGCACTGGGTAGCGCTGCCTTCAGTGATACCGCGCTAAGCGCCGCGATTGCGGCGCCGAGACTGTGCCCTGTAGATCCGAGTATTCAGTTAATGGAACGAAATCAGAGGAAAGGAAGATTATCGACCTGTGACGATGACGCTGTACGTCGGGAATTGGGCGAGCTGGGCCGTGACGGCCTCGAGAACGTCGTCCGCAACGCTGTTATATGCGGCCAGGAACCCCTGGTGGACCTTGAAGGTCTCGGTGAGGCTGGGCGAGACAAATGGAACCAAGATAAGTTCGATGTCTGAGATGTCCGTTAGCCATTGATGGCATCGAAAGCAGAATGTGAAGGAATAAATACCAGTGAAAGCGTCGGGGATGCTCGACGTTCCGCGGAAGGACACGACAATTTCTTGCCGCGTGTCGTCCTGTGCAATGAAGCCCTGCGTGTCACCTGCCGAGAACTGTTGCGAGGGTGAGATTGGGGGAAGGTTATACATAAATGTCAAGAGGACTGACGGACTGCACGAGCGTCTGGCCGAGAGGGCTCGGGCATATGAGCTGGTACGCAGCGGACGAGTACTTCGTATAAAGCACCAGGTTGTCGTACAGCGTCGAGGAGATATCCCGAGACACAGGGACCGCGGACGACGTCGAGAATAACAGGCCGAAGAACAGGCAGGTCAGAGCACTGCGAGCTTGCATCGTATACAGAAGTTCGCGTAGTGAAAGGTCGGCGTCGACGAACGGACAGAGTGAATTGCCCGCTGAATCATGGCGAAATCAGCTGGCTTATGAAGGAGAGAGATACTAGAGAGACGCAATGCGGGCATCACTGCAATCATGGGACAACATGCGTTAGAATAGGGTCTATCGTGACAACCGAGCACAACCCAAGGGTTGAAGCTATTTTAGGTTGATTTTGGGCCTTAATTTACCCCAGAGATCCCCACGTTTCATTGATGTCGTGTGCCGCGTACCAGGTTTTGATCAAAATTGGAGATACCTCCGTCTTACCCACATGCATATGTCGACCACATGAGACCACCTGACCGTTCAAATTTCAGTTGAAGTTCCGACAAGAGCAAGTCAAGTTTCCAAGGACCCCTGGTCAGACCGAATCCGATTTTTGTCCGAGGCGATTTGAGCGGCCGAACCGTCCACACTAAGGGTAATTTCCTGCTCCGACGCTCTGTGAAAGGGGGACCAACCAAAGACTCAGGACTCACCAGTTTTACGGCACTCAGTTCGGAGTCAGTGCGACACTGTCGTGAGATGCAGCATATACACACCGGAGTTGAGCAAATTTCCGGTCCATACAATTTGATCCGGAAATTATGGGAATATTTTTGAGAATTAATCGGGCCGAAGTTTGTCCAGATACTCACGATATCATTTGTCCCATTATCTATCTTGAAATATTTGGTTTCGTGAGAGGAATCAGGTCAAAGTAAGGTTTGTAAGAGCCTGTTCGGATGCCAGATCCAAATCCATGGATCTGCCCAACCTTCCTTATTAAGTAGCTCCAACATCATGTGATGCTTGTGATCATTTGTGACTCCCAAGTCCTCGCCACTCTATTGACGTCGCCATCAACGATGGGCGCCGTCGTCACTGCGCCGCCCCATCATCCCCCCCGCCCCCGCCCCCTCTCGTTTCTTGCCCGAAAATAGCCGTAAAATCGGGGAAAAATTAGACTATGTTCTATGAAGACATATATCCAATGCATGTCAAACAGAGACACTATATATGGATGGGGAAGGCATCACAAAGCCATTCCCTGGGACTAGCATATGTAGGCCTCCTGGCTGTTGATGCAGATTACAACGATTGGATATGCTTAGTTAGGTTCTAACTGCATTATGATTCAATATATATACTGTAAGTACTTACCGATTGTACACTAATTTCTTTTCCGAATTTACGGCTATTTTCGGGCAAGAAACGAGAGGGGGCGGGGGTGGGGGGGATGATGGGGCGGCGCAGTGACGACGGCGCCCATCGTTGATGGCGACGTCAAGAGATTGGCGAGGACTTGGGAGTCACAAATGATCACAAGCATCACATGATGTTGGAGCTACTTAATAAGGAAGGTTGGGCAGATCCATGGATTTGGATCTGGCATCCGAACAGGCTCTAAATCAACAGTGATTTCAAGACTTCTCAAGTGTTTGCCGAAACTGACGCATTCGGCTTGAGTTTCGGCATAACTGACATCTGGAATTTCGGCAGCAGCGTGGCCAAAGTGGCGCCGAAACCTCAACTTTCAGGCATGCCGAAATTCAAGCCGAATGTGTCAGTTTCGGCAAACATTTGAGAAGTCTCGAAATCACTGTTGATTTACAAGCTTTACTTTGACCCGATTCCTCTCACGAAACCAATTATTTCAAGACAGATAATGAGACAAATGATACGGTGAATATCGGGACAGATTTCGGTCCAATCAATTATCAATAATATTCCCACAGTTTCTGGATCAAATTGTGTTGGCCGGAAGTTTCCTCAACGCCGGTGTGATAGTTGCGAGTCGTGCGACACTGTCCGACTGTCGGCTGCAAGGATCAGCGGATCGTGTCATAAGTTGATGGACACGTCAAGACTCGGCACCTACGAACTCTGTATCCACTTTGCGTGCGCCCAGCTTCAGGTTTGGTTAATTAGAAAGGTTGACTTGGGTATTAGGTTATGGCTCTGGTGAGGTCCCCAGGCATATTGAATATGTCGTTGAAAGTGGACTTGGAAAAATTTATAGAATCTTGCCGGGACACGGCTGATGGCTTGATGGCCGATCTATTTTTGCTACTATTATGCACATTTTGTGCACATTGGGTCTGAATTTCGACTCTCTTTCCTTGCCCGGAGTTTTCCGGGATTGTTTTCTATACATCCTGTATATGATTTTATGAAATAACTAAGGGATTCATAAAGTGGAAGATATTTAGAAAACAGTTGCCGGACCATCAAAGTCAGAGTAATCGGTGAAGATGCTTTTGTTCTGTGCTTCCCGCAGCCCCTGGGACTCCGGAAAAAATCGACCTGCCTCTTCTCGAGGAACTTTCCCTCTGCATGCTCCCTTGGCGATTCGCACCTAACCTACCCGACCCTCCCCACTCTCGCCATCGCATCCATCACCCGCAGCGAACACCTACATTTTTCAAGGCGTTCCCCGCGCTGGAACAGTTTAGTCTGAACTACAACACATGTTTAATTGTGGTAACAACTCTGAGTCTGAGCCAGGCTCCCCAGTCCTTTTGCCCGAATTTCACACTGTGGCGGTCGCGCGGTGTGCGATGTCGTTGGCGCGCGCATCGCGAGGGCGAGTTCATTGACGCTGTCGCGCTCCACTGGTTGCAGAAAAAATGTCCGAAAGGGAAGGGCAGATTCCCAGGTCTCCTCTGCCTGAAGTCGCGCCCTCGCATTCGACGGGTCCCTTCGTCTCAATACGTCCTACGGTTTCGTAGGGTTTCCTTAACTATTGTAAATCTATCTCACCGCTTCGCATTGACGTCTGCTCTCTTTTCTGTACGTATGGGTTTCGGAATCTTTCTCCGCGCTCCGTATCCGCCTTACCGAAGTGCCCATAATCTTGCAACACGAATTAGACGTGCAATTTTCGAATCGAACCATCTGTAGTAATTGCGGGACTTTGAGGTTTTACCCGGAACGGCAACCAGAATGTACTGTATGATTTGAACCAAAAAACTCTCTGGCATCAATCGAGCCTGGAAAATCCCGAAAGAAATCAAAAAGGCGCTTTGAACACTTCGAAAGTGAACATAGTTGAAATTAAAATAGTACAGTATTAAGTGGTACAGTATACTGAGTTACAACCTCAGGTCTGGGGGAAAACGCAAGTGATTGTGGTAGAATTCGTCGAACAGGATGACAGAGGCACCCCGTTCTCCATCGTGTTGAGCAGTGTTGCGGTCCCTGGCCCCATGGTGGGTAGATCCGATGAGCGTGACGCCAGTGCTGTCAGCTCCAGAGTGAATGGCACACGTATGTCCCCGGTCTGCCACGTCTCGATGCCCCAGATCGCGTCGGACAGGCAAAGCACGGGATCCGGTGCGACCGAGTATGGGAATTCATTCACGCCAAGACCCTGGTTTATCCCGTAGGTCGAATACTAAGTTCGGACAAAAATTTTGATCTGGGCCACCTATGTCAGAGGAAAGTTCGGACAAAATGGGACGACAATGCACTGACCTCAGATCTAAAGTTCGGACATGGGTCCGCTGTGGAGCGAGGTTAGATGGAAGTTCGGATGCTGTGTCTCCTATTTCCTTTTTTGTACCCGCGCTGCGCGCTTGCCACTTTGGAGCTTCAAAGTGGTCTCTGAACAATGTGAAAAAAATTAATACCATTGGTTCACTGTCTTACATCGTTGTACAGCTACATCAACACTCGTACTGCCGACAATTCAAGTTCATTGACCGCAACTATGTGGCCCTCGGAACGTTCCGGTCTGGCAGTTTGCGCATCTTCCATCCAACTCTTTCCTTGTCATGCTACCCCAGGATGATGACTCGGAATCCGTGAGGGAGTTCCGAGACCATGTGGAACTTGGTCCCCGCGCTCAGAAGATTTTTCAGGACTTATGGGATGAGAGGGAAGCGCTGGCCAAAGCAGTGGCCAGCCTCAACATGGTCCGGCGGAAAGGAAAGGCAAATATTAGTCTTTTGGACATAGAGGAGAATTTTTGGGGAAAATTGAGGTCAGAAGCAAAGTTCGGACAAATTCGGGACCCAAGGTAGGTTGGCGGCAGAGTTCGGACAAAATCTGGGCGCCGGCCAGTGTCAAAAGTTCGGACAATTTTTTTTGGAGGGCCCAAATCCGTATTCAACCTACTACCGGATAAACCAGGGTCCTTTCACGCCACTCCAGATTTTGGTGACATCTGTGGCCCATGTCTCCAGCCGACCAATTGCTTCTACCGTGAGTTCAATCTCATCACCGGCGGAGAAGTTGCCCACATCCGTGTATGTGTTGCCCGCCTGCCAGTCTGTGTATGTGCTGTATTACCCGGTGGGAGTGTACTTGTTCCATGCTGTAAATAATTGCTACTCAACTCAACTGTTGGCGTGTATGCTCAGAAAGACCCACCAAAATACGAAGTCACGCCGTTTTTGATCTCGATATCCAGGCCCGATTTGACGGTCGCGGTGTTACACAGGGGGGGGGGATATATTATACTCGCGTGGTCCACAACATGAACAACGAGTATAGCCATCGATGGCGACCTAGATAGAAATGTACGCAGCGCGCAAGCCCACCGGATCGACGATGGAGGGCAGGGTAAATATACTCGATACAGTGTTCCACTCCGCCTGGCAAGCAGTTTGAGTGCGACTGAATCCTGTTGACTAACCGTGGAACACGTACCACGGGATCGGATATGACTGCTCCGGCCCAGTTCAAGCTGTGGAAAGCGCCGGGCTCGGAGGTGGCTTGTTCAATGAACTCCTCGTGGCGTGAGATATGGGTAGGTCCTCTCATGCCTGGGGAAGGGGCGGCAAAGATGCTAACGGCGACGAGCATCTGGAGAAGAAGCGTCAAGATAAGCATTGTGGGTCAGTCGTTAACTGAGTTCCGGCACGAGCAACATTTATATAATCTCGCATTGTCCCCAGTGACTAAATTTAAGAGGGTGTCTGGATACATGTCTGGTTAATTTGGAAGATCTACACTGACCTACACCGACCGAAACACACCCAAAAAGTCCTAAACAGATCTAGGCTGGCCTTCACAGTGCTAAAAGTATCGTGTCTTGGCGTCCAGCATCCGAGTCTACAGGAGACCTCGACTTATGTTAAGCTCAAAGTGGGCCGCAGTGAATGTGAAGCTGGCCGGCACTAGAGTTTGTCCAAAACCAGCACTGGTGACCTGTACAAACTGCAAAAACCAGTAGTCTGGTGTCGGTTCGCTACCTGTCTCCTGGAGGCTAGAATGTGTCAGGTTTCCACCGTAGTTGGTCCGACCGTCGGGATTGGGACTTGGACGCGACATCGAATATACTCAATATAGAAGAACAGCGAGTCTTTCCGGCGCCAGCAAACTAAGCGACAATTCTCATCAATAGTCCATCAAACGACAATCTCATAAATCGGCATGAACGTCACCAACCTCGGCTTTTCTGTGTGGTTCCCGCCGTCTCATAACAGCAATGTAGAACACTTGGGATTCAGACCTTAGTGTGGAAGTCGAAGGGCGTTGGATCGAAACAAGCCGTTGCTATTCGTTTTCAGTTTACTTGTGCCAGGCTCGGCTCATGATGTCAGTCAGGCGCAACACAGGAGACTCGAGAGCGAGTCAAGTCAAAGTGAGCGAAAGCGAACGGGGCAAAAAATGATGAAGCCCGTGCGTTGAAAATGGCCATGGCCTCTCCACCCTTCCATCATTTCGGATCTGGGAATTTCAGGATTGTATGTCCCTATTTGGCTGACGTGCTTGAACGTGTCTAATCACGTGTTTGCACCTCAGAGGTTCATCGGTTACGTAACTTATAGTACTGGCAACCGTGACAGCCACTCCTCTCTCCAGAACCACGATCCTATCGATAGTCTCCGAGGTTTATCGACGTCTACAACTCGAACACTTAAACACGTTGGGAGATATAACAAACACTTTCTCAATGGCACGGCGCGCAGAATCCAGACTCAAACGATCGCTGGTGCCGTAGAAATAAACGTCCGATCCCTAATACAACGATTGTTCCCGAGCACCTACATTGGCATCATTGTCATCTCATCTTGAACCGCCGTTGACAATAACTAGCAGCCAGTCGACGCAGGTCGCCCACCGTCAGTGGTTCAGCTTTCAGCAAGGTCCTCAAGTCAAGGCGGCACTACGTTTTCTCTCTCTGCGATGGATTTCCAATGCGGTTGAAGGTGACGTGGACGTCCCCCTATTTATTTGGAGTTTCCGATGGAATAGCAACAGAAACCGCTGTCCAATATTAAACGGCGACGGGTCCTCTTATAAACAGCGACCTCCCTTCTCTTCGCCTCCCTTCTTTAATCTTATAATGTCTCCTCTCCCCGACACCCACATTGCGCTCTCTCAAGCTGAACATAGTCGCCTGGTGCGGTCTAGCCGGAAGCTGCAGGCACTTCTAGGGGAGACGCCGCAAGTCATCGAGAACGCACTCGCCGGCGAGGCCACGCGGAAGGAATTTTCTGCCCCTGCTCCGGAAGGGAACCTCGCCCGTCGACGTGCGGCGAAGACGCTGTCCTCACGTTCTTCTTCCCCGTCCCCTTCACATTCAGGGTCAACGCTCACCCTCGCGAAATCCGCCGTCGCCCTCCGCCCGTACCTCCTTCTCCACCTCGAGCGCCCCGTCGCCCAGCTGCACACGCCCAAACACACGTACGCGCACTCGCTCTCGCCGCCGCCCACCCCGCTCTCCCCCACCAACAGCATCGCGCTGAACAGTGGCCCCAGCACGCCACCCGTTTCGCACACCAGCCACCTAAGCCTCTCGTCCAAGGGCACGGCCCCGATGCGCCGCCGGCAGGCCGCCAAGCTCGCGCGCACCCTCGATGAGAACATCGCCCCTACGCTCGACGAGCCCGCGTACCCCCTCCCCGCCGTGCCCGTCTCCGTGCCGCCTGCGCGCGGACTGCGGCGCGCCGCCAGCACCCTCGGCCGCTCGAAGCCTCCGCCCGCCTCTGTTTTCGCTTTCAACAGTGACATTATGGCGAAACGCACGCCGCTGCAGCGCCCGGCCAAGCCCGCGCTGTCTGCGCCAGTGGTCTCCGAAGCGTCCGTCCCCAACTCCACCCCTGAGACGCAGGTACCCGCGCCCGCGCCCGCACCTCTAGTCCCACGCTCTCTATCAACCCTCGTGCGCTCCCTCTCCACCGCCGCTCACGGGCGCGGGCGTCATCCCCTCATAAAAACACCGCGCTCCCACCGCCGCGCCCAGAGCGTCGCCTCCCCCAGCACCTCGCAAAATGCCTCTGAATCCCATGATTCGCACTCGGAATTGATTTCCACCGCGGACACAGACGCGGAGCGCCAGCACTGGCAGCGGCGGAGGAAGGAGAAGGGGTGGAGTGGGGAGTGGAATCAGGAGGTGGGGGCGGTTGCGAAGCAGTTGAGGCGGCTTAAGTGATCATTCTCAAATGATCCTGGTTTTAATTTCTTTCTTGCTTTCTGTCTCGTTATTGCTTCCCTTCTTCTGTTACATTTTTCTATTTTGGCTGGTGGAAGGACGCGCGTGCATTTCTTTATGGACTCGATCTCGGACTGGTAACGGATCGAGTCCGTGTCCGCGTATAGTACTTTAGTAGAGGAACGCTGAGCGTCCAACTAATCGTAGTAGTACACCCATTATAATTGTGGAACAGTGTTAAAATAATATTACACGTTCTTTCCGTTGTCCAGCCTGTTTGCGGTTTGGAAAGAATGGAGGAACTTTGGCGGGCGAATTCGGAATTGCCGATTTAATCCGATCTCAAGCCGACGGTCACGAGACGGGGTTGATCATTCTTGCTTCCTTCGAACTTCTGTCTCTTTCCGTCTCCGCATCTCGGTTTCGAGCTGTATTCTCACTTGGTTCTCCCTGCGACCAACTATCCATATGCCCGCAATCAGGGAATGTCTTGTACATGTATTAGGAAAGCAAGCACAAAACAGCTTAGACGCTGCGAAGGCCGCCGGTGGAATAAGTACGACATCTCGTCCAAAGAAAGCAGCATCCTACGTCCCCGACTCCCCGACTCCGATCCCCATCCCCCTCTACTCGCCTAATACCGACTATCACCGGCAGGCTCTGTGACGGGCCCCTCGACCTCTTGCTGCCTTGCCGCTGCGTTGTAAGGTGCCGACGCAGCAGTGCCACTCCCTTCTACTTCTGAGGTGCCAAATGGACGACAGACTACGCGTGATGATATGTAGGTGCGCGGCATTGCTGCCAGTAGAAGGGCCGGCACTACGGCTAGGTTTCTCTCCCGTGCACTTCGACACGCCCTTCGTCGTTATATCCTCCTCTCCTGTGTAGTGGTGGAATGCCGGGGCGGGGCGTTACGTTCCGGCTCAGACGGTGCGACGCACGATACACGCCGATTGATGACTCGGACTCTATGATGGCGCGTACGGGTTGACATACGGGGAGCACGGCGGCATGCGAGCCACGACGACGACGGTCCGTATGCCTTCTGCGTGCGCGCAGGTGTGGACGCAGTGTACGCAGCGGACGTCTCTTCCTCACGTGTACCGACTCCGGTGCGCCCTGTGCGCCAGTCTAAGCGTATAGTAAACTCGACTCACGGTCGTCCGGGAGGGCGAGGCGCAGGGCTGGCCCGTGCAAGGGAAGAGTGTACCTTCGTTTGGGATTAATTCACAACACGTTATTCCGTGACTCCACAACCACATGGGCCATGTTCAGGAATGCGGGATCGTTATCCTTCCCCGTAGGCGTTGGAAATCGAAGGTTCCGAATATATCAGCGAATGCTTGTGAAGTGCTTGCCGTATCGCGCTGTACATAAGTTATTTATGATCTTTTCTAGCATTCCTGAGTCGTCTTGGGCTTCCTAATGACAATTTCAGTAACATTCACCCTCGGGCCGAATCTACGGCCGACATCTTCGCAGCGCTGATAGAGAGGCTTCCACAGCTTTGCCAGCATTGCTGATGATGTAATTCCCATGTCTACTGTGTCGTGGCACAAAACACTGCTCTTCCCTGACCTCCACTGTGGTGCGACTCATTGTGACGCATCGTCTAGAAATCCCCCGTATTAGGAAACTCTCTGGTCTGGCGACATGTCAACGGACACCGGACCCACGGTGAAGGACGCCTTGAATGTGGAGACTGCACTCCGCAATGAAAAGTCTGTACTGGATGAGAAAGAGACCGACAAGAAGAAACATCGAGTGGAGCGACCTCCGACAAAATGTGGTTGCGCTTGCGAGATAAACTGCAACTGCAAATGCACCTGTGCGCACCGAGACCACTGTGTGTGCAGAAGTCCTTGCGACGGACAGTGTGGGACTCGGGTTTCACGGAACCTGGTCGTCTCAATTGATGGCACATCCAACCAGTTTGGGTTCCATGTGAGTATCAGTACTTGGCAATGGGATGGGCCTCACCTCGGACAGAACACCAATGTCGTTGAACTTCACAGTCGGGTCCTCACCGATTCGGCGGATCAAAACAAATATTACAACTGCGGCATTGGGACTTATGTGCCGTACCAGAACAAGACGTCCTGGAAATATTGGCGGCAAAAGGTTGACAACGGACTTGATTTAGCTTTCGCGTTGTCAGTCCCATCAGTCCAGTCTTTTTTTCGTTATGGATTAAAGAGACCCAGAAATTTCAAGGATATCATCCTCAAGGCATATCGGTGGCTATCCCAGGCATATAAGCCAGGCGACAAGATATACTTTTTCGGTGCGCCTCGGTAGTCCTTGCGCTTAACAATTCATTGATTGAAAGGCAGGGTTCTCGCGAGGTGCTTATCAAGTCCGAACATTGGCAGGAATGATTGAAACAGTACGGACATCCTGTTTGGTTATGAGTTCCTGTTCATTCAATATGTTGATAGGTCGGGCTCGTCAATGCGGGTAATGAAGAGCTTATCCCTTTGTTAGTGCTCAAACCAACTTGTTATGGCTGCGACTAACACTGAAGCAGTGCATACGAAATCTACTTGGAACGCCATAAAGGAGTAGGTAAGTATAAGATCTTCCATGATTTTGGCTGCTTTGTCATGGACCTGCCAGTGACCAAGGAGGCAACAGAAGTTGCTGCAAACTTCAAAAAAACATTCTCGAGGGATGTCCGAATTCATTTTGTCGGTGTCTGGTGAGATTGAACTGAGATCCCTTGCTCCATTTGGTTTTTCATGTTGAAATATCAGGGATACAGTCTCTTCTGTTGGGGTTTTTCGTGGGAAGCCACTTCCGCTGACATCATCTGCGCAACACATTTGTACTTTTCGCCATGCATTGGCACTAGATGAGCGTCGCGTAAAATTCCTCCCAGAATATGTTGATGGTGGAAGTTCAACAACCAGTACAACTAACACTCCAATAGATGTCAAAGAAGTCTGGTTTGCTGGCACTCATTCTGACATGTATGTTGTTCATCCTCATAAAAGTTTGCTTCTGAATCCATACTTTATCTAGAGGTGGAGGAGTCAAAAAGAATCTCCAGTTGAATCTATCCTCTGTACCTCTCCTATGGATGGAAAATGAGGCTAACATGGCAGGACTTCGCTTGCGGCCTCGAGAAACAGGGGGCGCATGGAACCTGGATGATTTACAAAAGGACCATGTGCATGAATCTCTTACAACTGGCTGGAAGGCCTTGGAGTACCTTCCTTTGGAACATTTGACATTCAAGACAGCCAAAGAAGTTACAACGTGAGGATCACTTTCAATACAAACTTTAGACTTATGACATACATTAGTACCCCACATCTCGGAGCTGGTCGAATCATTGTCCCAGGACAGCGCATCCACTTATCAGTGGCATTTAAAAGCAAGGATTATGTCCCTTGTGCAAAATTCCTTCAAGATTCAGGGATTAAATGGGACTCATTTGTTGGCAAAGACTTGGGAACAGGCTTTAACTGGGCACTGCCTCTGGAAAATGAACTTGAGATGGATTTGTTTGGCCCCTCCTTCACTATTGAAGCAATTAAAAATCTCGAAGATATCTGGGCCAAAGAAAACAGCACAGATAATCAATTGGAGGCTGAGACCTTAGGGAGTCAATCATACTGGATGAAACGTCTAGCTTTCATGGCCCATTCTGGACAACTAGCAGTGAATTACCTGTCAAAATTCCTGCAGGGGTCACCAGACAACAACTTGATGGAGGTCCGTGTTGCAGTTACAGTGTTCCAGAAACTGCAGGAACATCAGCCTGGCACCTTTGATGCAGATCTTGCAGTTTTGCTGGAACAGGAAGCCCGTGCATTGCTTGCCCTCAAAAAGGAGGATGAGGCTTTGCACACATACCAGAAAGCAGAATTTATCTGGCGAAAGATTGCCACCAGTGACAAAGCTCATATGAGGGATAGTGGGAACTTGGCAAGTTGTCTTGAAAGCATTTGCCAGTGCTTCCAGAGCCTCCAGATGTTCAAAAAAGCTTTGGATTCAATTGAGGAAGCAGTGAAACTGAGACGTTCAATGTATCAAGAAGATAAAGAATCAACTCAGAGTTCTTCTGCACTTGGATATTCACTGACCAGCCTTGGTATTTCTCTGAGCACCTTGGAGCACCACAATGCTGCATTCCGGGTCGATCAGGAGGCTGTGGAGCTTCGGCGCAAACTTGCAGAGACAGATCCCACTTCCAGGAAAGACCTGGCCAATTCACTGCATAACCTTGCTATAGATCTCCGAAATCTGGCCCACACTGAAGATGCAATGCATGCAGATAAAGAGGCTGTGGATATTTATCGCAAGCTTGCAGAGACAGATCACACTGTCAGAAAAGATCTGGCCACTTCCCTGCATAACCTGGGTGGAGATCTCAGAGCTCAGGGCCACTATGAAGAGGCATTGCATGCAGATGAAGAGGCTGTGGAGACTAATCGCAAACTGGCAGAGTCAGATCCCACTGCCACACAAGACCTGGCCAGTTCCCTGCATAACCTGGGTGTAGATCTTAGAAATCTGGGCCACCATGAAAAGGCATTGCACCCAGATGAAGAGGCTGTGGAGCTTCGTCGCAAATTTGCAGAGACAGATTTCACTGCCAGAAAATACCTGGCCAGTTCCCTAGGTGGCTTGGGTGTAGATCTCAGAAATCTGGGCCGCAATGAAGATGCATTGGCTGCAAATGAAGAAGCTGTGGAGATTAATCGCAAACTGGCAGAGACAGATCCCACTGTCAGAAAAGATCTGGCCAGTTCCCTGCAGGCCTTGGGTGTAGATCTCAGTGCTCTGGGCTGCTACAAAGATGCATTGCATGCAGATGAAGAGGCTGTGGAGCTTCATCGCAAACTTGCAGAGACAGATCCCACTGCCAGAAAATATCTGGCCAGTTCCCTGCATAACTTGGGTGTAGATCTCAGAAATCTGGGCTGTCATGAAGATGTGTTGGCAGCAGATGAAGAGGCTGTAGAGCTTCGTCGCAAACTTGCAGAGACAGATCTCACTGCCAGAAAAGACCTGGTCAGTTCACTGCATAACCTGGGTATAGATCTCAGTGTTCTGGGCCGCTACAAAGATGCATTGCACATAGACGAAGAGGCTGTGGAGCTTTGTCGTAAACTCACAGAGACAGATCCCACTGCCAGAAAAGACCAGGCCAGTTCCTTGCATAACCTTGCTGAAGATCTCAGAAATCTGGGCCACCACAAAGCTGCATTGCATGCAGATGAAGAGGCTGTGGAGATTCGTCGGAAGCTCCCAGAGACAGATCCCACTGCCAGAAAAGATCTGGCCAGTTCCCTGCATAACCTGGGTGTAGATCTCAGAAATCTGGGCCGCCATGAAGATGCATTGGCTGCAGATGAAGAGGCTGTGGAGCTTCATCGCAAACTCGCAGAGACAGATCCCACTGCCAGAAAATATCTGGCCAGTTCCCTGCATAACCTGGGTGTAGATTTCAGAAATCTGGGCCACCATGAAGATGCGTTGGCTGCAGATGAAGAGGCTGTGGAGCTTGGTCGCAAACTTGCAGAGACAGATCCCACTGCCAGAAAATACCTGGCCAGTTCCCTGCATAACCTGGGTGTAGATTACAGAAATCTGGGCCACCATGAAGATGCGTTGGCTGCAGATGAAGAGGCTGTGGAGCTTGGTCGCAAACTTGCAGAGGCAGATCTCACTGCCAGAAAAGACCTGGCCAGTTCACTGTATAACCTGGGTGTAGATCTCAGCTATCTGCGTCGCTATGAGGATGCATTGCACACATATGAAGAGGCTGTGGAGCTTTATCGCAAACTTGCAGAGACAGATCTCACCACAAGGATAGATCTGGCCAATTCACTGTATAGTCTTGCCATATCACTCAGAAATCTGGGCCGCTACAAAGATGCGTTGCATGCAGATGAGGAAGCTGTCCAGATTTACCGTAATCTTGCGGAGACAGATGCCAATGTTGTGCAGTCTCTCGGAAATCCACTCACAAATCTAGGTTTGAGTCTGGGCGCTGTCGGACGCTACGAAGATGCAGTAGTTGCCGGGGAGGAAGCTGCCAACATTTATTTGAAACTTCCTACTGTGAAGTCGGAATTGAGCCTCGCCAACACATTGAAACATCTGGCCATGTATCTCCGTGCACAAGACCGGCGTGAAGAAGCATTGCAAAGGCATGAACAAGGAGCTGCAATCCATCACAGACTGAGCGAGGTGGATCCTGAGTCGACTGCGGACTTCTTTCATGACCTCGCCGCAGATTTCCGTTGTATTGGCCACCACGAAGATGCATTATGTGCTGAGGAAGAGGCCATCAAGCTTTATCGCAGGCTTGTGCAGACGACATCGAAACCAGCTCTAATTAAGGATCATATCAAGTCTCTGGAGTCCCTCGCAGGGGATCTGCGTACCTTCGGGCGAGAAGACGATGCTGTGCACGTCGATGCCGAGGTGGCTACCCTTAAAAGCAGTTTGCCAGAAGAGGGGCCGAGCACAATTACAGGTGTAGTCGAGTCCTCGAGGTAAGCCTTTGGGCTCTCAGCTAGTTGGAAAGAGTCTGACAATGGATTCATAGGTTGTCGCCAATTCAAGAAATTACAGGGGAAGTAGAAGCAAATGATGGCATGTCAGAGGTTTACCCTGGAAAGGAGGGGCATGGGCCAGGGATGCCGTCCGAGCCTTGAGTCTCAGAAAAGGTGTGGTTCACTTGAATACCGGAAAAAGTAGAGAGTAAACTAATGGCACACAGTATGTTGCCGGTAACGACGCCTGTAAGGTTGAGGAACTTGGAGTGGAAACATGATATCAAAAGAATTTTTTGTTGAATAGTGTTCTCTAATTTACTGACCAATTGTTAACCACCCCATTTTCGAAAGACCCAGAGTTGATGGAGTCAGCGTTGAAGGAGGGAAGGCTATTAGGGCAAGCGGAGTATCCCAAATAGTCACCGAAATCGTTCATGTGGAGCAGATCTTGCGACAGGAAAAGGTAGGTTCACCATTCGAATAATTCTTGAGGAGTAAAGTAGAGATGGCAAAGTTCGGTTCAGTTCGGTTCAGGGCCGATTTTTCCGAACGCCGAACCTGAACTTTGCGTTCGGTTCAGGGTATGGCCGAACCTCGAACCTGAACGCGAGTTCAGGTTCAGTTCGGCGTTCGAACGCGTTCGAACCTGCAATTTTTTCCCACGCCCCAAATCACCTCTGCAGAGCTGCAAAAAAAATAGAGAAGGGCTATTCAATCTTTGTTTGCATTCCAGAACATGTAAAAACACTTGTGAGACACACAGCACAAATATCTCTACTATCTAAGCAAACTCAGAGAGTCCATCTCGAGTAAATAAATCACGTGATGACACATCATTACACTCGTCGATAGGTCCTACAAGACGCAAATATCGAAGAAACACTGTGAAAATAATAGAGGGGGAATATGGTTGGTAAGGGTAGGTGTAAGTGGTAAAACTCAGTCCAAAACTCGAGGAGAACTGACTTATTTTGAATTCAAACAGTGTCTTTTCGGTTCGGGGTTCGAACGCGTTCAGAAAAAATGCATCCGCCCCGAACCCCGAACCGAACTTTCGGTTCAGGTTCAGCATTTTGCTGAACCTTGAACCTGAACCTCGCGTTCAGTTCGGTTCGGTTCGAGTTCGGACCGATTTCCGAACCAAACTTTGCCAACACTAGAGTCATCAAGCCGTCCCGTAATTTTACGGGATTACGCGGCGTAAATACGGTTACGCCCGCGTCCCGTCAGCGACCTTGGTGGGCTCCCAGACGGCACGGGAACGGTACGGCTCGACCCGTATACGCGGGGCCGTAACCGTCCGTTTACGCGTAATTTACGGATTCCTAAAACAGACATCAAAACATCATTCTGGAGATGCCGAATCGTTGCCGTCACCTCATTGGGCACCATGCCGACGTTGGCCGAGCGGCCACTCACCGTGCCGCCTCAGCCAATGTCGATTATCAGTGATCCAGAGTTCCCGAGACCGCTGCCTGACGGGCCGATGTCTCCGGCCTAAGCTATTGGGTCAATGTGAGACTTGTAAAAAGACTTTCAGACGCCGAAGACCTTTCTGGAATTACTATGGCTCCCAAAGAAAGTGAAATACCCAAAAAATACCTTCAAAATATTGAGCTTAGCTCCAGGATGCGTGAAGGCCGTAAATACGGCGTAAACGTACGGTACGCACAGGACCCGTCCCGTTAGAGCTTTTTTCATGGATCCTGACGTACGGGTTTGGCCGTGGCGTAAAGAAAATACAGCGTAATTGATACGCCCGTGGGCGTATTACGCACGGTTTGATGCCCTATAAAGGAGGAGGAGGTATATTATATTGACATGGTCGCACACTTGGAACAGCTGCATCCAGCAGTCTTTAAATTCTGTTTGAACACGGCATATGTATATCCTGCAGACTCGCTACCCTCTGCAACGTCGAACCGTGATGTCTGATGGAGCTGTTACGGTTGAAGTCAAGAGGTGTTCTCTGGATCGTTCAATTCGATTAAGTAAGCTTCCCACGACCCCCCCCCCCCCCCCGCCCCCCCCCCCGCCCCCCCCGAAAAAGGAAATTCCATCAGTTGGGATCAATCCATCACATTCTGTGTCGAAAGCTTCCACCCGTGAAGGCTCAGGCTACTGAGTCTTGTATATAGCATGTACCTATTGCTAACCTACGAAAAAATGGTCCTTTGTAGCATCCCGAACAATGAACGCACAGGTGTTGCAAAGTTGCTCGGTGATCCCGAGTGATCATCAGCTTACATAACTGGATTGGGGGATCCAGAGATCATTCACCTCTTGGTTGAAGTAGCCTTGTGGGGGTGGTTGAGGTGAAGTACGCGACTCAGAGGTGCCTCAAACTCCGTTCGGGCATCTCGGGCATGTTGAATTTTGGATAAGGTTCAACGGTTTCGGCAATATAGATCGTCCCAATACACATTCATACAATCTCACCCATATTTCGGATTGAACTCTTGTCCTTCTCCTCCTTTCTCATTCGGAATGCGAGCACAGAGGTACGTTGTATCTCATTTAAAACAGGATTTGATTTTTAACCTACCACGCCTCTCCAAATCCGGGGAATTTTATATCGGAATTGCATTCATATTCTCGTTCCACGCACTTACGTTCCTTTGAATCAAACTGGTCTTCCAGGTGTGCTTATTTTATTTAATGTTCCCTTCGCGAGGATAATTATGAGTTTTATCGGATTATTTAGCGTTGGTGGCCAACTGGATTGAAGGTATCCAAGCTCTAAATCCCGACTATGCTGGCTCCTGCAATCATATTTGCTGGTGTGCCACTGTATTGGAGTGCATATTGGCAATATCACCGTTCCACGCATACCCAAACTCCACGTAAAGCGCTCCTTGTATAGCTGTACCTCTACATAATCGCATCTCACCGCATAATCAATCACATGATTCATCCCGAGACATCACCTGGGAAGAAGGCGCGCAACCGGGCTCAAGCGTTCGGGGGCGGAGAGTACAGAAAAAGGTGAAAGAAATTTGTTTCGGAAAAAAAAACCAGTTACCATTTCAATCAGAGTTCCCGGAATTTGCCGGACATATCGGGTGCGGTTTACATGTAAAACTGTGCCCGAGACTGTTAGGGTCAGGAGAAGCATTTTCTGGACTTGAACGCCGAGCGTGTTCCATCCACCACACCCCGGGCCTTTTCCCGGGATAAAAATTAGAAGAAGTCTAAAAAGGACGAGGAGCACATGCACTGTGTTCCGGCCCGCCTACGGGGTCTGTCTACTGGGGTAGACAAAGGGGTAGACACAGACCCATGCCTATGTATGTCTACCCTCCGTAGCCCCAGTGTGGCTACGTTGGTGTACGTAGGTGTATGTTGGTCTACCTCTGCGTACTACAGGTAGCCAGCCACAGGTAGACACAGTGGTAGACCAATGTAGCCCAATGACAGCCTTCATCCAAATTGTTTACAAGTTGGCTGGATATGTCTGGAGGCCAAGTTATGAGACCATGATGTGGCTAGTTGGGTCTACCTGTGTCTACGCGAAGTAGCCGAACATAGCCGAACATAGACCAAGGTAGCCGAAGGTATACCAGGATCGGAGTATGGCATGTAGACAGCCAGAAGACGACCTGAGACCAACATGTGTGTACATGGGGTACACAGGGTACACAGGGTCTGTCTACCCTGGTAGACCAAGGTACACCCAGGTACACAAACTGAGACAGAGGTCTGTCTACACGGCTTTCCCGGATGTCATAGGAATTTGATAGAATTGATGGCTCATTGGAATCCGACGATTTTCTCCTCGAAGTTCGAAAGGAAAATCATCGGATACCGATACCTCTGGATTTACGAATCGTTGAAATCCGATGGTTCCCATCTCGTATTCAGATCATCCGCCCAAACTGTCGGCCTCCGCCCCTCGGAATTTGAAGGTTGATACCCGTGACTCAATTACATACACATCATCGACATTTGCGTTGTCCCAGCAGTGCCCGCGGATGGATTCATAGGTTGTCGCCAATTCAAGAAATCACAGGGGAGGTAGAAGCAAATGACGGCGCGTTGGAGGTTGACCCTGGAAAGCCAGGGATACCGTCCGAGAGTTGAGTCTCAGAAAAGGTGTGGTTTGCTTGAATATCGGAAAATTAAGACAATAAACTAATGGCACATAGCATGTTGCTGGTAACGATGCCAGCAAGGTTGAGGAACTTGCAGTGGAAATTTGATAGCAAAAGGAATTTTTTGTTGAATAGCGATCTCGAATGTATTGACCAATCGTTAACCGTCCCCATTTTCGAAAGACCTAGAGTCGATGGAGTCACCGTGGAAGGAGGGAAAGGCTGGTAAGACAAGCGGAGTATCCCAAATATAAGTCACCAAAGTCGTTCATGTGGAGCAGATCTTGCGACAAGAAAAGGTAGGTTCACCTTTCAAATAATTCCTGAGGAGCAAATGAGGGGGAGGTATATTATACTGACACGGTCGCACAATTGGAACAGCTGCGTCGAGCATAAATTCTGTTTGAACATGTCGTATACATGTATATTACAGACTCCATGCCATCTGCAGTGTCGGGACGTGATGTCTGGTTGAGCTGTTACAGTTGAAGTAGCCCGGTGGGGGTGATTGAGGTCTAGTAGGCGACTCAGACGTGCCTCAACCTCAGCTCGGGCATCTCGGACATGTTGAATTTGCGCTCCACCGCTCAATGATTTCGGCAATATCATAACAAATGGTCCTACACACCCGTAAATATCTCTCACTCGCATCTCAGATCTTGCTCATGTCCTTTTCCTCCTTTCTCGCTTCTCCCAATTCCTTTTTCCGAAACAAGGCCCAGGTGTGATGGAACCTAACAGTCTCAGGCACAGGCTAAGTTTTATGATAGATACGGGAAATTTAGCGAACTCTCACTGCGGGCAAGGACCTACACATGTCGAGGACATGCGTGGATCACATGTTGTGCACATGAGGTAAGCCATCTTTGATACGACAAAGGGAAGCTTTGGTGGCTCGCGGGGGCCGACAAACCCTCCCTTTATCTTCTTAAGGTCCCTTTGCCAGTCGACCAACTGCATGCGAACGACATGTGATCCACGCATGTCGTTTCGACATGCGTGGGTGGGTCCATGCCCACAGTGTCTGATTGATCTTCCGAATCGCAGATTCAGTTACAGATGCGCTGATTTTTTTATTTCTTTTTGAGATTTCAGGTACCATTTCAGCGTAACGTACACTATAAGTTTTATTGATAATTTCGAAGACAGTATAGGTAGAACATGCCTTTTTGTCCGGAATGTGTGTGCAATGAGCGAGCATGGCTGGCTGCCAACTGCGGCGTTGCTGCGTGACAAGAAGCCCGACGATGTCTGATGGATTTTTACGGTTGAACTAGCCTAGACGGGGTGGCTGAGGTCAAGTACGCGACTCAGAGGTGCCTCAAACTCCGTTCGGGCATCTCGGACATGTTGAATTTTCTGTTCCAAGGCAGGTTTCGGTGATGTGCATCGTCCTAGCTCACCCGCATCTCGAATTTGCACATGCTCGTCCTTGCCCTTTCTTGCTCCCGGCAGACTTTTTTCTTCCGAAAAAAGACAGGAATACGCCCAGTGTCAAGTATAGAAAATACTGCTCCTGAACGTCAAGGTCTACCCGCGACTGATAGATACGAGAAATTCCAGGAGCTCTGATTGAAACATTTTTTTTAAATAGATTTCCGTACTTCTCGTATTCAGTTGCAGGCGCGCTGAATTCTTGGTTGGATTTCAGGTACCATTTCAGGGTAACATCCACTTGGACAGTTTAGGATAGGCGGTACCTTTTTTTTGCAATGAACGAGCATGGCTGCCCCGGAATCCAAGCGTTCTGGCCTTGGATGCCTGGGTGGTTTGAATGACGACTATGCACCGGAGGCCTGATCCTGGGCAGGATGTATAAGCCAAGCACGATCAACTGCAAAGCGGCGTTGCTGCCTCACGGCCACCACGACGCGTCTGACGTCACCTCACGAAAAAGGAAATAATATATATGAAATTGGCATGTCGCGTGCCGTCGATCGAAGGATGACGTCGTAGATAACGAGCACGATAACGATAATCTTGCTGCGCCGTTCGTTCGCGGCGACGACGAAGCGGATATCGTCTTGAATGTACGTATTGAGCGATGGACGACGTCGCCGTTGGTCAACTCGCTCCACTCGACTCCGTGCTGAACGCGGCGATCAGTGGCAGGCTCCTGTCAGTCGAATATGATCCCGCTCGCACGCACGGCACGTTGCAGCGAACCCAATCGCATATAGAGCTGGACTAGGCCAGCGTTATCCCCAGCGATGCCCACGTCCACCTCCTCCCAGCGCGTCCTCCTCGTCCTCGACGCCCAAGCCGGCGTCCTCTCCGACCCGCCCCGCGGCGTCCCCGCCGCCCCCGCCCTCCGCCCCACCCTCGCCCGCATCCTCGCCACCGCCCGCGCAGCCCGCCCCCCGCCGCTCATCGTGCACGTCCGCAACACGGGCGACAGCGGCGATATCGACGAGCCCGGCACGGCGGGGTGGCAGCTGGTTTTCGAGCCCCGGGTGCGCCCTGCTGCGGGCGGAGGTGCGGAAGAGCAAGAAGGAGAGCAGCCGGACGAGATCGTGCTCGACAAGCGCAAGAACAACGCCTTTGCGGGGACAAAGCTGGGCGAGCTCGTCCCCCCTGACGCCGAGATCGTGATCGTCGGGCTGCAGTCGGATTTTTCGGTCAGAGCGAGTGAGTGGTGTTTTCTTCCTTCTTTTGGCGCGTCGCACGCACGTACGCTCAACAAACCAACCAACCACCCCACAGCCTGCTCCGCCGCCCTCGGCCGCGGCAACTCCGTCCTCCTCATCCGCGGCGCACACGCGACGTACGATCGCCTCGAGGTGCGTTCCGTTCAGCGTTCTGTCCCCTTTTGCATTTCGTTCTGCGTGCCTCCCTCCCCTCCCATTTCCTTTACAATACATCCATCGTTGCGATCGATCCCCTTTCCGCCGTTCTTTCTTTCCTTCTTTTTACCCACCGGGTCCGCGCTCCATATTCTCTCCGTCCGCTGTCTCCTGATTCTCTTCTCCCCTCCCCCCTCCCCCCTCTTCTCCCCTCTTCTCCCCCCCCCCCCTCCCTCACTTCTCCCCTCTCCCCTCTCCCCTCTTGTCTCATCCTCTCATCTCCTCTTCCTACACCCACTAACCCCGCCTAGGTCCTCTACGGCGGCGGCACCACCCCCGCATCCCAGATCTCGCGCGAGATCGAGGGCGAGCTCGAGGAGGCGGGCGTGCATCTGTTGGAGGTCGGCGAGGTCGGCGCGATTTGGGAGGGGCGATAGCGGGGTTTTTTCTTCCGTTTTTTTGGGAGGACGGGGGACGATGTGCTTGCGTTGATGGGTGGGAGATGAGGTTTTTTGGGCGGGGGGAGAGGGGAGGTGCGAGGGAGGGCATTTTTCAGTTTTTTTTTGGCGGGAGGAGGGTTCGAATTCGTGGAGGAGGTGCGGAGGAGGTGCGAGGGAGGAGGGGCACGAGGTGCGCAGTTACGCCCATAGTGTTTTCGTTTTTCGTTTTTGGTTTTTGGTTTTTCGTTTTTGGTTCCGTTGGCTTTTCGTGCGTACATGTATGTACACGCACCTTGAATGTACATGAATGATAAGTACAGTAAATGTAATCCAGCTGCGATTTGAATAATCCTGAACGTACTGGTGACGATTCGGAGGTGCGGAGGTGCGGAGGTGCGGAGGTGATATAAGATGATGTGAGAGGGTAGGAGAGGGTAGGAGAGGGTGCCCGCCCTGCACGCGACCGTTGGCGATTGGAGGAGGGAGGATGAAGGATGAAGGGAAGGAAAGGCATGCCGCGGCGCGTGTCCGTCGATGTGAGTAGCGTCAACCAAGGGGGCGGAAGCGGATGGGGAAGGGAAGGGAAGTTCGAATTCAAGTTCAAGTGGGATTTCGCGGTCGAGTTCGAGTTCGAGTTCGAGTTCGAGTTGGAGTTTGGATTTGGAGTTCGAGTTCAAGTTAGAGCTTGGACTCGGAGTGAGTGTTGCTCGACCGCATCCATCGATGGGAAGAAGAAGAAATCGTAAATGCGCCTCCGCGATGGGGATATGATGCGGAGGGATGGGTGGATAGATGGACAACGTACGAGTGGTAGATATTCAAGTTGCTGTCTATAAAAGACTGCGATGTTGGATTCGGATTCGGATTTGGATTTGATACGGAGTTGGATGCTGCACACCACAGACAGCCTATAGATTCAGAGGATATCGCGGGCGGAGGGAGAACTGAGCCGGGTGGGTGGTTCGATTCGTTGGGTGCAAGCTAGGAATTCGAATATTGGAACCTGGATGATGGATATCCGAGTCGGCGCATTTTGAGTCCGAGTCCAGTTGCATATCCGCGTGGGTTGCCGTTTCTTCTCCCGTCGCCTTGCTCGTAAATGTAAATGATAAACGGTAAATGTAATCCACGCTGTAGTCCCTGACCTTGAGGAGGGGAGGTGGGGAGGAGGTACCCTACCCCGCTTGCGAGTGAAGGAGAATATGCGTGGAGTTGAGCCCGGGTCAGCGCCCCGGAGGCGGATGGGGAAGTGGAGGGAAGGGAAGGGAAGTTCGAGTTCGCGCCAAGTTATTACTGTAATTCAAGCTCAAGTCGGAGTAAGTAAACGCGCGCTCGTGATCAATCGCGGGAAGGCATCGAGGCGCTGGGATGAGCCACGCCAGGATAGCCTCATGATGATAATACAATGCGGATGGATGGATGGATGGACAACGTACGAGTTGTAAGCAAGACTACGATGGATGGAGTTGAGTTGAAAACTTGGATACGAATTTGATTCGGATGCTGCACACACGACAGCTTAAGCGCCTTGCCGTCGAGGGACGGATTATCGAGACGTCGAGTCAGTCGACGAAGCGGGGTGGTTCGCGGTCGATTCGAGTTGAAGCCTACGTATGGTGCTGGTTAGAAATACTGGAACCTGGATATCCGAGTCCAGTTGCATTGCGTTCCCAGGGCAGACACCAAGAGCCCGAGAGGTGAGGCACGAGATACGCAAGTAAGTGGATGGAGAAAAAAAGCGTAGTTGGCTTGGCACATTATACGCGACTGAGCCTTGTTTCCCGCCTCGAACCGGTGAGTGGCGCCAGAGACCGTGACAGCGAGGAATCCGAATCCGAACTTGACTGGCCAGGAGATGCTGTGTCCGTGTCGGCCTTGGCTCTTTCTTTCTTTCTTGCCTTCTTTCTGTATCATGATATCGTGGGTAGGGAGCAGGGCAAGGCGGCGTTTTATTTCGTGGACCGATTGAGTTTGGCCGTGGGATGGGAGGCGGGTGTTGTCGGTTGTCGGTTGGGTGCGCACCACTCCTACAGACTCGTAACTCCGAATCGTTCAAGCCTGAGAGTAAATGCAATAGATGGCAGGGAGGGAATATGGCGGAAGTCGACGTCGTCGTTGGTACAGTAAATCAAGTCGCACTCACTCTTCCTTCTTGTCAGTCTTCATTGAACCCCGTCCCAAAGGTAAGTCCCAGTCAGCAAGTCCGCGCGGTCGGGGCCGGGAGTGAGGGAACGAGGGTGTCAAGACAGTATCCGAATAACGAAACCAACCAGGAAAGTCGTCGAGACCAGCTCGGCTTGTTCTTTTTCTTTTGGTCTGTACTAGCGCATGTACCGGCGTCGACTGAGAGAGAGTTGAAAATCTTCATCCTGTCGGCTGTCCACGCGCGAACCTTGCGACGCAAGGTAAGTATGTAATTTTGGCCTGAGTGATAATTTCGTCAGGCCCAAAGCCAAGATTATATCTGAAGCTGAAGACACGCCAAAAGCTTCCAAACCTGACAAGCTAAGCCACTTGGATTTTGAGAGGCGACGAAGCCAGAATTAGTGATGTCTTTGGCTTGGCTTGGCTTTCAAACCCTGGCATTGGCTTGGCTCCATCTGGCTTTGGCTTGAGAAACCTGAAGCCAAAGCCAAAGCCATGGGACATAGCTTGGCTTGGCTTGGCTTTGGCTTAAGCCATGGCTGTAGATCAAAAGAATCCCACGGTTGTGGAGGTTGGGAAAGGTCAGAAAACTGGTCCTACTCACCTGTAAAACGGCTCAAGCATCTTTATATTCATTGAGGGGCTGAAGATAGATATAAAATTGTGAACATGCACAATCAGGCTGTGCTGATGCCTGGGAACTATCAATACAACCCGATGTGGAATTGTTAAATAAGTACTCAATCTACCAGTTGAATATGTGTGAGCTTTCCTGCATTCCCAGTCTCCTCAAAACCCACATGAATGCTTGCATGAACATCAAAACATTTCTCCTTATCCCAATTGTACTACAAAGTCAAAGCCAGGGCTCTCTGGCCTGGCTTTGGCTTCCCGGACCCCAAGCCAAAGCCAAAGCCAACCCCAAGCCACCAGTTTGGCTTGGCTTGGCTTTGGCTTCTTGGCTTTTTGGCTTTAAGCCAAGCCATAGACATCACTAGCCAGAATATCGCTCGTTGGCGCCACTTCCGGATCGTTCAAATCCAGCGGACCCAGAAAGACTTTTTCCAGAATGTCGCGACGAGTCGGCGTCTCTGTGTGATCAAGTCGGAGTCGAGGAGTCTGAGGTAAAGTTGCGGCGCAAGGTGATTTTGACCAGGCATGAGCGGTCAGAATTTCCTCAGCCAAAGCCAAAAATGACACGTAAAAAGCGTTCAAGCTAAGCCAGAGATTGGCTTGACTTGGATTTTGACAATTTTTGAGAGCCTGAGGCGAATTCCAGACGAAGCCAGGACATCGCTCCTCGGCGCCACTTGCGCCCGCCGGGTCGTTCACTGGCAAATCCAGCGAGAGGATTTCCAGGATGTCGCGACGAGTTGGCGTCGGTGTCTTTGTGTGAGACACGCCGGAGCCTGAGCCTTTAAGAGTTTAACGCACATCGCTCGTCGACCGTGGCGAATCGGAAGCAATTCAAACAAATCAAAGATCCGAAAGCACGTGATCAGACGCGTTAGAACACGTCAACAAACAGGAACACACTCCTCGAATGTCCCAGATTCGGAGGGTAAAATGAACCAAGGGAGTTCAGTGGGCGTGTCTTTGCAGTTTAAATAGAGAGGCGAAAACTGTACGACGTCGGACGCCGGCTCACTCAATGAGTTGACGGAAGAAATTCTGACTCGAGTCTCCGTTGATGCTCCTGACTCCGAATCTCCGTTGACTCACAGCCGACTCGGAGCAAAGGAAAAAATGAATAGCAACAGCTTGTCTCGATCAAGCGACCTCCGGATTCCTCGGAGACCGGCGCACTATCAACTGTGCTACGTTGCTGGTCGGGATTTCTGGATCAGATAATTGAAGATGTGTATTTTCTTACAACTTGTAGCATAAAACAGGATTCAGTATGGAACAGTACTACCACGTATCCAAGAGCATGTTTGCCTCCGATTCAGTTGCACGGCACATCATCGGACTCCCCAGCGGTTCATTCCCCAAAAATTAAATGGCCTGCAGTTACGTCTCTCATATGTACACTAGTTGAGACTGCGGGTCGTCTCGCGTCTCTGGATTAGTCATGTTCTGCTCCTGAAAAAACCGCCCGCGACTGGAGGCATGACCCCGTGTGCACCCAGTTTTCAGCGAAGCACCCCTCGTATTCCGGCCCATCACACATTCCACCTCATTTTCTGCTAGATGCACCCCAACCTCCTGCTCTCACCCTTTGTTTCACGCTGCGGAACAGTGCCTGGTTGATTGCCACTTGGACTCTATGCGTTTTTAACGATGTGCTCTCCTACACCTGCGTTCATTGGTGCTGCACACGCCCGCATCTTTCTTGTACGGGCGCACTATGGCCATCAGGCAAGATGAATTAATTGAACTCCATCAACACAGAAAAATATTCACGGTTTACGGGTCAAGTGTTGTTCAATAAAAGGACACAGCACGGTCCACTGCTAAGGAAGGACCGGCACTGGGCAGCACCTCCCTGTGATCCAGCCTCGAAAAGCAAGAAGTCAATGATGAAGCCGATTTTCGGGCCGGTAGGCAGATATCTCCAACTGCCGCGGGGTTTCATTGGCCAGAGTAGGCCACAGTGGCAACAATCCGAACAGAAAAAAATATGATTGTGGAACCCACTACAAGCCTATGATTGCCTCTACCTTTTGATTCCGGATATTCCAGTGGAGCTGGGCACTGGGCTTATGATAATTCCAAACCCCGCTGACGGCTTGATTGCCGGGGCCGGATGTACCATCGTCAGAATTATCGCCAGTATTGGAGAAGAAGTACGGCAGGGTAGTTTTTACTTCATTCCATATTATGGAATAGGCATGTGAGTTATTTATTGAGAGAATTGCAGTGGTGTGAATTTGATTTTCAAGGTGTGAAATTTTCGGCCCCTCACGGAGGTCGTGAAAACATCAGTGAACTGGGTGCTAGCAGTGAATTATTTGCTAAGAATACGACAAGGTGGGCTAATAGGCAACAACTTATGTGCTAAATAATTATGGTACACTATTATGGCCATAATTTTGTACTGAACAGAAATTCAACATGTCCGAGATGCCCGAACTGAGTTTGAAGCAGGTATAAATAATAATGTAAAAATCCTTCTAGGTGTGCAGCAGCATGGTTACTGTTATCCAACCCCAGTGCTATTCGAACATTGATATCTTGCAAATTGAACCGCAATAATTACATTAAATTTAGGTTTACCTACACAGTGGTGGCGCATTGCAAAACTAATCACGGTTGAGCTATCGTTCAGTTCAACACGGTAGTGGCTGTCTACTGTACCATTTCTACAGCTTGAAGGTGTCCAAGTACTTCGTTTGCGCTCCATTACTCGTACATACTCTGCCGCGGCTGTTGCCGGGACTGGACTTTCGTACGGCATACTACTTGTAGTATTTATACGGTCATTGTATGTATACTCTCCACATCACGGAAGTGGATGGTCGCCTGTCGGAATTGAATGCTCTCCTGTTCGTCACTCAGAGAGGTCCCAATTTGGAGTGGCCGGTTCGCCTCATCATGAAGATTGAGCATCATTCTGGAGATCATTGTCACCGAGATGCTGTCAGAGCGGCCTCGATGGATATTCCTTCTGTGAGGAAATAGGGCACATACGAGCAGGCAACCCAGGCCAAACTTCCAGCGGTAATAATCTGAAAATCCATAGGTGTGCGACGCTGAGGGATGGGAGAGAACTGACATCGCCTGACTGAGAGGTTGAAGGGTCAGTGAAAAACATGCAAGGGAGGAGGACCGAACGCTACACACGTATAGCATGACAATGTTTGCCATATTCACCAGGCATATCATCCTATATTGAGTTGTTAGATCGAACAGTTAAAATGCCTGAGTACAGACCCGAAATATACCGCACCTGAAATTATTCAATGTGATGAACCGTGTGAACAAGACAACATCTTACCGTCACGGAACATTGTTCGCAGCAGCGAAGGCGACTCAAGACCGACAGTGTGGTGGTAGATGTAGGCACGGCGAAGGGTGAGGCCCAAAATGAGGATATCGCACACGAGTCTGAGATCACGGTGATTGGGATTGGTTGTGGATGACAAAAAACTGAGTGGACGTACTGGCCCTCCCATGCCAATGCTACGCCTGTGAGAGAAGTCAATGCATGGGTGTCGCGGCAGCCGTTGAAGAGACTTGCGAAAAGCCCTGGAAGGATATCAGCTCAATAACATCCAGACCTGAAATGCTCGCATAACTGACTGGTCCTTGGATGTTGTGACATGGCAACCCGGGACAGAAGTCTCGAGAATGTTCTTGGGCCCGATGACTGCCCACTTGAAGCAAAAAGTCTTAGAAATGTAATTTCCAGCAGTGGGATGGAGCAGCGTACGACACCCAATCCCACAGTTGTCAATGCAGCGATTGCCAGCGAGATGAAGACCCTTCGATTGAAGCCATACATTGCACACACGCGGAGTGAAAGAGAGCCTTACACGACAGTCAGAGAGGAAAAATCTGACATACTATCTTGGCCGCACATCCAATGAAGAACTCTTGAACTACAAGCACATAGTTCTCGATCTTGGACAGGTTGGTGCAACTGTGCGACGTTGAGATAAATATTTGAGCAGACGGTGCTACAAAAATGTCACCTCTGGATATCGTCAGCGATGGACACGCGCAGACCGATATAAAGTAATCAAGGCAAACATGCCTCAGCGCTGAGGTCACCCAGGAAAAATGGGACCATAGTGAGGTTGCCGAGAAGGGTTACGTATCGAAAAAGCAAGAACCATGCCGAACTGCGTTTAAATTTCGGACCCCAGATGTTTCTGACTTCCGAACTCAAAGTGAGGAGATGGTCATAAAGCAATATCACGAATCCTGCGAGAAAGAGGGAGCGCCGCAGGCGCCTATATGGCCGATTAAAATATGAATCGGCGGGGAAAGTCGGTAAAGGCTCACTGGTCCTCGTGCAATGTAACGACGTCCAGTTCAACTGTGGCCATGGGAGGGGCGGAAGAGGAGGGACGCGGTCTCCAAGGCGATGTATGACCTATCCTAAATGCCTTTCAGCGGTGTATTCAAGTCTGGACTCGGGGACCCACCGTTAATGATCCGTGAGTGAGATGCCCTGCCCAACTTTATGATGAACAACCCGAACACTTGAGGAAACAATACGCTACACGAGGAAAAGGCATATTTTCGCACATCGTTAACCATCTTCGGAAGTTTTATCGCGCGAAGAGGGAAACTGAGTCCCGGAGTCCCCTGTTGGTGGTCTTCCTGAAATTCGGTGGATCCGGCGTCCGGGGGAACAGTGATCGTCTCCTGACGCCACAAAAAACATGCTGGCACCAACCATCCACAAAGTCAGAGCTGCCCACTGCTACGGGTCTAACGGGTCCCGTCAACAGCAGGCCGTCCCGGTACCGTCGGAACATTCCTCGATGAAATAAGGTACGGGCGGGGAATTGCGATCCATCCGGCCAAAGTGCATCTGTCGACGGCGTATTCGGATTTGTTGATAAAAATTCGGCTGTCCCCGTTTAAGGACGGTGGCCACGGACGGCCGTCGCCTGGTATAGTCTGTATGTATGTGCCCTACACCAAAATTATCGCCCACAGCCTCGTTGCTGTGATGACGCACCCACATAAGATGGATCGCAGTTAAAGCGTCTGTTGCGGCGTGTACGCAACCGAGTTGCTACCGTGAGATATCGTCGCCGGAGGTCATTCTCTGAGGCAGATCTAGTGACAGGCATTTTCTGGATCTTGAGGGACTGTAGTGAGGGGCAAAAATGAAGGAGAGGTGAAGACAGAAAGTTAGGAGTGGCGAGGGAGCAAGCCGGAATTCATGCCCTGATTTGGGCAAAACTCATGTCCAAATTAGGGCATGACCGGCGCCAGGGCACCAGAGTGAAGCGCGCGCCACACACCATCACTTACGAACCGACAAACAGGAACAAAGGTTGACCGGGGAATGAGGCCCTCGTTGATTTTTTGGGAAAGGGTTTACTTTTCCGGGCACGGCGTCTAATGTTAAGCGTGATTTTGAGTTCAGCTTCCCTTACATGGGACGATGGGATCAATTCGGCCATGCCACTGCCTTCGGCGAGTGTATTCTTGTAGCCGCCAGTGTCTACACGACCAATCCACGACCAAGTCCCTGTCCCCGCCCCGTGTCTGCGAAATGCCAGTGGAGCTCCCCGCCAGAAAACACGCCGTTATATTCCCCGCTACTCCGGTAACCCTACCGCTCACAAGACAAGAAAATGAACAACGCGAGTCCTTGCAGTCGCTAGTCGAGAGTAGATGTAGAGCTCTCTTTCGGGATTATTGCCCGCCGTGGTGGTTATTCAAGTGAGCATTCCCACTCTTCCGACAGAAGCACTTGCTCACAACATTCCCAGCGGACATGCACTCACACTATACGCAAGTATGGGCAAGTTCTCAAAGATCGACCAGATGTGGTACAAGAGGTAGGGTTCCTTGCTGACCTGTTTCACCTGACTCAAACGGTTTCAGAGAAATATTAAGACTTACGGACGGCGGAACACTGTACGTCGTGTGATCGGATGGCACTACTGGGTTGACCTCGTCCTCAAAGGGGTCTCGACTTCGCGCCAATCGACACCAGCCACCTCGACGACAACAGCCCGATAGTAGTGGCGGTCCCTGGGCTTACCGGAGGCAAGCGACCGGATTCATTCATGTATTATTGTTCTGACGATCTCTTTACTAGGCTCTCATGAAGCGTACATTCGGGCGATCCTATGTCCTACGTCGACCAAGATAAAAAACGGGGGGTTGGGATACCGCGTTGTCGTCGTGAATTTGCGTGGATGTCAGCATTTTACATCTGTTTCGTCATATCGTGATGTAGTCAGTTCACAGGTGCGGGAGTGCCAGTTACGAGCCCCAGATTGTACACACCAGGCCACACAGACGATCTTAGACTGGCCTTGATCTATATTTCGCAGATGTACCCGCGAGCCCCGCTTCTCGGCGTGGGGTTCTCGATGGGAGCGGGCATTCTTATCAGGTACCTGGCGGAGGAAGGTCCTGTCAGTCGGCTCGTTGCCGGGTGCGCCCTAGCTTGTGTGAGTGATAAGATCTACTTCGTTCGGTCCCGTCGTTTACATGCACCACTTCATGCAGCCATGGGACAACGTTTTGAACAGCCACATGTGAGAGCCGACGCCGCGATGCTGAATCTACTGACATATCACTCAAATCATCAGGCTCGAGAGCACGTTCCTCAAGAGAAATCTCTGGGCGAGGGGAATGGGTATTAATTTGCGCAATGTGCTAAGACGAAACGAGGCCGCGCTGCGTACATTTCACGATCACCCACTCGGCACTGCGCTCCCCGCCGCGCTGGCCCTGCGGTACCCAACCCTGTCATTCTTTGACAGCACATTCTCGAGCCGGGTCGGTGGCCCCGAGGCCATGTTCCCTTTTCCTGACGTGGAAACTTACTATGACTGGGCGTCGAGCCACATTGTTCTGAAGGACGTCACGGTTCCCCTCCTCGCGATCAACTCCACCGACGATCCCCTTGTCCGCGCAGTTCCAGTCAACGCCGGAGGCAATCCGTACGTCGTACTCGCGCGCACCAGGCGTGGTGGCCATCTGGGATGGTTCAAAGCAGGTGGGGGCCGTTGGGTGACGCGCCCGGTGGTGGAATGGCTGCGGCTGATTGCAGAAGACCTTGTTCATGATTTGACGAATCGACCGCAGATATACGTTGATCAGGACGGGTTCTTTCGCGACGTTGGGAGAGATGGTATGGGTTGTAAATTCATCGGCGACGGCGGCCTGGTGAACGGCAACCGGGGACCAAAGGACATGTTGCATGGACTCTGAATTACGGATTTTGGCCAGCGTATTACATTACGCATTTCTACACGGACCCCTTCTATCATATATCACTACTTCCACCAGTCCGTAGGACCGTAATAGCCTCGAAGTCTTGTTCCTAGTTAGTCTAGACTCCAGAACGAAATTTCTTGCTGTGTCACAACTCGGAACAAGTCCCAACAACGGTACGCCAGGACCCATGATTATCAGTTAATAGGTCGGATACCAAGTTCGGACAAATTTTTGGATCTGGGAGGCATAGGTCAGTGCAAAGTTCGGACAAATTGGAGGGCCGGTGACAGGACCTCAGATGCGAAGTTCGGACAGCGGGGCCACCGTGATCGGAGGTCAGATCAAAGTTCGGTCATTGTTCCACTGGCAATTACCTTACTGGTCGAGACAAAAATTTGTTATGATGAATTAGGAATGGAGTGGAGTGCTGAGGATACCTGAACAATGTAGCTTATATCTCTGTTGATACCAGGAGATGCAGGTGGCATGCACAGGTAGCACAACTTAGTGATCCTTTCTCAACTCACACAACTCCCATCAAACTCTTTCCTCTTCCTTTCAAGTATCCCAAGATGGTGATGAGGAACTGAGCATTTTCCGAGAGCATGTCGAGGTTGGACTCCGTGCCAAAAAAACCTCCGAAGAGCTTTCGGATGAGAAGGAACTGTTGGTGAAGACAGTCACAAGTTTAAATATGGTGAGAAGCAAGGGGATGGTGAATGTCAGCTTACTAGAGATAAACGGAGATGAGGAGGACCCACAGCAATAAATCGCGATTTTTTCAAGCTTTATTGGGGCCCTGGAATTTTTTTTCGCATTTTTCGAGGTCAGATGCAAAGTTCGGACAAAATTTTGACCGGCCGCCTACTAGAGGCAGAGTTCGGACAAAATTTAGGCCGCGGGCCCGAGTGAAAGTTCGGACAATTTTTTTTGGAGCGGCAATTTTGGTATCCGACCTACTAACTGATAATCATGGGTCCTGGTACACCCGTCGATACGGCGCAATATTACACTCATTGTCCTGCTTTGTGCTAGGTAAGATCAGATCCTACCGTTTGGCCACTTGCAACTTACAGCTAATGGCAGTACCGAAGGCGCGAGCGAAAATTTTCTGATTTTGAAGGTTTTCAGAGAATTAGCTGTAGCTCGGTCAATTCTCTATGGATTTGGATGGGAACTAGCTAAAAATGCCAAGCTAATTCAGGTGCAAATAGTGATAGAAAGGAACAGGCAGGAATATGAAATATTGGATGATCTGGGATTCTGGGCTCTCGGATGTGTAAATGACGCGTAGCCCAGTCTGGACGCCTTCGGTTAAGTAGGTTTTTGGGGAGGAAGGATTTACATGCATAATAGACAGTTTCATAGAGCCAGAAGTATCAATTATGGCTATACATGGTGTTGATTTAGCATATTTTCTGATATCGGGGGTCCATCAACTCTTTTCAAGTGAATTACTGAAAGGAAGCTTGCAGAACTTAGGGCGCGGCCTGTTTTTTTTTTTTTTTTTTTGGCAAGTTTTCACCAGAACAGTGATTGAGGGAATTATTTCCCAACTGTCTTCCTTGAAAATAGGCTCATTTGATTCGCACGGAAAGAGCGGAGGGTCTGGCCTCCTAGGTTTTTTTATGCGGACCGAAAGGTTCCTTTTTGGGATAAGTTCCCGTGTTTTTCAGCGGTTGAGAGGAGAACGTGTCCCATGGTCCTATTTTGCTCTGATTGACTTAGATTTTTGATACGATAGATTTGGGCATATTCCGGAGGGCCCGGAATACCGGTATTTTGAATGGGATTCATACTTCAAATATACAGCTCCTAGATAAATTCCTTCCATATTGTTGATACCGAAGTGTATAGTAGATTCGAACCAGAGTTCACATTCACTATCCCAGTATTTAAGGTTTTTCAGAAAAAAGTGGAGGTAGGCAGCCTGCTCCTACTCATATGAACCAATGAGGCACGATGATTACATGCGTAAATCGGAGATGCGAGTAAGATAGAACAATGTATATTGCTGACAAATTCAACATGTCCGAGATGCCCGACGAACTGAAGCCGGACAATGCCGATCACCCGCTCCGCCGGGACATCGGTCCCCTCCAACCTCAAATATCGCCGATTCGTCGCTAAGAACGATAATCAGACATTGATTAGGGCGAAAGCAATGAGATAGACCTTGCCAGGCATTTCGCCTCTTCGGAATACACGATGACCTCCCAACTGCCAAACTGCTGGCCGTGGTTGCCATTTTGGCTTTCGGGGTGCATTTTGTCCATATACAGCGCGATACACGTATGATGTTTCATGATGTTTCCAAACATCATAAAAGATTTTATCAAGCTACGGCGAATACGAAAACCCTGTGCCATTGCGGCACTTTTGGATCAGCCGGCAGACCCTCCACGCCGAGATCCTCAGAATCGACCTCTGCGGGGAATAAAAGCGATGTTCTAATTTACTCAAGCACTGGGAGCGGGTTCTGTGGATGGTAGTCGATAAATGCGTGGAGAGGTCCAGACACAAATCACGTACATAGGTGGCCTTGAAGGTATACAAGACCTAACCTTCGGTCTGTTCATCTCATACACCAAAATCAATCAAGCATAGATGATATAACAACAACTTCAGTTGAATGGTCAGTCAAATGGCGAGCAGCGCAAATCATCCCAAGTTCAACCGTGGGAATCATGTTCAACAGACCAGCATCTGTGAGTAGAGATAGAATGCCTGGGCACAGCAACCTTTCAATCACCTTATTACCGGGGAGACTGTCATACTGCTATTGCGCCCACTCAGAATTCAGAATTCAGATTTATTGTCCACAACAGTTCTTGAAAAACATGATAGATGATCACCTATCCATCCGAAAATATGCAGGTGGTTGTTACCTCAGCACATGTTTAATTCTGATTCTACAGACTACTGCACTCTACTACACCCCCCATCTCAAGTACAGTGCAATCCAAGCAGTATTTGTAATATTTGGCCAATCCTACGGAATTTGATTGAAAGAACATCCCGGGAACTATTGGCATTGGAACGGGCATGGACTACAAATGACATAGCGTCATGTACATTCATTCTCTATTTTGAACTTCCATGGATCGGAGAAAGAATACGGTACGCCACTTGCTGAAGCATGTTGGGATTGCCGCGTCAACACAGCCACTGACACGGCGTTGACGCGCATTGGCGCGGCACTGACGCGATGTTGCATTAACGCGGCGCTTGACGCGGCAAGTAGGAGGAGATGATGTCCTTTGTATCTCTCAAACGATCCGAGTATGCTCGCTATAACGCGGCTGTTGAGTTCAACAACTTATGCACTCAGTTCATCCCGAAAAGCTTACATGTCTGGCAGACTATTCGCCTATGCATGTCAAATCTCGACCCGTATCCGTCAGCGAGGTTTCCGCAAATTTTTCTGCTGTTTATAAACATGAAAAAAATATTGCTCATACAACTGCCGCGTCACTGCGCGCGTCGATGCGCGTCTGCCACGTCAAAATCTCCAGTCCCGAATCAGAGCCTGAGCATCAGGTAACGCACATTCGCTCGCAGGCCGAGAATTCTAGGAAGGCGAGGGTGAAGGCTGATCGAGAGAAGTCAACTGAGGCCTATTCAATTTTTTGGTGTGTTAGATTCAACTCGGGCTCCATCCAAAGCAATCAATAGGTACAGTATGAATCGAGCACATTTATTAACTCTATGACATGCCATTGGGTAAGTATGGGCCTCTAACGACCGACATTAGCGCCGAAGGCATCCGCGAAGCTCGGAAAGGAGTTTCGTGGGAAAGTCGGACACGTGACAGGCTTCACACTGACGACCATCTTCTTGCCATCTTCATCCTCAGACCTGCACCGCGACCGTTAAACTTATTGGGTTGACGTGTCGCGACGTGAGGCCCTTTTGGATTTCATAGTCTCTATCCAGCCCTTGCTCTCCATGTACCTCGTCTTCATGGAGTCACCGTGTCTATTTCGCTGACCATTTTTTCAGGGCTCCCACCAAAAGCGTGAGATCTGCGATTGACGGAGAGCTTGAACTGCTTTACGAGCGAATAGCATCGCTGAAAGTGGAGCGTAACACATTGGCACCGATTGCCCGTCTCCCAAATGAGCTTCTTGCCTATATCTTCGGCATCTGCGCGAAGGGCGCATCTACCTCCGGTGCTCCGATGCACTGGGTGAAGGTGGTGTTCGTTTGTCAACACTGGAACGAGGTTGCTTTTTCCTCGCGCGCAATATGGGCTTACATTCATTTTATCTGGCACCCAAGCGAACGACGTCTCCTCGTGCAGCTCATGCGCTCCGGAGCAGTTCCGGTGTCCGTCCATGTTGGCTTCCTCCACTCTCATAGTTTTTTCGCCGACCGTATGGTGGAGAGCTCGCATCGCATTTCAGTGCTGGATGTCGGCGGTGACATCAGCGACGTGGTGGATCTCATGCGTAGGATGTCTCATCACGAATTCCCTCTTCTACATTCCTTGTCGCTCAGGCCTCGGAATGACGAGCTCCAGGAAGACCCCGATATCCATCCGGTTCTTCCATCGGAGCTTCTAGACGGAGGTATGCCTCGACTCTCTAACCTGGCTCTCTCGTACATCGATGCTCCATGGCGATCTTTGTCCTCGCTCCGATCTCTATCCCTTATTGGCGATCCAAGTTCCATCTCAACCAATATCCCCCTTGGGGATCTCTTTGTGGTGCTTAAATCCTCCCCGCAACTGCATACGCTCAAACTCAACATTGCGGTCCACCCGGACCGCCCGGATGAGGAATACGAGACCGTCGCGCTCCCGTTCCTCGAACATATTTTTATTCGCGAGCTGTTGGACGTCTGCGAGTGTCTTATTACCAATTTAGTCTTCCGACCCACCACACGGGTGGAGCTCTACCCACAGGGTATTGCCATTGGCGCAGACATCCGCGACATCCTGGTCCCCCTGCGAAAGCACCTCCGCGCCGCTGGTGCCCCCATCCCCCGCATGCTCTCGATCTGCGTCCCGCGCAGGGAGGCCGACCACAGCAACTTCTTCGCCGCGGTCTACCCCCACTCCCCGCGCCCCACGCGGTTCGATGACGACGTCCTCTTCGCAATCAATGGGCACCCCGAGAACGCGCGCGCCCTGCGGCAGATCATGACGAAGGTGCTCAAGACGCTTCCGGCGGACGTGATCACCCACTTGGACGCCACCGGCACCCACTTCACGGGCCGAACGTGGAAGACCGCGTTTGCGCTGCTGCCCGCCCTCCGAGTGATAACCGTACACGTCACCGACGGGGGTATGCCACTTGTCGAGGCGCTACTAGAGGCGGGGGCTGCTGTATCAATCAGCGTGCTTTGCCTCCGAACCTTCATTCTCTGGGGCTCGGAGTCGGGTGACGATGTTGTTCTTCCGTTTTTCGATGTGCTCACCCGCCTTTTGAGCGCGTGGCATGCGCGTGGCACTCCGCTAGAAAGGCTTGAAGTTGAGGACTGTTTGTATAGGTTGAAGGTAGGTGATGCGAAATGGGCAGAGCTCAGGGGGTTTGTCGGGGAGCTCGTTAGGGAGGCTGATCTTGCGATGACTTGAGTTTGACTTGAGTAGATAATTGTTGGACGGGTCATTTTTGGTTTCGTAAACAAAGTATTCTGGTTCATTCCAGAAAACATCCATCTGCGCGGAGTACGGAGATATGGCAGCAATCTCCAGTACTTGAGCGAACAGGGATTTACTCTCAAAGCACTGTCACAAGGGAGACGAAACCCGAATCACAGTACATCATAGGAGCAGATGATTCCCGAGACCAGCGCGGCGTTGAGTGTCTTGTTTTTTCGCGAGGCGGCTGATCTGCTACCAGCTGGACGCTGTGTGAACGTGGTGGGTTTGTCGCAGCTAGAAGTAAAGCTAGCATTGGCCGATTATGTTTCGCAATGTTCATGTCACCCATGAAGTTCAAGTATACAACTTGGACTTTCAAGGAATCCTACAGCCGGGCCACAATTTTTTTTCTAAATTGTGTCTTCCCTGATAAGCATTGTTGAACGTTCAGCCCAGCATAGTGTACTATTGGCAGATATCGGGATACTTTGCCGATGCGGCTTGGCATAGCCACTACTGCCGAACCGTCTGAACGCAGTGAATCTCTAGGTGTAATAAAACTGTAATTCTCAGGTGATTCGACAATGAGCTCGGACTCTGCAAGCAACAGGCTTGAGCTGGGCCCAAATCCTAGAAGATAGACAGTGGAGCTATGATAATTCCAAATCCCGCTTACGGCTTGATTGCCGGGGTCGGATGTGTCATCGTCAGAATCATCACCAGTGCCGGAGGGGAAGGCAGGGTACATACTCAATAGGCATGCGAATTATTTATTGAGATAATTTCAGTGGTGTGAATTTGATTTCAAGGGGTGTATCTTCTGCCCGATCACGGAGGTGGTGAAAAATTAGCGAACTGGGTGCCAGTAGTGAATATGTTTTGCTAAGAGAACGACATGGAGGGATAATAAACCACAGCCAGCGTTCCAAATAAGTATGGCACACTATTGCGGCCATAATTTTGTACTGAACAGAAATTCAACATGTCCGAGATGCCCGAACAGAGTTTGAGGCACGTATAATAATGTAAAAATCCTCCTATGCACGCAGCAGAACAGCTATCTTCATCTGAGCCCCAGTTCTGCTGTTCGAACATTGATATTTTGCAAATTGAACCGCAATAACCGCATTAGATTTAAGTTTGCCTACACACTGGTGACGCATTGCAAAACTATTCACGGGTGAGCTATCGTTCAATTCAACACTGTAGTGGTTATCTACTGTACCATTTTTACGGCCTGAAGGTGTCCGAGTACTCCTTTCGCGCCTCGTCACTCGTACATACTTTGCCGCGGCTGTTGCCGGGACTGGACTTTCGTGTTCGCCTAACTCTAATAAACAATCAGTATCTATTACGGTACTTCAGAGACGCATGCACCTGACTATTTCGGCTCAGGACTGTTTCCTTATCTGTTTCTTGGTTTATTTGACGAACAGTCGAACCCGGGCCAGGACAGCACCCCCGCGGACTCCGTAGTGGGGTGTGCAGATACAACGCACGCTCGCAGATATAGAGCATGACGGTTCCTCCACGAATAGCCATCCGTTGGGATGCCGTGCCCCATTCCGTCGTACTCGCAAGAAAATTCTCCCCCCCCCCCCCGAATAATACTCGACCCCATCTTTGCGAGGCTTTGATCAGTTTTTCGGCCGCGGAAGTATCCTGGCGTCGGGTTATCGCCGCACCAAGTATCCGCCCGAAAACATCGACCACCAAATCCTCAGTGAATATCCCATAGAGACTGGATTCTATTCTGCGAATGAAGCGGCTCAGCGGGAGAACAACGCTCTCTGTGATGTTGGGGTCCACCCAGACCGGCTCTTCTATTCCCGAGATTGTCCCGTCGCCACCACCCGACCCTGCTTTTGAACATCTATACCTTCAAGAAGACGCCGATAGCGATCCAGAAGCCTCAGACAAGACAGCGGCAGAAGAGCTTCAGGGCATGATTGACAACCTGACAACCACAGCACAACTCTGGAAGCTCAGGACGACCAGCTCGATGCTTCTGTCATGTCGTCGGTGGTGTTATTGATGGACGAGCTCGCGAAGCTGTAAGTTAGGCTTTTATTAACAATATTCTCAGCCGGAGACGAATCCAAAACGGTTCGCCGAGATTCAAAAAATATAGCCCATGCCATGACAACTCAACCTGCCGCTTTTATTGCCATTCTTCAAGGGATAGCTGATTCTGCATTGAAGAACCCTGCAGACCGCATTGAAAATCCCCAGGCAGACAACCATTCCAAGTTTGTTGCCTTACGCCGGGAACATCAGACGGAGGAAGCCAGAAAGGGGATTCACAAGTACAAGTCACTGATCAAGATATTGACAGATTGAATGGAATATCAAGTTTGATAAAATAAGGATTCTGATAAGATGTTACACGCAGTGATAATCTTACTCCATGGTCTACATGGGTTGACATGCGATCACCGCAGATAGGTTAGACGGGGACTTTTGTCCCAGCGAGGCTGTGGAACGAGGAATGATCTTGAAAAATGCCGCCAGAATTCGTGCTCGTACACCTGTACAACAACAAATGATAAAGCACCAATACTTCCGCAAATAGCCTGACAGGAATGAACTGCTACTTTGCTTCCATTCTTGTAGTACATCGTAACCGCTGTGGATTCTCCCCTCAGTAGGCTGACTACGATGTGATACAATTAATTGGAAACATACCTCGGACGAGCGCAATGGCAGAGCCTATCATAGCAAAGCCATCGCAGCCTTGTTTCCAGGATCCGGCCAGCAGACCTGCCAATTTGGGCTTCTGCCACCGTCGAAATAGATTTATTTTTGGCAAAAATCTGGTGCCGCCGTTTGACAGCCTTCAAAAATGAGCGGTCAGTCAGATTTGACGGAGCTAGCGAGAGTATCGGAACCGCTGGGATCAATTCTGTGGAGAGTCTCCACAAAATGATCACAGTGTGATGAAAATCGAGACCACTGACAAGCGCCTAGAATTGAGTTATGATGGCTAGACCAAGGCTAGACACACTTTTAAGTTAAGTTATTCGACGCGTCCAATGCATGAGCTGACGAGAATCCGCTGATATCTGTCGCTTCATGGCGCTGGAATTTGGGATTTCTGTTCACATCTTGTATAACCGAGCAAACCGGTTGAACTGGACCTTGAAAGTGTGCTATTCGATCAATTTGAGGCCAGAGGGAGTGATTTTTGGGGTGAGTTTTGAAAAGAAACCAATATCGTTTGAATACATGTATCATTAACACTATGGAGGTTGAAGGATGGGAGCACCAGTATATGAATATAAGCAAGTAGCGCTAAGCCCACGGCACGGCGGCAGTACTGTCAGGGATGCATTCGGCCGGGCTTAATTGTCTACTTGAACACGGCTTTGGCCGTGAGACGCTAGCCGAGATGGATTTCTACGCGACTCTCCGACAATGCGCTCCAAGCAAATTTGATCTTGTGGAGCTAGCAGAGGATGACTGTATAGGAGGCTGAAATATCAGAATTTTGGGGGAATCCTTCACGTTTTTGCTGCCCTTTTGAGGTCTGATCTGAATTCGGACAAGAGGAAAATTGGTCGAGGTTAGAGCACAACCCCGAACAAGATTCATCGCCTCCCGCGGACCCAGTCACTGCGTTCAACCATGCGGTAGAGGACTTCGCTTAGATCGGATCAAAATTGGTCTAGACTATTATTGTTCCGGTCTACCGTCTAGCCGACGTCCTCCGCGCTTAACTATTCCAGTCTACGGCACGGCTGAACGCAGTGAGTCTGGAAAACATTTTTCAGACCCACAGAACCCGTTTCCGGCCTGTCTACCGATAAGCATCAGTCCTCTCGTACATACGTACAGCTAGCGCGTGTGCGATATACGTATCGAGTCAATCTAATTCCGCTTCAATCCTTGGGATCCATCTGACATGACACCCGCCAATAAAAAATTGACCAGCATCTACAACCCTTTATTTATCGCCGAGTGAGAGGAGACTCTTCCTTCACCTTTACCCGAATAAAACGCCCTTGATCGATATCTGCTTTGCGATATGTCTTCCCTCAAACTGCGTCCTGGCTTTCACGTCGATCACGTCGGTTCCCTCATTCGGCCCCGGGAACTCTATGAGCAACGCATCCTTGTCGAGCAAGGCAAGGTTCCGCGCGAGGATCTTCGCGCTGCAGAGGACGCCGCCGTCGAACATGTCGTCAAACTTCAGCACGACCTCGGCCTCGGTACCATCACGGACGGCGAGATGCGAAGGTAATACCTGCACCCGAGATACTTATTGCCTCGGCGACCTGCTAACTGTTGGGCAGAGAAGTGTTTTACGAAGGTGTTTTCGACAAGCTGGAGGGGATGACTTACCTTCCGCACCGTGGGCCGCTTCCCCCGTCTTCTTCTGTGACCGTGCTCCACTGACAGTCTGCACCCGCCAGATCCCATGTCTGAATTCAAGGTACGCATCTCAGCCATTATTCCGGAATTCACGCCCACTGGGTCCCCAGAGTTACCTCCCCTACGTGAAGCTAATGTCAGCGATGGGTTTAACCGAACTCTCGTCCTGGCATTGCTCGGTACGCGCCGCGGGTCCATTCAGAGCATTAATTAACCCGCAATGCCCAGGGAAAGATCAAGCGCACAGTCCCCTTTTATGTTGACCACTTCAAAGCCCTCAAGAGCATCGTTCCCCCAGAGGTGCCATCCAGCACCAATACTTTGGCTTCTCGAGATCTCACTTCATGACACAGGATGTCGGCCGAATCAAAGTCAATATGTGTCCGCCGACTTGGATCCATCAACGGCATGGGTCAGACTGGACCTACGACCCCGCCATTTATCAGTCGGACGGTATGTTTGGCGGTGGCGCATATTTTCGCGGGTCCTGACGCGTCGCAGATGAATATTTCGACGATCTTGGGATCGCTTATCGGGCGGAGATCAAGGAACTGTACGACCTGGGATGTCGTAAGTTTATATTTGCAATCAATCTCGCCGCCATACTTGAACAATCCTGAATCGTCAGGTAATATCCAGCTGGATGATCCCACGTTCTGTTATTTTTGTAACGACGGTTTGTAATTCATGAAGCCAAAGGAATCCCGCTCACGAAATAAAATACACAGACCTGATCAAGGGTATGGAGGAGGCAGGAGTGGACCATGAGGCGTTGTTGGACACCTACATCCGGGCAATCAATTTGTGCACCATTGACCGCCCGCAGGATTTGAATATAGGGCTGCATATGTGCAGAGGAAATTTCACGGTACGAGAGCTCTTGTTCAGTCATTGGCACGTTTTCATTTGCACCAGGGCGGAGTTCATTTTACAGAGGTAAGCCATTTTACTTGCGCCATTCTCAATATCTCAAGTTTTCACCAGGGAGGATACCAACGCATCGCTGTTAAATTATTCAACTCGGTGGATGTGGACACATTCTATGTGCGGGGTCCTTCACTTCTTGTTCAACGCCGTTGAACTTTGCATTGTCACCTAGCTGGAATATGACGACGAGCGTTCTGGAGATTTTTCGCCGCTCAAATACCTTCCGCTCAACAAGGTTGCGGTTCTTGGGATCGTCACGACTAAGAGTCCCAAGGAACGTTCTTTCCGCGAATTTCGATGTCGGTTTTCTGACTAATGGTGGATCCCAGCTCGAAGATGCTCAGGTCCTGAAGGCGCGAATTCACGAAGCTGCGGAAGAGATCGCAAATGGTATTCCGCGTCGATCAAAAGAAGCAGCACTAAACCAGTTAGTCTCTGCTTCGATTTTCTTGTTGACACCTGATTCATCTGTGCGGATAGGCTGTGCATCAGTCCCCAATGCGGGTTCGCATCAACCTGGCAAGGGAACCCTGTCACGGAAGAGGTGAGTGTTGCAGCCTCAAAGTTCCGAACGTCGTGTTGACTTGCGTCAGGATGAGAAGAAAAAATTGCAGCTGCTGCTTGCCATTGCGAAGGAGGTTTGGCAGTAGGCTCCCGAGAGCACATACTATCCAATGCTAGTTTTATCCCCTCCTGTTAATTATCGTCGGAGATATGTATTTATTTCCTCGTAGTGAATCACTTGTTACCTGGTATACGGTATCGCGATTCTACATAAATCCGAGAGGCGAGTGAGATAGTTTTGAACTGAACAGAAATTCAACATGTCCGAGATGCCCGAACTGAGTTTGAGGCACGTGAAGTTGTGATAATGTAAAAATTCCCCGAGTTGCGTATCTGGCCGTAACGATCGAAATTCTCGTCATCCAGTCCCCGGTCCTGCAGTTTCAGCATTAATCTCTTCAATGAATATTGCAAATTGCACGGCAATAACGGTGTTAGATTTAGGATTACCCACTCACCAGTGGCGCGTTGCAAAATACTCACGATTGAGCCATCATCCAGTTCAACGCTGTAAATCGCAGCTCTTCCAAGTCGAGTGTACCATTTCCACGAAGTCTGAAAGTGACATGTAACGCGGCCCGATGAACGCCCCCTAGTACTTCCTTCGCGCCTCGTTACTCGAACATATTCTGCTGAAGCCGCTGCTGGAACTGGAACGGCATGCTCGCTAGAAAAGTCTTGGTCTAAGAAACAATTGGTGTGTATTACGGTACTTCAGAGACGCACCTCTGACTACTTCGGCTCAGGACTGTCTCCTGATCTGTTTCTTGGCATATTTGAGGAACAGTCGCACCCGTGCCAGGACCGCACCGCGCGGACTCCACAGCGGGGTGTGGGGATACAACGCGTGCTCGCAGGTATTGAGCATGACGATTCCACACGAGTATCTATCCGTTTGGATGCCGTGCGCTATCGCGTCGTATTCGCAAGAAAATTCCTCACCCCCGAATTGTACTCGCCCCCTTCTTTGCAAGGCCTTGATGAGTTATTCTGGTGGGCGGAAATATCCTGGTAGCGAATCACCTGTTACCTGGTGTAAGATACTATTTCTCCGGGCGTATTGGGCTTAATTGGTACTGACCAAATCCAATAACCTTCTGTTGAAAGTCCATCTCGCCAGCAATCCAATGACTGTTCCCAACGTTCGCTGGGAAGACAATCTTCTCCTTCTCCTTCTCCTTGACTTCGCCCTCATAACCATGCAGTAGCGGCGACTTGCGCTTCGTGTATTCGCCCTTGAGCGCATCCGAAATGGCCTTTTCCGAGAAACTCAGTGTCGCTACCACCAGAGTTCTGGATCTGATACCACTTGAGCCGCCAAATCCTCCATCATGATATTGATGTGGGTCCTTCGAAGCCACACAGTGCTGAGAAATTCTTGCAGGTCCACAGTAGACGTTGTCCCCTGACCGTAGGTAAGAGGAGTGTTCCCTCCCATCATCTCCAGCTCAACCCGCGCCTCATCAATGGCAACCCGGGCTTCGTCTTCCTTGCACTTTCCCCGCTCGTTATTCAACCACTGGACACTTCTCTTCCGGTTCGCCTGCTGGTTAATGACCTTCGTCATCTCCGTCCAAAAGGTAAGCGTCCACAATTCCACAATGGGAACCTCTCGATCTCGGGATCATCGTACCGTGGATCAGAGATCGATTTCGCTTTTCCATCTAGCCACGCCTGTCCGAATTTTCGGGTAAGGAGGTCCAGTGCAGCGGGCGGAGGGATGTCTCGCGAGGGTAAAAGCGATATGATATCTGTTGTTAGCGTCGGCTCGTCGTGACTAAACCACATCCTACTCTCCCCATAGCCAAGCTCCGAAGAGACTCGGGGTAGCACGAGGTCCGTGAATTTAACGACAGGTAGTTCGGGCGCAGGGATCAAAAATCCGGCCCGGGGGCATTCTTCATATCCTCTATAACCGGGAGGGGACGTTGTATATCGTGTTCAAGCCATACTTCCGATCCAATCAGCAGCAATGGATGGCTTGGCGGCATCGATGAAGGAAGGAACGCAGACAAGCACTCACTCGCTCTGACGGACAGGTCCAACTGGAGTCCGACGATGACGGTCTCCGCGTCGGGGGGGAGGAGTTCGCCCAGCCTGAGCCTTGTTCCCGAAAAAACGTTATCCTTGCGCTTGTCCGTGTTAGACGTGTCTTCACTTCCATTCTCTCCCTCAGTTAACGTTCCCGGCTTCCCGACGGTACCCGGCGGCGGCCCATCCGTTATCGTACGCACCCTCGGGGCAAAATCAAGCTGCCACCCTGCCGCGCCAGGCTCGTCAACATCACCACTATTGTCTGCGTTGAGCACGTGAAAAATGTACGGCGAGGGGCGCGCCGCGCGGGCAGTGGCGAGGATGCGCGTGAGGATGGGGCGGAGGGTGGAGAGGAGTCCCGCTTGAGCGTCCATGAAGAGCATGATGCGCTGCGGGAAGTGTTAGGCGGGATCGGAGGCGGAGGGGGCGGGCAGTTGTGATGTATGCGATGAGTTGGAGATGGAGGTGGCCATGAGCTGGTCGCAGTAGCGGTGAATATTTGAAGCTCCGGCGTTGGCGTCCGCCTTTAATGAGCCGCGGAAGGGCCTAGGCTTCGACCCCGGAATATCCACCATAAGGGCTGTCCTCGGCCAATTTTTCTGGACAGAATTTGGCTGGGAAATTTGTCAGGATTGGAACAGGCCTAGAACCCAAGCATCTGGGATTCGAGATTAAAATATCATTGACTGGCAGCGGCTTTCAAAGTTCTTCATGGGCTCTGAATGTTGCTGATCATGACCATTACCACTGAAGCCTGTCGATTTGACGCGTCACTGAAGCTCAGCGATTAGCCGGTGCCGATTCGTAAACTTACCGTACATTTAGATCCAAGTCTGCGGGGGCGGAAAGGGTCAAAAACGACCGTAACGTGAAGACGGGTACATTAGAATTTTAACCCACCTTGAGAGGCTGCCTCAGAAACTCAATTTGCTCATTCTGCTCTGATGGGGTTCGGAAAATTTGTGCGCGGGGATAATTTAACGTTTTTAACCACGTTGAATACAAGTGGAAACGCGGGTGACTGACAAATGGGCTTCATCAATAAGTGAGGAGGGCGCATGAAAGGCAGATATGTACTCACTGAGTCGGGTTCCTATGTATGTCGGCGGGAAGCACGGAGGTCGATTTGAAAAGGCCCAAGAGACCTGCAAAAGAGCAACAACAGCATAACTGGCCGCCCCGTCACCAGTGGGTCTCGACAGAGGAACCGCAGAAGTCGATAGGAACGGAACTGCAGGTAGGCACAGAACGCCCAGAAGTCGATGCGGCCAAAGGCAGCCACGCATTCGCCGGGTGCCACTTGCCTTGCGAGATGAGTGGCCGCGGAGTCTACAGTTTATGCGTATGGGCCGTGTTGTTAGTAATCGGTCGAGACAGCCGCGCTGTAGCATATTAAACTTTGAGAAAGTGGTGGTTCGGGTGAAACGGGAATCAGCACGTGATAAGCCATCAGAACTCCTTCGTAAACAGCGCAGACGCGATCCGGTCCGTGCGCGCAACTGCCCTATAAAACGAAGCTCCCATCCTCGCACCAACTCATACTTACCTTGATGGCATACGCTCCTTCACCTACCTGAGTGTGTGGGCCGTGGGATCACTCCATAGCACGGCGACCCTGTCCATACAGAGTGCGCCTGCGGCTTGTATGGGCTTAGGCTCATGCACCGTCTCAATATTTCCCAGTCCCACCACGGCCACTCGGCTGGGTGGGCCATTTTTTCCGACATTTCGCTGTCCTAACCCTAACCTTAGTCTCATCGAAATACATCGCTTTGACCGTCTTGAGACAGCTTGAGACTCAGTTGAGAGAATCGGAAACCAATTGATGGCCATCATTCAAAGCAAGCCACTGCTTAGAGGCGTGACGTCGTACGGTACCATTTGCGGCTACAATAATATGTCGTCCAACGAGGAAGACTATGCAGACGCCGAAGAGAGGAGTCGCAGCGTGTTCAACGCACGTGCGATGTCTGGCGAAGAGAAAAAATCGGTGTTATTTTTGCCTTTGACTTCTTTCCGCCATGTTCATCGATTTTAAGGAGGAGGAGGAGGAGGTGAATTATACTGGCGCGGTCCCACAATTGGAACAAGCAGTTTACTACGAAGACATTTGGTAACTATTTGTAGGCTAAAAAGTCACCTATCTTTACGTAGAACACATGCACTACTGAAGGGGGGCGGAAAGACTAAGCATCTGGTGATTCTCCCGACCTGTTGTGGCCACAACAGGTAGGCCATACAGGTAAAAACCTCGTGGGTGGCCGATGACAATTCCTTGCCACTGACCATGACTCCCCGGCCTGTCAGCCAGAAAATCACCAAACACGTCGCCTCAACAGTCCCTTCAGGCACACATGCAACTATCTACAAAAAACTACATAAAAAAGGTGGGAAAGAAAATGGCAAGAAGAAAGGGCCAGCCTAAGCCTGCATTCGACTGCTCTTAGATTGAATGATTATCTTATCTGATGCGTATCGGGGGGAGCCGGAAACGACCGGGAAACCACGCGACATCAACACCGGGCCGGAACCGGGTAGGGCAAGGGTTTCTCATCGTGCGCGCTGGCATCGACTATCCCCGTCCCCGCACCCCTCCCTCTCCGCACCATAAGCTGTAAGGCCAGGCAAATAACACTAGTTACAGTCAAGTCCCAAAGGCTTTACATGTATCTGCACCAAGTTCTGTCCAGCAGACTGCCTCAGTGACCCTGCAGTGATCACTGGACAACGACGTCGACCACTAAACCCAGTCCATATCCGCAGGGTCTCGAATAGATGAGCTAGCTGTCAATGCAGTCAAGCCCTGTCCACCGTAGATCCACTGGGGAGAGGTACTGGACCAGAATGCACTCTTTCATTTTTTATGATGGTGGTTCCGGATCTAGGTGTTTTTTGTTCTGAGTTTCAGCTCATCTAGAATCCTCAAAATACTCGCTCAGAGTATTTGGTGCTACACGAATAGTTTCGCATGAGCCGGGGAGTAAGCGCTAGTAAGCACCTGCCTCAACGCAAACTTCGAGTGCATGTTTACATAAGGACTCGCCTCATCAGTGTTTTTACCCCGACAATCTTGTTCATTGGATCGGGAAGATGCTCGCAGAAGCGGGTAATACAAAGATGGCGCGTTGGTGCGGGTCAGAGGCTGATCTATCGATGTCCAGCCGATACGTAACGAACCTCGGGTTCGTCTGGAGCAATCAGACGTACTCATCCGCCAGCTCCGCTCTGACAACGCAGATTTACGCGCTGAGCTCGCTAGGGAGCGTTCTATCAATGCCAGTCAACTTTCGGTGACCCGCTTTTCCCTCGTCTCGTTAGTCCCAGTTGTGCGTCAGTACTTAATTTTCCTTGTTGTTACACAATTCATTATAATTGAAGGGATTGTGTTTTCTTCCGCCCCGCTTTTTCAACAGGATACAATAGGGATGCATATGGTCAACGTAGGCGGTTTTGATTGCGGTTTTGAGGCGTTTCTGACGGCCGGTGACGATTTGTATCAAAACCGTGCGAGAACCTCTTTCTATTTCGACCGACCCAGTTCTGAAACATGGTTCTGCATCAAAATGCCAGTCATGGTGGTAGAACCGCAATCGCGTCGAAGTCGCCGCGTAAAATCTTCTCTAGAGGGCTGTTACAACTCCAGGCGGTTCCGGTTCTCGGGTTCCTCACCTGTTTGAATTTTCACTGACCTTCATGCGAACCCAGAACCGCGTGTCAGAACTGCCGTACAGGATCGGCTTAGATCCCTCGGACTCCCATCGATGTCGCGTTAGTTTTGCCGGGGTTTACCAACTCATGCGCTGTTGCTTCCGGTTACCATGTCCTTGATGGGTAGAATCCGCAATGAGTTTCGGTGATTATCGTTCGGTCGCGTCGCAAGCTCTTTCACCTTTCCTGCCTCGATATGTGAAATAAGTTACGCTCATAGGAGAAAAACGGCAATTTAACCTGCATGGAGGAAAGTCAGTGTCATCATCCACTGTGTTGAAGTTGGACCGTTTTACCGCCGATAACTACGTCAGACTTTCGACAGGGCGAATGCAAAGTTGCAATCACGCACTTGGGCGGGACTTTAAAACCGGAACCGCTTGTCGCTGTCGTCCTTCCACTCCTTCTGCTTGGATGGACGACGGTCCTTGTTGCGCCTCGCCCTCTATCGCAGTTGCCTGCCCTCGCCCTATGTGGTCTTTTACATTCCGATCATGGTGCTACACCGACCAAATTTGCGTGCTGTAGCGATGTTTTCGGGATACGATGACGAGTTCACCGTCCTACCTTGGCCTCCCCGCTCACACAGAAAGTCACTACTTGTCAAGGATGCACGGACAGTTCGTCTCGCAAATGAACTATGACGAGGCATGGACGCCGAGGCGCCATGGCACACCTCAAAAAAAAAGGTACCTTAAAATAAAGAAAAGGTATATAAACCCTTCCGAGAGGTCTACTCTCCTCAGCTTCAGCCCATTTCCCTTCAGCCCACTTCCCTACAACTTAACTGATTCTCAAAGCTCTTCCTTGCTGCCGCCATGATGATTTCGAGCAATTTCAACATTTGTTTTTTGGTAAATGTTACTCTCGATGCCTTCACACGATTTTGTTTATTCTTTTGAACAGACTGCTCTCGCCAGCATTGTCGCCGCGACGGGGCCTGCCGCCGTTAATCTACGCACCGCAGGGAACTACGCGATCCTTTCTCAAAGCGGCATCTCCACCGTTCCGCCCTCTGTGATCAGTATGTCTTTCAACTTCCCTCGTCCATCGCGCGTCAAACGTGTCTCTAGCGGGTAACATCGGCGTCAGCCCCATTTCAGCAACTGGTCTGACTGGATTCTCCCTCACTGTCGCTCCGAACGGGGAGTCTTCCACCTCCAGTCAAGTCGTCGGAGAGGTCTTTGCTGCTTCCTACTCCCCCCCTACCCCTGTGACCCTCACCACCGCCATCGCCGACATGGTGACCGCATTCAATGATGCTACCGGTCGCGTTAACCCGAATTTCGTCAATTTCGGCGCCGGTCAGCTTTAATCCTACGCTTTCTTATACTGTATTCTGATTCAGGCGTCACTTAGGTGCCATCGGAAGTATGATCCTCGTACCTGGCCTCTACACGTGGGATACCGGGGTCACCATCGGGAGCGACGTCATCATAGCCGGTCTCCCCACAGACAGTGAGGAGATCTCCGCTCATTCTTGTGTCCGACACACCTAGCTCACTTCGTGTCTTCAGCCTGGATCTTTCAGATTGCCGGGACATTATCCATTGCGGCAGACGTGGAGGTAATCCTCGCTTTTGGAGCACTGGCAAGCAACATCGTCTGGGTCGTGGAGGACGCAGTTACTGCCAACGCAGGAGCGCACCTCGAGGGCGTCGTGCTCGGGCAGACATCTATCAGTTTGCTTACAGGTGCATCGGCCAACAGCCGGCTCTTGGCGCAGACTGATGAGAAGGTGCGATCCATCTTCTTTCACTTACAACAGACTTCCGTCGCTCATCTTTTTCCCAGGCCACTGTTACTAACTGAGCTCTACAGTTTTCTTCTGGGTTCTCATACTTTACGATCTATCTGTACATGACATATTCCATTTCTACATCACCGCCTTCGCGCTCTGTCAATGTAAATACAAAAAGAAAAAAATAGTATATTTTGTAGGTCCCCCAAGTTTGAAACAGTTAGATAAAACCTGCAGAACCTCTCACGAAGTACTGTTCGACGTAGCGCGGGCAGCGTCATTTCAACTTGAACCGTCGACTTGAACTTGAACCAAAAAGTCCCGTGACTTCGGCAAATCCCGCACCAAGCTTGTCTACGACGACCATAGCCAACTTTTCAATTGGGTGGTTCGATGCGATCGCGTCGGAAGAAACCAAAGCGAGGAGGCTTTAAGTCCTGAGCTACCACTCAGCTGGCCAGCTTTGTTTGAATCTGGATCATAATACTCGGCGTATCCGGAATTCAAAATGTATCGCACACTGAACTGTTTCCAGATTCGAATGGAATGTGATCTGGATCAGCTCGCAGCGCACTCAATGCATCCATAGCTCGTGATTGACATCGTACGATCTCATTGACGGTCCACAGGGCTTGTATTCGGCACCCTGTGTGAGGTCAAACGACGACCATGATCGATCGTGATCAAAACCGTCGATTGTGTTCAGTTCACTCAGTCTAACCAACTTGTCACATAAGTTACTTGGACTTGAACTTAAGGCTGTTCAAACCTCATTTGTTCATATTCAGCTCCACAGCGGGGACAAGATTCGGACAAGCAGCCCTGAGTCATTGTAGGCTCCCAAGGAATTCGCCGATAACTTATCATATAGCAGGTGCGATGCTTTATTTCTACTTTCTGCTCCACCAAGAAAAATGATCGTACTTCGTTTTACTCCTCTTTGAGGTCACGATCTAGCTACGCTTTATTGCCAGACACAATCGACCATGGTAGGTCTAACTACCCCACGAAGACCAGGGTATAAAAGGCCCACCCGGGCCCGTCCGCAGCACTTCCTCAGGCTAGGCGGCCACTCACCTCTCCCCCCAATCAATCCCCCACTTCTTCTGTCTTCTCAAATAAACTCCTCCGAATCCCAGCAATGGTCTCTTTTACTTTCATCGTTCCCATGGCCACTTGGTCGAGTCGGATGTCGTCGTCATTCCCCCAGGCTCGGTCAGCGAGGACAAATAGCGTGACGGGCTCCTTACCTATTTGACTTTCACTGGCTTTATTCGAATCAGGGAACCGCCTGTCAGAACTGCCGTACAGGATGAATTTAACCAGCATCTCTGAGTTAAAATTCTCGGACTCCGATTAATGTTGCGTTGGTTTTACCGGGGTCTACCAATTCCATGCGCTGTTGCTTCCAGCTTGATATCAATTCAATGCTTGGGTGGAATCTGCAATGAATTTCAATGATTATCGTTCGATCGCGTGGCAAGCTCTTCCACCTCTCCTGCCTCGAGATACTAATTGGGTTAAACGCTCATATAGGAAAATCAGCAATTCAACCTGCATGGAGGTATGTCAGTGCCATCGGCCACTTTGTTCAAGTTAGACCGTTTTACCGCCGATAAATACGTCACGACAGGGCGAATGCAAACTTGCTAGCACGCACTTGGCCAGGACTTGAGACCGGAACCGCTTGTCACTGCCGCCCCTAGACTCCTCCTTCTGCTAAATAGACAACCGTCCTTGTTGTGCTTCGCCCTCTCTCGCAGCTGTCTGCCCTCGCCCTATGTGGTCGTTTACATTCCACTCATGGTGTTACACAGGTCAAATCTGCACGCTGTAGCAATGTTTTCGGGATACAATGACGAGGTCAGCGTCCTACCTTGGCCTTACCACTCACACAGAAAGTCACTACTTGTGAAGGATGCGCGGACAGCTCGTATCGCAAATGAACTATGACGAGGTTTGGATGCCGAGGCGCCATGGCTCACCTCAAAAGAAAAAGGTACCTCAAAAGTAAGAAAAGGTATATAAACCCTTCCGAGAGGTCTACTCTCCTCAGCTTCAGCCCTCTTCCTACAACTTGATAGACCCTCAAAGATTCTCCTCGCTGCCGCCATAATGATTTCGAGTGTTTTCAACATTTGTTTCTTGGTATATTTTACTCTCGACGCCTTCACGCGGTTTTATTTACTCTTTTTGAACAGATTGCTCTCGCCAGCAGTGTTGCCGCTCTGGGACCCGCTGCCGTTAATCTACGCACCGCAGGGAACTACGCGATCCTTTCTCAAAGCGGCATCTCCACAGTTCCGCCCTCTGTGATCAGTATGTCTTTCAACTTCCCTCATCCAATGCTCGTCTCAAATGTGGAATCTGTAGCCGGTAACATCGGTGCCAGCCCAATTGCAGCCACCGGGCTGACTGGATTCTCCCTCACTGTCGATTCGACCGGGGAGTTTGCCACCTCCAGCCAAGTTGTCGGAGAGGTTTTTGCTGCTTCCTACTCCCCCCCTACCCCTGTGACCCTCACCACCGCCATCGCCGACATGGTGACCGCATTCAACGATGCTACCGGTCGCGTAGACCCGAATTTCGTCAATCTCGGCGCCGGTCAGCTTTAATGTTACGCTCTCTTATCCTTTCTTCTGATTCAGGAGTCATTTAGGTGCCATCGGAAGCCTCATCCTCCTACCTGGCCTCTACACGTGGGACACCGGGGTCACCATTGGGAGCGACATCATCATAGCCGGTCTCTTCACCGACAGTGAGGAACCCTTCCCTCTCGTGTCCGGCACGTCGAGCTCACTTTATATCTGCAGCCTGGATCTTTCAGATTGCCGGGACATTGTCCCTCGCGGCAAACGTGGAGGTGATCCTCGTTCTTGGCGCACTTTCAAGCAACATCGTCTGGGTCGTGACGGATGCAGTTACCGTCAACGCCGGAGCGCACCTCGAGGGCGTCGTGCTGGGGCAGACATCTATCAGTTTGCTGACGGGCGCGACGGCCAACAGCCGGCTCTTGGCGCAGACTGATGTCGTGCTTCAGAAGGTGCGATCCGTCTTCTGTCACTTGTAACAGACTTGGTGTCGCTCATCTTTCTCTCAGGCCACTGTTACTAACTGAGCTCTACATTTTACTCTGGGTTTTCATACTTTACGATCTATCTGTACACAACGTATTCCATTTCTACATCACCGCCTTCGCGCTCTGTCAATGTAAATACAAAAAGAGAGAAAACACAGTACATATGTTTTGTAGGCCTCCCAAATTTGAAACAATTGGATAAAATCTGCAATATTTCACACGGATTACTGTTTAACGTAGCGCGGACAGCGTCACTTCAACTTGAACTGTCGACTTCGGACTACTTCGGACTTGAACCAAAAACTCCCGTGACCTCGGCAAATGCCGCACCCAGCTTGTCTACCACGACGATGGTCAACTTTTCAATTGGCAAGAACCGCGCGACCGGGCGTTCACGTGAAATCTTCTCTTATCCCTCGGCCCACAAGAAAGCATAATCCATCCTTTCCTTCAGAGATATTTGCGCTCGAGCGGGTGCAGAAGTATATCTCCGACGCGTTCGGCAGGAACCCAAGCCGCGTGCCAGTCAGAAAACACTCTGAACTGAACGTGGCGTGAGCGCCGGGGCCATCTCCACTTCGCTCTCTCCCCTCTTAGACTCCAACAATCGCACCGCCCAAAATCTGTTCCGCGGCGCGTTCATGATGCACCCCCTCTGCGCTTTAAAACGATTTGTATTCATTCTTTGGCATACGCAGGTCTCCGGCGCGCCATGACCCTCCCCCACCGTCGCCGCCGGCCAGCTGTTTTACGCCGCGCTTGTGGAGGCGAGCAAATACCGACGCGCCCGGCGGCGACCCGCTCCGCTGCCTCCGCGGTGTGCCGCTCGACGGTGGATAAAGCACCGGGCTTTCTCTCGTCTCGCAGTCTCTCGCTCGTGTGGCGCCCGCACGGGGACGGTGAGGTGGTGCTGCGGAACCCCGTTACGTGGTCGCGCAGGGGGCGTTTGCGAAGGTGCGTGAGGTGTGTGTTTTGGGTGTGGGTTTCAGGCCGCTCACGGGATTGCGGCGCAGATTCCGTTCATGTTTAGGGACGTCGACGATGAGGGAGCGTGAGACCCTTTTCTTCTTCTTCTGATAATTATGTTCCGACATACGAGGCTGATTCACGAATCCATATGCAGGTTTTTCGCATTCTCCAGCACGACCGTTAGAGTTACTCCGGAGTCGAGATTTGGATTTGGATTTGATCGGATTTGGAGCTGGATTGTTATGTAAATCACAGCTGAATCAGCCATCAGGCAAATGACAAACCTCTGGACACCGTTGACACGACATCGTCGCTCATCGGCGGTGACAACGAGCTCTTTCAACTGGCTTCCAACGAGCCAATTCTCACATTTAATTTACCGGGTTTCTTTACAACAAGGTATTTAGGTAATTGCAACACATTTGTTCAGCTAGTCTGCTGCAACACGGTCACTAACTTTGAATGCGGATGAGGCGGGAAGGGGCGGGCACGGCGGGACAACGCCGAAGAGACGATGAGCTGGCACTCCGGTGGACCGGTCCTGACGTGAGTGACTGATGGAAGTCACCATCAGTCACCATCAAATCCAAATCCGATCAAATCCAAATCCAAATCTCGACTCCGGAGTAACTCTTACGTGCGTCCTTTTCCCCAGTGTTGCGAGTGCATGTCGTTCAACCATTCTTATTATGTTCACAATATAACTACAGGACTGACGCCCAATTCGTGGACAACATTCACTCCAAGTGCGCTTTACTTCTTTCCTGCCTTTCCACCTGCAGCAACCTATCAATCTATCTCGTCTAACGCATATGTTCACAATATAACTACAGGACTGACGCCCAATTCGTGGACTACATTCACCTCAAGTACGCTTTACTCCTCCCTATCTGCCTTTCCAACTGCGGCAATCTATCAATCTATCTCGTCTAACGCAAATACTTAATTCAAGCTATCTGAAAGCCGGGACGCCCGCTCAGGCATCCCGCATCGCGGAGCTGTACCCGCGAGACCCGACCTTGGTAACTTTCGGCGTCTTCTCTCTCTCTCTCTCCTACTTTCGTTTCGTTTCGTTTCCCTTCCCTCCTAGATTTCTTTCAGCCGACTCAGAGTTTGATGAGACCAACCAGGGCGCACCGTTCAACACCGGGAGCGCCAACCAACTGACATAAGTAGGTACGCGTGTGTTCCCACTTCCATAGCTCCTCCTGCCCCTAACAGTGCGAGTTGTGTAATGCGCACACGCATGCGCGGCCCGGAATTCAAACGCATCGCCGCATTCGAGGGCGACTTCCTCTTTTGCGGGCTCCGGCGGCTGTTTCTGCAACATGCAGCGGGGACGCAGAGGACATAGAGCTGGTGTGAGTGTATTATTCATTCGGCCGTCCATCCGTCCATCTCAGGGTACTTCAAATTCTTTCTTACTTTTCGTTCGTTCGTTCTTCCTTCCTTCCTTTCTTTCGTGCTTGCGTTTTTGGACCTTGAAAGATATTTCACGTCTATGGGCATGCGGCATCCCCCGACTGACTGACTGACACAGACCCCAGTAAGCAAACACGGCAAATCGACGCTGGTCCTTGGCTCATGGCGCTGTTCTTCCTGCCCACATACCGTGGCTGTCGACGCGTAGGAGTTTTTGGACGCGCAGCTGCATCTGAGCGGGGATAGTGTGGTTGGTTTGTAATTTGTAGTTACATCATGCTACTGTGAGACCCAGAACGACCTCGTTCCCCGGTGTATAACGGTATAACCCAACAGAGATCAAAATAGCCCGGAGGACAGGGGAAAGTAAGTACCCCGGATACGGTCAAAGTAACCCTATGGACGGGTGAAGGTTACACGCTAAGAACGGGTCAACTTCGGTTTACTTTATCGATGACCTTTTTCTTTGCTTTTCGCCAAGTCGGGATCGCACTTTCCGGATAATTCTATTCAACAACCGCCCGTGGCTATTTACACAGCGCCTTCGGCAGCGTGCAACTATTTTATTACATGTAACTTGACAAGTTGAACTTCTTTGGCGACGCAAGAAAAAGTGTATAATATTGTTTTCTTTCGGAATTCCGATTTCCAGATCTCGTTGTGTGGAAGATTCCGCCGAAATCTCGCAGCCGTCCTCTCACGAGAGCCGGCCGTGTCCGACTCGGAGAGTGGCCTTAGATTCAGGAAGATTCTCACGGGGACCGACCTTGACCGAATCGAACATTCTAAAACCGCGTGACCCGAGATCGTGTCCCGCGTGACGCCGCACCCTGGTCCCGCCCACCGCCACTCATGACGAGCCGGGTCCTGCTGGTGATCAACGCCCAAGTCGGGCACCTCGCCTCCGACGCCCCCGGCTCCGTCCTCGGCGGCCCCGGCCCCATCCCCCGCGCCCCCGCCATCCGCGACAACATCGCCCTCGTCCTCGCCCACGCGCGCGCCGCCCCCGCCGACGCCGACGTGACGGTCGTCCACCTCCGCAACGCGGGCGACCCGGGCGACCCCGACGCGGAGGGCTCGCCCGGCTGGGCGCTCCTGCACGCGCCGCTCCCGGGCGAGCCCGTCGTCGACAAGCGCAAGAGTAACGCGTTCGCGGGGACGCGGCTCGCGGAGCTCGTCGCGCCCGACGCGGAGGTCGTCGTCGTGGGTCTCATGTCCGAGTATTCGATCAAGTCGAGTGAGTGCCTGTGCCTTCGCCTGTGCGCGCTATCCCCCTTCCCCCGCCCGCGCCCTATCGCGCGTTACGCATTCCGGCGCGCGCGACTGACGCCCGCCTTCCCCGCAGCCTGCAGCGCGGCGCTCCAGCGCGGGAACACCGTGCTCCTCATGCGCGGCGCGCACGGGACGTACGACCACGTCGAGCTCGTCGACGGCCCGGGGCGGCTCACGCCCGCGGAGAAGATCAGCGCGCAGGTCGAGGACGAGCTCGACCGCGCGGGCGCGATGGTGCTCGATATGAAGTATCTGCCGGGGCTGTTTGAGGGACGGTAGCCCGGGCTTGGGCGCGGGGCAAGGGCGATATCGATAATTCGGATTGGGAGCAGCATAGCGGATCCAAGCTGAAGGCATCGTTAATATTCGCGGCGGGCGGGGGCTTTGGGTTCTTGGGCGCCGGCGACGATATCCGAGCCGGTAGTGACTCTATCCTCGACTCGAAGACGGACGAGGGATTCGACGGCATTGATAAAGTCAGGGTGTAATAATAATATGGGAGCGAGTTGGACATCGAGTCATTCACTGGTTTTCCTCTTCTTGGACGAGCTCTATGTAGATGTTCTCATTCGTAATTAATTCCTTTCCTTTCTTGTACAGTTTTACTCTGTTACTCTGCACTGTGCTGTTGTACTACATGTACCTCTGATTCTTACTTTTACCTGGCATTCGTAATGCCGACGAATATCAACCTCAACTTGAACTTCGGCCTCGGTCCAGGTCAATCGGAAAGCGAGTAGATTCAGACAATTTGCAAGTGTGTAAGAGATGATGGACAGGCAAGTACGCAGCATGTACATGTATGATGGATAGACGCCGCCGCTACGCCAGCAACTCCTTAAACTCGCCGCTGTCGACCATCTCCTGCACGATGTCGAGCCCGCCGACGAGCTCGCCGTTGACGATGAGCTGCGGGAAGGTCGGCCAGTCGTTGAGCTTTTTGAGGCCTGCATCCACCCATGTGCGTTAGCGCTTGCATTACGTGAAACAAAAGGGAGCGAATCGAATCGAAACAAAAGGGAGCGAATCGAAAATCGAAAAAAAGGGAAGAAGGATGAATGAATGAATGAATGAACGCAAACAAACGCACCCTGCCGTACATCCTCGTCCCCCAAAATATCAAACGACGCGAACGGCACGCCCTGCTCCGCCAGCAGCGCGGCGATCTTGCGGCTGAACCCGCACCGCGGCGCCGCCGGCGTGCCTTTCATGAACAATACGACTTTGGACTGGGTCATGAGGGCGCGGAGGCGCGTTTCGAGCTGGGCGGGGGTTTCGGTTTCTGGTGGGGGGGTGGGGGAGGGGGCGGTCTTCTCGCCTGCGTGCGCTTTGGAGGCGGGCGCGGGCGGGGGGTGCGCGGCGGTGTGCGTGGCGATGGCCTGCGTGAGCGCGGGGGCGTCTGCGCCGGCGATGCGTGCGAGGAGTGTGTGGCCCTACTCCGCATCAGGGCTGATCATGAGAATACAATTAGGATAGGATACAACGCCACGCCACGCACCCGTAAGACGACGAACGACGGCACCGCCTCGATGTCGAACGACTCGGCGATGTCGGCCTGCTCCTCCGCCTCGACGTTCAGCGCGAGGATGCGCGGGTGCTTCTTCGCGAGCTCCGCGACGACGGCGTTCATCTGCGCGCATGGCGCCGCCCACGGCGCCCAGAAGTTGATCAGGGAGACGCGCGTGAGGTCTGCGGAGAGGAGCGTCTGGAAGTGCGTTGGGGAGGTTACGGTGATTAGGTTGGGGGAGGAAGTGGAGGAGGAGGAGGCCATGGCTCTGACTCTGGGTGGAGGGAGGGCGGAGCGGAGATGACTGATGAGAGGAAAACTTGGATGGCGTTATCGGATAAGATGATCACGCATCTGCTTGGTCAGACTCGGCCATCCGTCGGCCGAGCTATAAAAAGTCAACCTTTTCAACTTAAGGGCTTTCTCTCCCACAGTTGAATGGAACTCTTCCCTTCGGCCGCTCAATCGAGCTCCATTCCCAAAAAAATCCCTTCTTGTCCCGCTGCGCGCCTTCTATTCTCTCCTTTGCTACAGTAATTGCTAAATACAAACCAACCACACCAACCCGCTCAGATGCAGCTGCGCAGCCTGCACATCCAAAAACTCCGTCTGCGCGGCGCGGAAGGTGTCCGAGGTGATGCCGATGCCGGCGTGCGGTGCGGGGTGGGTGAACGTTGGGAGCGCGCAGTTCGTATTATTTAAGGGTGTAGGCCAGCCAGAAAACCATAGGACTTTGAATTTGTGTTGGTGTCATTCGTGTTGGAGCGCGAGCGCGGGCGCCGGAGGCATTCGGGTCGAGCGTGTTGATGAAGTTGCCTGCCTGCAGATCTCCGTCAGTACTACTTATATCGCAGGACGAATTTGGCAGACACGTATAAAAGCTTTTTTCGTCAAAAATTATGTACAATAAGAGTGGAACATTCAACATTCTGCTTCTGCATTTCACAAGTACATATGCATTTATTTTAGGTACAGGAAGTGGGTTATTGTACATTTGATCTGAGAATTTAACAACTTTATTGTACATTGTACATTGCACTTTGAACTCACGGCCTTAGTTGAAGAAGCACTCAGTTTTCTACACCCTACTTACAACAGTGTGCAGTCCATACAGATGTTTCAACTTCTTGAAGATGAGACATGGTGCCTGGTTTGTATAACACAATAATGCCGCACCCTAATGGGATTCTATCAATCCCAACCTGTCCATTTGGGTTGTTTGATCAATCCCAAATGAACTGTAGGAAATGCTATCAGTCCCACTTGGGACAGCCATCAATACCAAGCCTGCCAATCCCAGTCCCAAACTGACAGCTGTCATCCTCCTGACCACACCCGTTGAGTATGGAAAGCCAGAGCACCACGCTCGTTTGATGGCCGGTGATTACCCGATCGGGTAGTCGGACTGATGACACCGAACTGCTAATCGGATATCCAGTCTAATTGACTGCCGACACCCCCGATGCATCTTAATAGCATTCATTCTCTCCCAGTAAGCTGTAGGTTTTTATGAAGGCCTTCAAAGTCCAGGTCAGTAGGCAACCCCACATTGGGGACCCAGATAAGATAAGATGACCAAACCCGGAAAAATGGTTCAAAAGCATGACACTGTGAGATGCAGTACACTCTTGGAAAACATAAGATAGATAGTAATTGGGTTTTCAGCTTCTGTGTCCGTCTCATTCAGTTAATAGCCCAACAAACCTGGAGACAAAAATACATGTGAAGTCACAATGTTAGAGGAATGCTCGCGCTGCAAGGTTAGGGCCAGTTTTTGATTTTAGAGCCTAGGGACGTTGCGAAGCTCAGTGACCCTCTGCAAACGCGCAGGGGTCTCGGTATAATTGCTGCAGTACTTATACAAAAGGAGGCATAGCTACGAGTCATAAGAAAGCATAACTAAGAGTCAGAGTGATGAATAGACATGAGGAAAACAGCGCGCGCAAGTTGTATGAGTCCGTATGAGTATGTAAGCAGTCATTTGAGCGGGAATTTGCACAGCACGTCGGCGGTGAAGTGCGTCCGTGCGTTGGTGTCTCGGTTGTTATCCCAACACCAGTAATTTCAAGAAAGAAAATTAACCGGTTCTTTCTGTGTGAAACATTGTTTCAAATGGAGGGGCCACCCTCCGACATGTGCTGTTCAATTTTTGAGTCAAACTCGTTCCATTCCGCACTATAGTTGTTCTCCAGCTCTCTTTATGCGAGATAGTGTGATTTAAACTTGAAGGCCACATCTCCATAGGTGGCATAATTTCTTGGAACAAGTGCACCAAACTACTGTGATGCCTCCTCTGTCAGTTCAAACACTGGAAGTCCTAACCAAGTGCAGAACTTATTATAAATGTGCTGCTCTGGAAATGCCTCAAAACCGACGTGCACATTCCCTTCACAGAATAATTTGGCATCATCTCCATTTGAGCTTGAAACAAGTCGTTAGATGGCTTGTTGAATTGATACAAGAACGACACCTATGGCGCAGTCATGATAGCGAGCACTTCGACTCTAATAGCCGGTTACAATGTACATCAATCAGCAGACTGTAAATCATGGCATAAATCCGGCTGAAATTCTTTTCAGAAATTGATCAATAGAAACGCCAGGGGCTCCGAGCCTTGTATCACCCACTGCGGAGATCCCTCCGTTTTAGCGTGGGTAAAAGGGCGATGTATAAAGTTCCTCGTGTTCCGTCTGTTATTACAGAAGTTTTTACCGAGGTGTAAAATCAGACTACAAAGAAAGCTTTTTACACCACTTTTTCCTCCGTATAAAGCAAAGATTTTACCAGCGGAGGAAATACATTGTTTTTCACAAACTTTTTCCATCTGGAAATGCATCCGTTTTACCTTGGGTAAAAAGTCGTCGGCTTTTTCCGCCAGTAAATTTATCCTTCTTTGTCCTATGGCGGTCCGGATGCACTTTTATTCCCGCCCCGCAAACTTTTGACCCCGCCCCGCAAACTTGCCTTTTTTGGCATCCCCGCGCGCGAATTTCGGAGTTTGATCACGTCAATATGTTTGGCGCGGACGGCATGTTCCGCCCCGCGCGATTTTGGTCCCGCGCGCGCGAAAATCCGAACTTCCGCGCGCGCCCAAACCTTTCTTTGGTGATCCCCCCGCAAAAATTAACTTGATGAACAAAAAGCCTGATATCAAATTCGGGATGATGAAATCATTATATTTATACTAGATCTCAGGCCATTTATGGCCTATGTGTCTAGCTATATGTCTACCTCTACGCGTCGTTCGGGACCAGAGAGCCTCCACCCATTTACGGGAGGCCGCGGGGTACAACATTAAATTCGTGATAAGGTACAAGTAGGATCGGTAGGTAGGGCAATCTTAAGAGAGTGTGAATGGTGTTAGAGCAAGGTGAGTCCAATGAGGCGGGAAGCCGGCGCAGTCAGGTATGTTGACAGACAACCGTGTTCAAATACGGAATCCGGATACTTATGTATGAAGGTAACCGACCTTTGTCGTTGGGCTGTGCCGTTGACGGTTGAACGTAGGAGCGAGCAACCTGTTTACCTTATCCGCAGACAATTGATGGGATGGATTGGATGAGGGTGGTTGCTTTACGTGCCATCCGACACATGGGAGTCTGTCAGTGATTAGATCCACGTCCCGATGAAGCCTGTACTGCCAGTCTGTGATCAATGAGGAGTAGGCAAGGAGGGAAAACCGGGGAAGCGAAACAATCAAGTCCTGAAAGATGCGGATTCCGAGGGCAACTTCTACTTAACATCTGGCCTCGTTAAGTACTGTACATGGCCGTTCAATTTCATTCATCAATCTGAAATCCTGTCATTCATCCACTCCTTTGTCACTCTCCACCCTTTTCACTCACTCCCTCGTCCTCGTTCCATATCCAATACCTGCTCTCGTCATTCATTGGACCTCAATCGCACGCATCTTGATTATAATTCACGCTCTCTGTCTATAATTAAACCATCCGCCTCTCATTGGACCTCACCTTGCTCTAACACCATTCACACTCTCTTAATCATCGTTCTACCGATCCCACTTGTACCTTGCTTATCCCGAATTATCTAAGACCTTTTGCTCATCAACTTAATTTTTGCAGGGGGATCACCAAATAAAATTTTGCGCGCGCGCGGAAGTTCGGATTTTCGCGCGCGCGGGACCAAAATCGCGCGGGGCGGAACATGCCGTCCGCGCCAAACATATTGACGTGATCAAACTCCGAAATTCGCGCGCGGGGATGCCAAAAAAGGCAAGTTTGCGGGGCGGGGTCAAAAGTTTGCGGGGCGGGAATAAAAGTGCATCCGGACCGCCATATTGTCCTGGTAAAAGAAAGGTAAAATCTTTCTTTGTTCCCCACAGAATACCTGCGGTAAAAGTAACCATTTTTCCTTGTGAAAAATATGGGGAATTTCATCTGATTTTTCTCTGATTTTTCTCTGGGTAAAATGAGCGGGCGCGGAGCGTCGCACTGGGGTGCGCACTAGCCCACGCTCAGAGGGCTCTCAGAGGACACTCAGAGGACTCTTAGAGGGCTCTTAGAGGACACTCAGAGCGTGCTTCACGCGCGCACAGAGGACCCGCCGCTCGTCTTCCAGGCGACGCTGGCGCCGACGAAGAGGCGGTCCGCCTCGCCCAAGCCCAGGCGGGTAAGGTGGATGTTCTCATCACCTCATTCGAGTCCGTCGAGTCACTGCTGAGAGTAGATCTCTAGGGTTAGGGTGTCTGCATGCGCGTATATCGTCGACGCTAGATTTAAATTCAGATTGATGTCTGTCAGCCATCCCGATGAGCGGATGAAGTTTTATTATAATAGATGGCTAGGCAAGCACACATCGAGTTACCCGTGCCCGGGCCGTAGAGCAGATACCCGCGGCGGTGCGGGATGTAGGCCTCGATGTACCAGTCCTCCGTGTGATGAGTTCGCGTGCGGCGCGCACGAGCGCATTGACAAAGCCTTTTTGGAGGATGATCGAGCTACCACAGGTGAGTGAGGCGGCGGGAAAGACCGGAGGGAGAAGATACCTGAAGGGCCGGCGCACTTTTTGCTTGACGTTGTTCCAGGCCGAAGTGCAGCTGTCGGCGGGAGTGCGTGAGTGCGAGTATGACGGAAAGGAACGGGAGAGAGGAGACATAGCGAGTCCGCGATGCGGATGGTCACTTTCGGGTGATCAACCTCGACGTAGCGTGTGCGTGCCTCTTCGACGAGGTCTGAGAGCAGGTTCAAATCCAGAGTATAGATTTTTTTTAAAAAAAACAATGGAAAACCAGCGAAGGCAGTGTCCGAAAAAGGAAGGGATGGATGATCGAGCACGACAACGCACATAACATAGATACTCGAAATAGGTTGATACGTGCCCAACATCGTGAATCGCCCCTCCAACCCGTCCCCACCGTGTTTGATCTCGAACCAGCGCCCGCGCCAACGGAACAGCTGCGGGAGCTAGTATGTCGGGACGTATTCCGAGTTCGCCTTGACCCCCATCTTGACAGACCACTTCCGGATCTCGTCCGCCTCGGCATCTGGGATCAATTGGGAACTCCTGCACCCGTTAATGGCAGGGTTCGGTCTTGGAAATGAATGGTTGTACTTCTTCTTTTGTCGTTTGTGCCTCCACGACGTCCAGACTATCGAGACCGAGATCGCCCGTGAAATGAGGCAGTTGGTGTCAGCTAAGAACGCTTGAGTCGACACGCCTCGCAACGTTCGGTAGGTAAACGCACTTTGGAGGGCTCGACTTTCTCAAAAAACTTCAGCACCTGCAGGATGCGCGTCTGTTGGCTTGCCCAGACACAGTACCTCCAGCAGAGGATGCGCGGAGAACGTGAATTAGGCTGGACCTTGTATTCAATTTCTACAAGGCTCTCTGTCCCGGAACAGCCAATTATTTCGCCAAGGGATATGCCATCCTGGATGAAGTATTCCTTGCCGGAGAAATCCAGGATGACGAGCAAGGTGTTCCTTTGTGGTAGCCATTCTGGATTCTGAATGCTATATTGGTGGTCGCCAGAGGATCCCGTAATGTCGATGCAAGGAATGAAGCAAGAGAGATTTGCCCAAAAACTGTAATGGGCGAGGAACGAGCCGCGCTCTCACTGATCGCCCGAGCCCACAGCCAAACACACACACGTTACTGCCACACGCTCGTCCAACTGACTGATCGCCGCCGGAGCCCACAGCCAAATACGCACACGTTACTCCCACACTGACTGATCGCCGCAGGAGCTCTGCAGCCAAACACGCGCACACACGCTATCGCACTCTTCCAGCCACCCATCCACTGGACCACACTCAAGTAGTCGCAGCCTCACCAGACATGCATATCTAAGATCATCTATGTAATCTATACTCATACTCATTGAGACCGGATTCCTAGCATACTCTTGCAACTGCGACCACCGGAGCAGCACCGTCAGAAATAGTTTAATAGTGGTCGTCTGCGCGTCTCCGTGACGACCCCTCCCCATCGCTTCCTCCGGGTGCGAACCCGCCCTCGTCACCCGCTCCGGCAGATCTGATAGGTCGGGCAGCACGGGGATGTACATAGTGCTTGTACGGCCGCAGCCAGTCGTTGAAGTACTCGTTGAAGACGGCCGATTGCATCATTCCAGCTCAGCGAAGCACATACACGGCCTCTGAGGATGCTCGCACCATCAACACAAGAGGCCGCGACCGTAGCAGGTCCAAAAACCCGCCAGAAAATGTATTCCCTGCGACATCGAGCAGGTGCTTGTACCCATGGCCGCCTCGCGCGCGCCACCCGGTCCCTGAATATCGTACTCGAGATTACATCGTGGTCACACTCTGCTCGTCGGTATAGTGCATCTCGGAAAACTGCGGCATCTTGACATTGAGTATGTCGGAGGAGGTCTCGGAGAAAGGAGGACATGGCGGTGCATTCTCCGATTATGTGCCCGCAGTTTGACATCCCGTGCCAGTCTACATCTTCCCCGGAGTGGGTAGTGTTGAAAAAGCAAGAATAAGACATGTACAGAGCTGCAGTTTTTCTCCGCACAGAAGACGCAATCAGGATACGCGAATTTTCCAGACTGACATTCTCAATATCGATCACGGCGGCGGTGGGCGGTGGGCGGCCCTCTGTGCGCGTGAAGCACCCTGTGAGAGCTCTCTGAGTGTCCTCTAAGAGCCCTCTAAGAGCCCTCTGAGCGTGGGCTAGCGCGCACCCCAGTGCGACGCTCCGCGCCCCGCTCATTTTACCCAGAGAAAAATCAGAGAAAAATCAGATGAAATTCCCCATATTTTTCACAAGGAAAAATGGTTACTTTTACCGCAGGTATTCTGTGGGGAACAAAGAAAGATTTTACCTTTGTTTTACCGGGACAAAGAAGGATAATTTTACTGGCGGAAAAAGCCGACGACTTTTTACCCAAGGTAAAACGGATGCATTTCCAGACGGAAAAAGTGTGTGAAAAACAATGTATTTCCCCCGCTGGTAAAATCTTTGCTTTATACGGAGGAAAAAGTGGCGTAAAAAGCTTTCTTTGTAGTCTGATTTTACACCTTGGTAAAAACTTCTGTAATAACAGACTGAACACGAGGAACTTTATACATCGCCTTTTTACCCACGCTAAAACGGAGGGATCTCCGCAGTGACCATATTGTCTCCTCTCCCTAGGCCCACCTTAGTCTGAGGTGTGGGGAATACTGAGACATTGTATGTCCACTGTTGTCCGTAAATAGAGAGAGATAAAAAATTAGAATCACTAAAAATGGTTGCCAAAACCTCCCGAGGAAAAATACCGGGCTACAGGTTAATAACACATTTAGTAGTCCAAAGTAGAGTTCATTGTGCCTTATCAATTTACCCATACTGGGACAAATTGTCATCTTTTAGGACCGAGTGAGGTTTAGACACATATAGGGGAGTCTTAAACGCGTCAGGACGCGCTTCCTGGCGCGTCAAACGCGAGTTGAACGCGAGACGGGATTGATCACGTGATCTCGAGACGCGCCGGAGGCAACTAAGGAATGTACCAGGGGAGCCGGTCGTACCCTCATTTTTTCTGTATATTATCTAACTATAATACATAGAGTCCGGGCACTGGAGTTTGGGACAGTCAGCACAGTCCCTAGTATTGAAGAGTATTGGCTAAATGCTGCGGGTGTCGAAGGTCCAACTGCCCGATCGGGTAAGCGCCGGCCATCAAATGAGCGTGGTGCTCTGGCTTTCCATAGTTGAGTGTTTTCCCAGTTGGGCGTGAGCCCGAGCCCGTGCTTCCGAGCCTGACCTGAGGCAGGACCCGTGATTATCCCAACAGAGGTCGGATACCGAGTTCGGACAAAATTTTCAGAAAATGTTGACCAAAAAAAAAGCCAAAAAGAATGGCCTTGTCGAAATAATTGTTTTGCCGACTCAAAAAGCGTGGGAAGAAAAAAAAGTTCGGACAAAACTCAACTTTGGGCCCGATTTCGGTATCCAACCTCTATTGGGATAATCATGGGTCCTCCCGACGCGGGCCTCAATCTTTTTCCAAGCTCGTGACCCAAGCTTGGGTGGGTGGGATACCATCATCGCCATCTCCACTGTGAAGGGGACATCCTGTCCCGTCTATGTGCTCACTTGACAAAATCAGCAGGACAGCAGAATTGCTGTCCGTCCTGTCAGAGTCCGCCCATTGATAGCCGCCAACATATTCACATTCTTTCATGTTGATTTTGAGCCAAAAATGAATGAGGATGCAAAAAAAAACTTCATTCTCTGACACCACAATCTGTGATGCAAGTCGATTTCGGAGCTTCACCGTGTTGAAGGGATAGAGAACGCTGTGAGGGCTGTATGCGCCCTGCGCATGCCCTCTCGTCACAAAGGAACTACAAACGACTCCATCAGGAACGATGAAGCTCCAACACCAGATGGATTTTCCCGGAAAATCGGTTCAAGTTGCACCCAAAACGTCGCCATAAATCACATTCATTGACCCAAGACCATCATACTCTAAAAAGCCAATAAAACCTGCGAAACCAGGCCCACGAAGACGCGAATCGTCCGGATTTTCCCGGAAAATTCACCCATGACGGCCGAATTCAACAAATCTTCTGGAACAATTCCGCCATAACCTAACCTACCAGCACCTTCTAAACCCAACCTAAACCTAACCCGTCGCTCAGACCACCCACGAGACCCAAATTTCCCAGAAAAACACTGCGGCTTGGCGGAAAGAGCTGCCTCGTCTACGGCATCTATCGACCACGAGTACGTCGGGGAGCACTGCGTTCTCTGAAACACGGAAGCAAGGCCAAAAACAGCGGAACCAGGTCATTTTCCCGGAAAACATGGTTGCACGACCATGTGGACCCCCGAATCTGTACTCAGGACCGGTGTGGGGACCCGCAGTGACTCGGGAACCGACCGGGACCGTCTACTGACTCCTTCAGACTCGGTTTTCTCCACACGGTGCGCTCAAAACGGAATAAATGAGGCATATTTTCTGGGAAAATTCACTTTTTCCCGGAAAATTCTCTCTCGCCTTGTCAATTTCGGACGCGGGAGACGAGTCGGCCGGACCTTACGAGTCATGGATGACTAGGGAGCTCCGAAATGGTATAAAGAGGGTACTAGTAGCCTAGTTTAGGTAGCGAACCTCCAGGGGTCAGATTCCCTCCCACTTGTAACAAAGCGTTCTGCGCCCCTTCAATTGGAGTTCCCTCACACACACACACATTCTCTCTTGCTTCTCAGAGGCATTATAACTCCCACCCTAGGAGCCTTCTCCAAAGAGGCTCACACACACATTTACGACACTCGAGCCCAGTGCACCTTCCTGCGCGAACTCATCCTTCTGTAGCAGTGGGAACGGACTCGAGGAAAATTGGCAAATCGTCGACACGACTGAAGTCGTACCCTGGCGAATTACCCCTCCAGGAATACCGCACAACTCTGTTGACATCGCAGTCATCTTCGAAACCATCCCCTTGGAAGGATTCTCTCGATAAACCACGCGTACTTGAGGCCATAGGAGGGCAAGTCGCTGTGTAAACTCGAAGAAGAAGGCTACGGACCGTTCCCGCCTAAGGATCATCCCTAGGAGCGCAATATTTTCCCGGAAAATCCGACGAAGAAACGGTTACATTTTGTTCTTTTGACCCATTTTTGCTAACATCCCAAGGAACATACATCCCATTCCACGTTCCACCTACGCCCCACGTTATAAAGTGGATTCCACCCAATAACAAACCCCCTTTGGCCGAACGACGCTACCCTTGACCACCACCAGCTCACTGTCGTAGCACCGCGGTCCTTATCACAACGTGATGCGAGCAGCCTAAAGGCGCTAAGCATCGCGTTGAGGAAAGAAAGAGAAAGACGGTGTCTTATTGAAGACACCGCCGCCGTTGTAATCCATCGGCGAGGGGGTTCTTGACCCCAACCGGGGGCTTCCGTGACCCAGAGGCTCGGGGAGCCTTTATACGCTTGCTCAGGCATCTGTTGGGTCGGTCGGGGGGCTCCCGTGGGGGTCGCTCAGGCCATCGTCGATGTAGATGGTTAAGCAGTAGATGCATTATGTAATGTATGTACATGTAATATGGGCCGTAGCCCCGTATCACCGCGAAGAAGGCGTACTAGGTTGTAAGGAATAAATGGCCAGGGGCCGTGTAAGTAGCTTACATTATATACATAGGCGTCACAGAGCCCCCCACACGGAGCATGGCCTTTTATCGTTTTCTAGAGGTGGGATGGGCCCGCCACCGGGGGGTCATCATTTTCGTCGTCCGCCCATTTAGGAGCCGGTTTTTCTTCGTCGTCCTCGCTCTCAACTGCCTCTTCGACATTCGCGTCCGTCGCTTCCTTCACCGTGCCTGCCTCCTCCGTTACCGCGCTCTCCTCCGTCCGCGCTGCTGCACGCTGCTCCCTTCTGGCTTGGATTTCTTTCACAATCCGGCCACTGCGCTTCCCTCGTCTCGCCTTTTTCTTGGGCTTCTCCGCGTCTTCGGCATCCTCCTCTAGCGCAGAGGAAGGCGGCGGAGAGGGCGACGGGGGAGCAGACGGTTGTGGCCGGAGCGATGGGTAAGGGGCCGAGGCTAGTCGCCGCGCTAGGGATGGAGGAGTGGGGGAGGAAAGCCTTTGGGCCAGAGCGGGCGTCGAGGACTGAGCTGACGAGGATAGCCGCTTCGCAAGCGCTGAAGCGCTGGGTACGGGTGCACGTGTGAAAGCGGTAATCCAACCACCAACTACACACACAACCAAACCAAGGCGCGTGAGTTCGGGGCTCCATGTGAAGTATACACATGTTGCAACCCAGACGATGAGCATCGAACGCTGCGACGTAAGAGCTTGGGCAATAAATAAGTGTTGAGGCGGTGTGACCAGCACACCGCCGAATATGTTGCGTAATTGTTGTAGAAACCAACTCCTTCGACTCTTCATCAAACAAATCTCCTCCACCAACACGTCGTCTAACCAGTTCCACCTTCCGAGCACCAACCCAACCCATAACCAAACCATCAATCCCAACCAAATCCTTCCACCAAATAACCGAAACCGTGCCAAAGAAACCCAGAACGCTCCTGCTGCGGGTCGGCCCATATAAGGTGCGCGACGATCCATAGTTGAGCAGGGTACCGGGGTCTTGGACTGAAAGAGCCAGAACCAGAAAAGAAATTAAAGTCGAATCAAAGTAAAAGGAGGGGTAGATGGGGGTATTATTGTATATGGGGGTATTATTGTATGGGGGTATTATTGTGTGGGGGTATTATTGTGTCTCCTGCTAGTACATTTCGCGTCCCTTTTATACCTCTACTGTTTGTATCCGACAAATAATAATCTACAAGTGCAAACCTGGTATCCGAAACCTCAGTTGCTAAGTTTCAATGTTCACCCTGACACTAGTTCCCATGTTACAGCCTATCCTGTGCATCCCCATGGTTGTTTCCTTGGATATAGGGCTGTACCCAGTCCTTATAACACCTCCTTGCCCATAAGCTGTGTGTTGCTGCGTTACAACTTGACCATCGTCGCGTCCGAGACGCGTTTGATCCCAAACGCATCGCAATCACGAGGTCACGTGACGATTTGTACGAACTCCGCGGATACTTTCTCGGCGTGCACAGGTGAGTGGCGTTCACTGCCTCAGTTTCTTCTACGTGACTATGGCAACCTGAACAGGTTACCGCCCCTCGGGTCAACCTCGTGCCTTCCCTCTCCAGCCTATGAGCCTCGAGGCACAGGAATTGCCTGCTTCAGTTGATTTCCAAGCACGTAAAATCACCCCGCTCATCAGCGCTGGATTACTACCTCGTGCTGGGCTCGACAGGGAAGGCTTCGCCTTTTTAGCGTACGAAGCGCCGGCGCTGCCTCCCTGTGACGCCCAGGGGCGGTGGTTAGGTCCTGCGGATAGTCGGTCCACCAAAGGACGATGCGCGAGCTCTGCGCGTCGTTCGCGCATAGCTCTGGGTTCCGTAGGAGGAGCACGAGGTGCGGCGGCCACTGGTTGAAGAGTGTTCGACGGAGGATTCGGCGGGGAAATGGGTGATACTAGAGTCGTTGCGGGAGTCGCGATCTCTGCGGTAGAAACTACCGGGGGTATTACTTGAACGAGCATGGGACGAGGCGGGGAGGGTAATGACAATGAACGTCCGCGAATAATAATGGGTTCATCTTCGTCCATCGTGACGTTCCCCGTTTCCTCAGCGACGGTCCTTTCGTTTTCCACCGGAGCCATCTCCTCGTCCATATCAGGTGCCGCCGAAGGACGCTCGTCTCCTACGATGGTCGCCGAAGAGCGCTCACCGGTAGTCGAGGAAGTCGTGGAGGACGGATCATCCACGAGCATTGTCTCTTCGCCCTCTCTGATTCCGGTCCCTTCGTCGCGCTCACTCTCCCTCGTCCACCGATCGGTCGTATACCGCATGGCCTCCTCGAACTCCGCGTCAGTGGAGAAGAAGGCGGATATCTGCTCCCCCGACGATCTTCGTCCCAGCTGCGACAAGGCGCCGAACGATCTCAACCCGTCATCCCGCGAAGTAAAGCGCATCCACATCATTCCCTGTCCTTGGAAGATCGCCTCGGGCTGGGCATTGCTGCTATAAAGCGCATCCCTGCTCATGGCGCGGAACATCGTAGCGCTGATGTTGGAGTCTAGACCCCTTATGACTACGACGTTCGAGGGCGTTTCCTCGGGGCGCTGTGGCTCCACCTCCATGCCCTCGTACAATTCTTCGTAGTCTTCGGGCAACCCTTCCGTCAGTTCCGCTACTACTTCTTCACCCCTAGCTGGCGCCTTCCCTTTTCCCTTGTTGCGACTTTCCTCCTCAGCCGCCTCAGATTGAGCCTCCTGGCGCGCACCCCAAAGGAGTGGCAGCCTCAGAGGTTCAGGGCGCTGCGCTTCTCGATCCACGTCACTTCGCGATGGCATTTCTCGCGGATACATCCAGTAGGAAGGGCGCGCGGGCACTCCTCGGTTACCTTCGTCGGTGATAAAAGGGAATTGAGGAGCGGGAGCACCAAATACTTCCGCATCCAGCACACCAGGATCTAACTCCAGGTGTCCGAAGAAGAGTCGCCTTTTGTTCTCCCGGTCGTACCACTCGTTCGCCGCTTCGATTTCCTTCGACTTTCCTCGATACACGAAGGCCGTGACCCCTTCATAGTCATTGAGCTCCCACTTGGTCCACTTCTTCTTGTCGTCTCGGGCTTTATGGACAGGAGGAGGAACAACCCAGTTTACGCGGTCCGGGTCGATCGTCCGCGTCTCGATCTTCCGATGCTCGTATCGGTTTTGCCCGCGTTCCGGAAGCGGCACAGTAGCCTGGGTCGCTGAAGACTCCGCCGGTGGGGGCGCGGAGCGAGTAAGCGCCTCCAGGTACTGTGAGGACGAGCGCATTTCATCGACTGCGATCGTGACCGGCGCGAGCCCTCGTCCATCCAGGACCGACGGCATGGAATCCAGACGCCCCTCTTGTAGGCGGGCGATCCGTTGGTACGGGTTCAGATCAGAGAGCAACAATTCCAGCTCCGTCCCTTCTAGGAGGCTGCCAAATACCGGCCCTGGGCGAGGAATAGCGTTGACATGGTATTCGTGGACCAGGAAGCATGGAACGCCCGCAGCCATATAGCGCATGACGATCTCCTCCTTCATGCCATTGATCCATAGTCCAATGAGATCGTCGTTGGCTAGCGGCATGCTCATCCACTTGAACTGGTTGGGGGTCCAGCCATCTTGATGAAAGCGCGTGGCCATCCAGGTGATCCACCCTTCAAGTTCTCGTAGCCCTCGCTGTACGGTGACCCCCGAATCCACCGCTCCGTCCCAAGACCTGAGCCCGAGTAGCGCCGTGATAGCCGCGTCGCTGCCGGCCTTGGGGCGGGCGTCCCAGGTAGCGGAATTCCCGCCCAGACTCTGCCGAAAGGGTCGAGCTCGGTCGTCGAGTTCGCGTTTAAACGCGCTCAGTCGACTCACGAACTCAGGATCTAGATGTCCTTCCGTCGTCCCTGGTTTGGTGCTGACCCAATATTTTGAAAGAGGCGCGAAAGCTACAGCCGCCGACTCGGTCTCGGCGACTGAAGCCACTCGCCGCATGAATGGCCAATGGGCGGTAGCGCCGCGGTAGTATTGGGGAGCGTACAGGCAATCGTGCTTGCCCGCGTGCCCGTCGTATCGGCGCCTCGTCGGCTGCAGAGGCATGCTGGGTAAATAGTTCAGGAGACGGAAGCCCGGCAGGAAGGGAAGCTGAAGGGAGTTGGGCGACCATAGTTCCAGGACGCGATTTTGGAGCCGGACCGTGCGCGAAGTGATACGAGGGAGATGGATAAGATCGAATGACATCGCCGTAAAGATATGGGGGACGTCGAGGTAGCCAGACAAACATGCTTGGCGCGAATGCGAGAATCGGGCTCCGCAGTCGTTCGGGCCCGAGAAGCCCGAGTGTGAGGGAGTTTCATCAGCCATAGTGTTGTTTAGGTGGGACGGAAGGGGAGCGGTTCGCTATATAGCGCGCGCAACTCCCCACAAGAGAGTAAGAAGATTAGGAAAGTCCACTCGCAAGTCAACGCCGAAGGGCGCGATCTCGTGGTGGAAGAACGGAGTCAAGAGTGAAAAGATTAAGTAATTAAATGATCCTATTTTACTTGCTGCGCGACGGCTCCACCGGCACGCTTCGGCCGTCGGCTCCGAACCCGACACCACGGACCTAGTTCAATCCATGCAGGCGTAGGTATTCCCTTTTAAGGGCGGGCGCGTTACGAAGATCGCGCTCAGAAACCCAAGTGTCATCCGCTACACCGTATCCTTCCCAACGTACTTTGAACATGCGTTGGTTTCCGTTTTTCCGAGGTTTGATAGCGTGCCCGATTATAGCTTCCACCACATACTCTTCCGACGCGTTAAGGTAATCCCACGTCTCCGGGAGTTTAGTACGGTCGCCTAGTCCTGGCTCCGAGCTGTGGTACTTGCGGAGGTGTTCCAGGTTGAACACGGGATGCATCGGGTACGTATCAGGGAGTCGAAGCCGATACACGACTGGATTAATCTTCTCCATGACTTCGAACGGCCCGATAGTGCGCTGGATGAGTTTCCTACCCGTGCCCTGCACGTCAACCAGCTCTAAGGTGTGTGGGTTGACTAGTACCAGGTCCCCCTCTTCTATCTTTTCCACAGGGCGCCGGCCCTTATTGTAAGCGCGCGCCTGTCGCTCCTGAGCCATGACTACCGCGTCTCGCGCAGCACGCCGATGACTTTCTAGGGCCTCAACAAAGTCCTCACCCTTCTGACTGGGCAGGAAAGGGCGCGCCACCGGGTCAACCGATGGGTTAAGAATTCCCGCTGCTCCTCGAGGATGATAGCCCAGGAGGAGAAAGTTAGGGGAGTACCCGGTGGAAGCATGGACATTGGAGTTATAGGCGAAGTTAAGTTCACCCAACCAGTGCGCCCAACTCGAACGATCCGTCGCTACATAAGCGCGCAGCATCTGTTCGATGGTCGCATTCAGTATCTCCGTCTGCCCGTCCGTTTGAGGATGATGCGCTGAGGATAGCGCCATGACACTGCCGTATTGGAGGACGACGGAGCGCCAGAACGCTGTAGCCCATCGCTTGTCCCGGTCGCATATAATGCGCTCGGGCATCCCATACACGTTGACCACTCGGTCGACAAAGAATTTAGCGAAGCCTTCCTGTGAAAGCCCCGTATGCGTAGGTATCATGATACCGTATCGCGTAAGTTTATCCACTATAACCAGTATAGCGGTATACTTCTCCTTTCCCGAAGGAGGGAGGCCCGTTATCAAATCCAGCGACACTGTCGCGAACGGGCGGGAAGGAATGTGCGATGGGCGAAGGCCACCCATCTTGCGGCGATGGTCAGTCTTAATCTTCTGACATACATCGCACGACTCCGCAAATGAGGTCGCGTCCTTGCGCATGGACGGCCAGAAGAACAACTCTCGAAGGCGGGAGATGAACTTGAGGGGACCAGCGTGCGCGCTCTCATGCGGAGATTCGTGTATCCATCGGAGCACGAAGGGCACCTTGCTCCGAGGGACGCACAGGCGCGCGTTCCAGTCCGCGTCGAGGAAGTATAACAGCCCGTCGCGTCCCTTCTGGAAACGCGACGGAGTGAGAACCCTTTCCGGGCTAGCTGCTTCCTCCACATAATGATTTTTGAAGTACGAGTCGGTCACGTATCCTTCCGCGAAACTCGACGCTACTTCCGGCGCTACGGAAATAAGGAGGTGAGGCTTTTTGTTCCAGTCCTCCTCCTCCTTCGGGGGTTTCACTCCTACTGGGTAGGTCCACGCGTCGCCATCCGGGAACAGCAGTTCCGGGTTATCCTTTTCTTCTTCGCGGCGCTTCCCGTCCGTCGTTTCAGACTGAGGGGCTTGCGCCATTCCATCCTTCCTACTCTCCGCTTCACGGCGCTTCCCTTTAGCCTTCTCCGACTGAGGGGCTTGCGCCAGTCCTTCCTCTTCTGTTTCTTCGCGGCGCTCCTCCTCAACGGCTTCCGTTAAAGGAGTCTGCGCCAACCTAGCTTCTTCCTCTCTTTTCTGTCTCCTCGTCTGTATCGGAAGCGCATATTTATCGATGGCGTCCTCCCACCACCAAATGGCGTAGGCTGCCTTCTGCACTGGCGCAAAAAATGCGGCCTTCTGTGCTGGCGCGAACGCGCTCCTGTTCTCCGCTCTCTGCGCTTCCTCCTGCTTGTCGGCGTCTTGTACTATCGAGGGACTATCGTCGCGCACCGGCGAAGCGTGCGGCGGTACTCTAGGTAATCTCGATAGTGGGTCGACGTTCGAGTGCACCCTTCCCGGCCTATGCACTATTTTCAAGCCGGGGTATGCTGCAAACACTGCCCCCCACGCCGCTAACCGCCGGTTCGCGTTTTCATATACGCGCGCCCATTGCAGTGCAGCATGGTCCGTAACGAGGATCACTTGCTCTCCCTCGATAAACGGTTGGAAACGTACTAGTGCCTCCTTCGCGCCTAGCGCCTCACGTTCGGTCGCGCTATAGTTCCGTTCTGCGGATTTCAAGCTGCGGCTCCAATACGCGATTACTCGCTCGACGTGCACGATCGTCTCGTCGAAGGTGGCCCCCCAAGCATCCTCTGATCCCATTTCTTTTACTTCCTTCGCCAGGTTCACGAACAGTCTCGGAACCGGTAAATTGGCATCCCACGCCGCTTTCAGTCGGTCGTAGGTAGCGGTTCCGGCTAGATCCGCAATCCGGATAGGTTGAACCTGTTGAAGGCTCGATCCTATGGCGTAGTCGGAGGCGTCCGTGTACAGCCGGTACGGACATCCCTGTATCGGGTGCCCCAAGATGGGGGCCTCGGACAACGCATCCTTCGCCTGTTGAAAGGCGATTTCGTGCTCAGCGCGCCATTCCCATTTGACTCCCTTCCCTAGCAACGTGAAGAGCGGCTTCACGATGAACGCGTAATAGGGAATGTAGGATGAGAAGTAGTTCACCATGCCCAGGAACTTCTGCAAGTCCGGAATAGAGGTCGGGCGCGCCAGCTCCTGGATCGCCGCTACCTTTTCCTTATGCGTAGAAAGTCCCAACCTCGAGACCTTTTGTCCCAGCAGCAAGATAGAGGAATAGCCGATGAAGCACTTCTTAGGTTCCAAAGTGATCCCGGCCGCCGCTATTGCGCTTAGGACTTGGTCAAGATGTATGAGGTGCTCCTCCCAGGATTTCGAGTAGACCACTATGTCATCTATGTACACCAGGGTGAAAATCCAGAGGTACGGCGCCAGAACGCCTTGCATGATCCTTTGGAATATAGATGGTCCGTTCCGCAGTCCAAAGGGCATCCTCCGAAACTGCCATAGCCCTCTATGGGAGCGGAAGGCGGTCTTCTCCTTAGCGTCGTCGTCCATCTCGACCTGATTAAATCCAGCTAGCGCGTCGAAGGATGATAAAACCTGAGCGCCCGATAGAGCCTGGATAATCTCGGATTGACGTGGAATGGGGAATTCGTCCGCAACGGTGTTCGCATTCAGCTTTCGATAATCGACAGCTAAGCGAGGCTTGCCATTGCGGAAGACCACGACGCATGGAGCTCCCCAGGGACTGGTTGAAGGCTCGATGACACCTCGTTCGTACCAGAGGTCCATCTGTTTGTCGATCACTTCCCTCTTTGCAGGGGAGGCGGAGTACATGGGTATGGACACTGGTTGAGTCCCCGGCTTCACTGGAATCGGCGCCTTCTCCTTGACGTGCCCCAATCGTCCCCCGACACCGAACGCAGCACTATTACGGCGCAGAACTTCGTCGAGGCGCGATTTCATTTCTTCTGGCACGTCGGCGCCCAAATTCACCATCTTCGCTACATCCTCCGCCAATCCTTCGGTCTCGTATTCTCCTGGGAGAGCAGTCGTCTTGGGGCCCCAATTTTCATCTTCTTCCAACTTGTCGTCCGAGTCTACTGGTTCCGCGGGCAAGCTGTCTGGATCCTGCGCGCGTAGAGTTTCCTCTATTACGCGCGCGAGCGCCTCAGCGGACTCAGCGTACTTCTCCCTCTCCTCCTCATTCTTCGGCGTGTCCGCGTAGGTAGATGGGTCGTGTAGTTTACCCACTATATCTCCGGCGCGGATGTACCATGGCCTCGTGCTCGGGTTCGCGATAGGGAGGTAGGGGGAGGACGAGGAGATGAATGTGGAAGGAGCCGCGAGAACGCTCTCATCCTCAGTGGATATAATGACTTTCTCCACTAACCATTCGTCTCGTCCTTCGAACGGTCCCGTCACTTTGACATTATGTACCGAGCCGGCAGCTATAAGGGTGTCCTGCGCGGCTAATACAGGCGGGGAGTCCGTCTTGCCCTCCTTCCGAATGCGCGCTTTCGAGCGCTGGTACGTTTTTCTCCAAACTCCCGGCAATAAGCGCTTCATGGTTTTAGCCATGCTCGCTTGCCGTATTTCAAAGCCCAGGTCGACGGAGTGCGCGGAAGATGCAGCCACGATATGGCGCGATCTCCCAACCTGGACGTCGCAGTGTCCGGTCGACCAACGCTGAACTCCCAACTCGTAGGCGGTCTGGAAGTCCTCTCCGAGCAGGAGCGGTACGCGCATGTTGCGCACGACGTATGCCTCCAGCTCGAAGCTTACCACCTCTCCTTCCTTGGAGGTCAGGTAGAGGATAGTCTTGACATAGCCTAGAACCTTGGCTTGTCCCGTCAGGTGGTATAGCTTCATGCGTATCCCTTCCCTCGGCTTCATAATACCCGGGATAGACTCCCAGAACTCCTCCGACATTAGAGTGATGTCCGCGCCCGAATCCAGCCTGGCTCGGATCTCTTCCGCGGTTAACGACCCTATCCTGGCCTTGACATGTAAAGCTCTGGCGCCCAAGGAACCTAGCCCGTCAGGGAGTTGCCTAGCTCGCCTAGCCTTATGTACGACCGTTCCATCCTCGGCTACCTTCTGCTCCAGCTCCACGGCGGCGGCGGATTTGCTCTGTCGGAGTAGACGGCGAGGAAGGACGGCGGGGTCATCGCTTTTCACCGCTTTCCCTTTGTCCTTGCTCGCCTTCTTCGCCTCGAAGAACTCTCTCCGCCTCCTATTCCGATGGTAACCTCGCTCTGGGAGATGAGCCGCACGGGCGCCGGTGTCCAGCGCGTCGATAACGAAAGCTTCGCGCTGCGGGATCTCGGGGTTCTCATTGTTCACGCTGGGATACGAGGAAGTCTTCTTGGATTCGGCAATCATGGCTAGGTACTCGCGATCCTCTTCAGCCTCATCCGCCGCGTCCATATCTACTTGTATAAGATTGACGCGTCGTAGAAGGGCCCATCGCCCTCTATGCGGGCAGTCTACCGCGACATGTTTCGGACTAGTGCAGATGTAGCATTCGCCATTAGGAGGGCGCACGCTAACTACCGAGTCGTCACGCTTGAACTCGTACCCGTTGATAGTCTTCCCCTTCGGCCATGGCGGCTTTGCTTCCGCGGACGCTTTCCCTCGCGTCCCACCATCCCGTCGCGCCCCAGCAACATTCGCGTTCTTGTCTGCTGAAGGGGATTCGCTAGCGCTGCTCTCCTCTTCCGAAGAGGCTTCGCTCGCGATCTTGTCAGCCGCATTGACACGGCGACGGCGACGGTATGGGGCCGAAGATGATTGGCTGGGGTTTGCCATTAAGGAGTCGATTTTACGGGAGACTGTCCAGCTCGATATCAAGGCAGCGCGATTGTGCTCAGCGTAGTTCAACAGCGCTTCGACGTCCGGACACTGCATCTCGCTAACGTCTTTGGCCCATTCAGACGGTTGCGTGCGCAAGATGCGCGCTACCACCTGAGGTCCGTCCTCCGCGTCCGCGTAGATGAATGAATGAGATTCGAGACGCCGCTGATAGAAATCGAGCGGGTCCTCATCCTCATGACCCTTCTGCCTGAATTTCATCTCCTCGAATTCTTGAGTTCGATCGAGTAGCCACTTCGCCGTAAGGAATTGGCGACGGATCGCGTCCAAGAGGTGAGCCCAATCTTGCGAGTAATCGGCGCGTCGGGTTATGGTGAGTGAATTCCACCAGCGCTCAGCTCGGTCCGAAAATTTTGACGGAGCCATCTGCGCTATCCCGATCGCCATACGATCACTCAACCTTGCCAAGTAGGACATTTTCACCACGTATGGAATAACCGTGTTTCCGAACCCATTCCATTCAGGCACGACAGAGATATTGAGTTTTGGGTTGAGTTGCCAGTTGTCGTACGCAACTGGGGGAATCCCTTGTACGGGAGGTCCACCATTCCCGCCTCCGCCTCCACCGCCATCTCCACCGTTGCCGCCTCCGCCGCCTCCACCGTTGCCGCCTCCGCCGCCACCACCGCCACCTCCGTTACCTCCGCCTCCGGCGCCTCCGGCTCCAGGGTAACCTCCGCCCCCCAGGCCGTCGCCATTCCCATTACCCGCTCCGCCACCACCTCGGTCGGCGCCCGGCATCCGTCCCTGCCAGGCAGGAGGGATTGCGTCGCCCTGGTTATCTGTCTGAGTCTGCTGGACTGGGGCTTGCAGCATAGTATTTGTACCCGTATTAGCGGTAGGTTGGGAACGGTAAGCGTACGAGGTCCAATTCTGATTTGGAGGAGGAGCTTCGCTGCTGGGCTCCGCTCCTCGGAATGCCGCTGTGGACAGAACTCCACCCCTGGGTGCCGATCCTTGCATCATCGATGGCCCCCCACTCGGCGAGAGTTGTGAAGGCTGGCTCGTGGTATCTCGGATTAGGCCCGCTCCAGGCAGCGAAGTCACGGCGGAGCGACGTATGCTCGACAAAGAGGGCTGAGCGAAGCGGACGCCGAATGTCGAAGGCGGCGTCTGCCCCGAAGCCTTCACGTTCGCTGGAGGTACAGTGCTTGACGAAGGAGGAGGAGAAGGACGGTCCTCTTCTCGCAAAGTAGGAATTTCCGTACGCGGCCTCGGTTTATAATACGACTCCCGAACATTCTCTCCTAACGATTCGACTGCGCGACGGTGTTCCCCCGCATTTATCAAGGCCGCCCGTCGCCCATAGTCAGGGCGCGCGATCAGTTTGTACAATTCCTTGGTGGGGTGCGACGATCCGAAAGCTTCACGAACTTCTGAGATGGTCGAGTCGACGGAGCTCATACGATCGCTCGACGGTTTACCCGTTAGCGTCTCGCGGATACCCCGAAGACTGGCGCGGACATGGTGTTCCGCTCGTGACAAGCGGAGTTGCATGGTGGTGAAGAAGAAACGAAGTTCACCCTCGTCGGGGCAACTCTCTAGTCGTTTAGTGAACGCGTAGTCGGGATCCACGGAGAAGCTCGTCGTGGAGCTCTTCCCTAAAAGGCTAGTAAGGGCGTCCAATATCTGCTGTAGGGCGACGGTCGCGTGCGCGGTCTCGGACAGGCATTGAAGGTTCAGAGAGAGTCGATGTTGGGAGGGATCATCTGTCGTATCCTTCGCCGGAACGAGTTGAACTGACGATGCATCGTATTCAACTACTCTTTGAACAAGCTCGGGAATGTGTTCCCAGTCGAAATTTCGATGCGCCCTCTGGTATCGCACGACTGCGTCCCTAAGCATCAGGGAGTCAGCGGAACTCCATCCAGGGATCTCTCCGTAGATAGCGCCAAAGGACAGTAAAGGGTCCTCGTCGCTCGAAGAGTAAGGATTATAAGGGAGATGGTAGCGTTCGACCGCCGTAGCTAGGGGTTCGTCGTATAAATCTATGACGCGCCCGTATCCCTGAAAGAAAGTCTTCGGCAGTCGATAAGAGGATTTCCCTCCCAGCGCCGCAGTAGCGCTTTCATTGTCCCCAACATTATACACGTTCGCTGCTGGTGTAGCGCTCGTTAATGATAGGGACGCTTCGCCTTCTCCCGACTTGAGGGAGGACACGTCCGACTCGTCGGAAATGGTACGAGAGGATATAGGTAGCGAAATGCTCAAGGGCGGGGTGGTTAAGGGAGAGGAATTCCCCGAGTTCGCGGTACGACGTACTGCGCTCTGCGGGGCTGAAGGGGACCTAGGAAGGGGAGCGCCAGAGGTCGCTGATACATGTATAGCGCTCTGCTGGTGGGACTCCCCTTCGTCCGGCACTTCTTCGACCGTCGCCCGACGGCTACGCCCCGGCGCCGGCTGCATATGCGAAGGCAGCCTAGGGGCGTTGCTCCCGAAGGGCGGATGAGCTGGGTTAGCAGCATCTACGTGGCGAGCTTGTGAAGCAGCTGTAGGGGTTGTGGGTCCCGAGTTAGATGATGTGGCCGATTTCCCCGACCGAGGATTCCCCGCGGTTCGAGTAGAGGATCCTGCGACAGGAGCCGCGGTAGTATGGCCGTTGTTGACGGCCTTAGGTTGCGAAGAAGCCGATCGTAGAGACGCGGCTCGACCAGCTGGGGTAGGTATCGGAGGACCACCCTGTTGTCGGGGGTTCGACATGGGGGTGTCTGGTAGAAGGGAATGGACAGAATATATGTGTTTTGAGTCTCGAATCCAGGGATAGATAAGCGCGGCGTTGGGCTCATCAAAGCCAGGGTCGTTAGGTTATCCCGTCAAAAAACTCCAGCCTTTTTCCCCAGTAGGATTTCCCTTCTCCGTACGAGGAGGAGAACCGTTCCCATGCGCTTCCAGGAGACTGGCGTGCGCAATATTAGTTAACGGTTCCAGCTCGTACGTCCAGACGTCGCATTATCACTTCATAAACGAGCCGAGCTGGTTTGAGTTAAGTAGGAATAGTGATTGCGCCGCCCCCCAGGCGTCGTACGAAGTATCCGAGATTTCTTCTGCCCTAAACTGAGTATAGGCTCCCACAGAAAAATCAACCCAGAAGAGGCGTCGCCTTGATAAGGCGCCAAGCCTCAAACCTTCAACTTCGGCGAAGCCCTCGCGGTGGGCTCCATTGTGATGCAAGTCGATTTCGGAGCTTCACCGTGTTGAAGGGATAGAGAACGCGATGCGAGCAGCCTAAAGGCGCTAAGCATCGCGTTGAGGAAAGAAAGAGAAAGACGGTGTCTTATTGAAGACACCGCCGCCGTTGTAATCCATCGGCGAGGGGGTTCTTGACCCCAACCGGGGGCTTCCGTGACCCAGAGGCTCGGGGAGCCTTTATACGCTTGCTCAGGCATCTGTTGGGTCGGTCGGGGGGCTCCCGTGGGGGTCGCTCAGGCCATCGTCGATGTAGATGGTTAAGCAGTAGATAGATTATGTAATGTATGTACATGTAATACGGGCCGTAGCCCCGTATCACCGTGAAGAAGGCGTACTAGGTTGTAAGGAATAAATGGCCAGGGGCCGTGTAAGTAGCTTACATTATATACATAGGCGTCACACTCCGGGCCCACTTTTAGTCGTTAACCTCTGTTTAGTGTCTTCGTATCTATACGTATCTATATGTTCAGTGTCGAAATGGGTCGAAATCATTTTTACAAAAAATCTCGAAATTCCTTTTCAAGGTAAGTAAAATCACAAAAGTGTCCATATTCTGAGGATACTACATAACAGGGCATTGGGCGAATGGGAGGTGAAGAGTACATACAGTTGTGCGTTGGCGGCGACGTGATGTGTGGCGACAGCCAATGAGAGGAGCGTGGGAGAAAAGTGCATGATCGAGTCGGACGGATAATTACTGAAATCAGACCTGGATACCTGGCCCGATACCAATGGCGGTGGGGTAAATAAAGAAAATAAAGAAAATAAATCGCAATAAAAAGAGGGGAGATCTCCGATCACTCAGCTTACTTCAGCATGGTATCCGATACCTGTCTGACAGACTCAGAAGGGGTGCCTATCACGCTCAAAAAATGGAACCTTTGGAATAATTTATTTCAAAATTTTCTAGCTACTCAGAATTGGTATCGGTCGGGAGGTTGTAAAGGAAACAATAAAACAACGGCCATTTCCCGATACCACTCCGCTGGTTTCCGGCGGAGCTTGACATCGGATCAATGGCAGCCTCTTCTGTTTTTGAGCGAGTCTTTCGTTTTGTGCACCACATCTTTTCTTTGAGCCCTAATCTCTTTCATGGAAACAAATGAGGTTCTGTGGTCCATTTGTGTCCCTGCTGCAGCATCAGACTCTCAAAATCTGGCCTGCCGGCGGCTGATGGCACCAATTTGTAGCCATCTTTGTACTTTCCCTTCGATCCAGTATGGGCAAGGTCATGAATGTGGCCCAAAAATTCTTTCAGAGAATATACTGTCATTTGTGCACCTCTGTCAATGCAAACAACTGTGAAGACCCCGGTGGGGCCACATCTGCTCTGATAATTCCAAATTTGATGTGTCGCAAATTCCATTGGATCATCATGTTCCCCAGTTTGTTTTTGTGAAAGAGGCGGGGATGGAATACTCTGGAAGCTCCCTTTATACGGAACTGACCTGAAAAAAACACGACACGAAACGCAGTACTACAGACATATTTCCCTCGGCGTGTTTGTCAGCCATTTTCCGAGAATCTGGCCCTTAAATCAAGATGAATTTCCACTCAGGATACTTTATAATGACTGGGATACCCCGTGAAACTCCAAACATATTTTCATTTGTCGCTATCCTCTGAAAGACCGGCACTAGAGCAGGAACGCGAAGCGGACGGGAGGAGCGGGCCGAGTCACGTGGAGTTTCAAACTCCGCTGCTATCCGATTCTGGTATCGGACACCGCCATCAGTATCGAGCCGGATACCTCCGGATCCAGGAATGACAATATTGGTTCACCGTTATGCAGACCCAGATCAAGCTGCCAAATGCCGTTGAACTGCCAGTGGGAGATAATGAGTGTAGGCACAGGAGGGATATAATGGGTCAGAGCTAGAGTACTCACATACTCACTCAAATAATTACGGGCATAGTGCCTTATGCTGCAGCCGTCATCTTTGGGACTCATGTGACGTAGTGAAGGCATGGATGTTCTGGAAGAAAAACCCTGGAGTGATACCGTTGGCAGAGCAGAAGGCAGGGAGCATCAGGCCAAAGGCAGACAATTTACCTGTTTAGCTCCTCGAGTTGAACACTTCTTTGTATACTAAAACATGGACTTATATATATCAAGTCCATGTTTTACTTCACAAAGAAGTGTTCAACTGAGGGACTAAACAGGTGAATTGTCTGCCTTTGACCTACACTCCTTACTCTCTCCTCTGCCAATGGTATCACTCCAATGTTTTTCTTCCAGAACATCCATGCCTTCACTATGTCATGCTGAATCCCAAAGATGTCAGCTGCAGCATAAGGCACTATGCCCACAATTATATGAGTATGTGAATGTTGTAAGTTTAAATTTATACTGTATGCACAAAATGCAATGATGAGGTTGCTCTGGGCATCTGCAATTGGTGAGTTGGGTAGAAGTGACAGGGAGCTCATTCCGAAGCCGTACTGGATGTTATTTCTCCTTCAACACACCTATACCATGACAACCATCGGGAGGAAGCTAAAGGCCCCGAATTATGAGGGGTAGGGAGACCACATTGTTTGGAGGGATGCGGAGTCTTGGAAAAGCGGTCCAATTTCGAAACAATAGGACCAAGGTGAGGGCAAATAGCCGCCTTTATTTTCACTCTATTCAAAAATGAATCAAATATGAAAAGGTCAACTCACTGGAAGGTGATCTTGGTGAAGGAACAAGACATCCCAGAGGAGTCCCGAACAACATCATGCAGATGGGAGAGACCGATCTTACTGGTAATTTAATACCAGTTTAACCGAGGAATGGTGGAAACCTACAATCAGGGTTTCCCAAAAAAAAATATGAAGGGAACAGCAAATGGAAAGAGGTGCAGCTGATACATAATGAGACACATGGAAGATCATCACAACCTGGAGAAGGACTCACCACCATTGTCCAAGTGTGACTCATCTAACTGTTTTTGAGAACAGTTGCGATATTAGAGTATAACTAAAAATCCTGAAGACTATGGACAATATCAAGGGGAGGGCGGTCTACTCACCTGGAGTAGGAAAGCTAGTGAATCAGATAAAGTCCTAGATACCGCAATGAACCAGGTGAAAGACACTGGTGTGAAAAAATTCTAATGTACAACGGTGGTGCAGGATAGATCAAGCCGGCCTGGGTCATTCATACGTCAAAACTGGGCTCACCCCGACTTGTTGTCCAGGAATGAGAAAATAACAGAGGCAGAAGTGCATCCATGACCCCATGAATGAGTACCATGCCGCTGTTCTGTTCTGTGCACTGTATAGGACAACCACGCAGTAAGGACAACGACTGCAAGAGACAGAAAACCTAAGGCAACAATGTAAGTGAGAAAGTGCGGAGAGGAAGCAGGATGCTGGCGAACTGAAGGTCTGCAGTAAGTTGTAGATCGCCAGGAGTATGAAACTGTCCCTTTCTTGTCCCTCGCTGTCTCTTCGCATACCGTCAGAAATTGCAAAGCTTTTTAAACATGGCACACCTCCTACAAAGACATTCGACAGGATGTAGTTGCTGGCCATTGTCGAAAGGCTTAACTCTGCTTACAGAGTTGGTTGAGGTGAAGGAAAAATGACCCGGACAATTGAAGCAATATAACCGCTAAGGACTCTGTAGCGCCATGGACCCGGATATCATGATTGTGATGGTGTATTGAAGGATAAGTGATCGGCGGATGGGTAGCATACCCAAGCTCACACACGACCACTGCCTTAAAGTCACCGCGATGCTAGAGCATGACCGATTTAGTCGGTGATACGAGGCAGACACCAGTCCTGGATGCCATGCTCATAGATATTCCAAAGAACAGAGTATCTGTCGATGAAGAGATGCGATAGGACCCCGGATAGTCCCAACAAATGCCTGTTCCCACCGAAGCCCATTTGTCGGGACGGAAGTTGGTTGATTTGGGCCGAATTTGTCGGGATTGGCACAGGCCTAGACCCCAAAATCGGTCAAATTTGTCGGATTCCCTAAAATTTTGCCCCAGATCGACCCCAGATGGTTGATTTCGAAAATTTTCCGCCCACGGCGCGTCGTTTTTGTCGGGATTTGCCACAGGCCTACGCCCAATTTTGGGCAAATTTGTCGGGATTCGACACAGGGGTAGCGCGAAAATTTCCCCAAATTTGTCGGGATTGGGATCAGGCATTTGGTGGTATAATCCGGGGTCCTGATGCGATCGAGCCGAAATTGGCGATGAGGCAACTGACATGAGAAGACCGAAGATGCCTGGCAGGGCGTGTTCGATCTGGATCTGCCAAATCGATTAAGTAAGCTTCCCACGACCCCCCCCCCCAGAAAGGGAATGATCCTCTCACACACGCCACTCGGGTCTCATCCTTGCCAATCTCGCCCGCCAACGCCTCGTCCTTTGCCTCACTGCTAACTCACTCTGCAAACAGTATGGGACTCTACGTTAAAATTATCTTTTTGAGTACCCAGAGCAATGAACGCACAGGTGTTGCAAGGCTGCTCGGCCATCACCGAGTGATCATCAGCTTATCTAACCGTATTGCACGATCCAGAGATCATTCACCTCTTGGGGCAGTCAGTAATACGAGGCAGACACCAGTCCTGGATGCCGTGCTCATAGATCCTGCCAAGAACAGAATGAAGAGATGCAATCAAGCCGAAATTGGCGATGAGGGAACTGACATGGGAAGACCGAAGATGCCGGGGCACGATGAATTTAGTCAGTGCTATGAGGCAGACCAGTCCTGGATGCCGTGCTCATGGATACTCGGAGACTCCTAAGAACAAGAGGTGTCAGATCGTGGAATCGCGCACAGTGATCAACCAACGTAACCCCCCCCCCCCCCCCAAATGCGGATAGCACAGCTTATTACTGCTGGCGTCGCGCTCCTCAACAAAGCCACGCTCTCCTCGACTCTTCCGCTGTGGTAGGGCCAACTTCTGGTCCTACTACAATATCTAGTGTTGTACACCTTCTGGTGCCACCCGATATCGCCACGAACGCCGTAGCGACTCATTGTAGCGAGAATGACAACGGAAACAGTTCCCCACTCAATTATCATGCTAGTTGTTGTAATTTATGTTTCTACCAGTAATAGCAGTGAGGATGTAGCCTCAATGATACAGTTCGTGAAGACCAAGTGAAGACGCTCTTTCTTTTCACGAAATCTCTGGGTCGAATGTCAATTTCTGCTGACGAAAATTCCAAACGGAGCCTAAACACGTGATTTATTACGGATGTTGATCACTGTGCGCGATTCAACGATCTGACACCTCTTGCCTAAGAACAGAGTATCTGTCAATGGAGAGATGCAATCGAGCCGAGTTGGTAGTTCCTCATCAGACGGACTGAAGCAAGGCACCGGTTGCCATGCCCATTGCTCAAGATGGACGGATGAACAAGGCTTCGCGGGCATCTAGTACCATCTACTGTCATTTTTTCTCTTCGGCTTCCAGATGTATTTGCAGCGCAATGGTTGTTCTAGCAGAAGCGAGCCGACTTTGAGGACCAGAGGTACGACATTGCCAGGACAGGGATCGAAGACAGTTCTGGGCTGAAGTTTACTAGTTTACTGCGTTTGAGAGCTTGAACCATCATAATGTCGTGGGGATTGACTGGGGTGTGTACTAAGTATATTAAGACGGACGTCGTGTTTCCGCGGAAGGCCGATGCACAGCCAATCCCCAACTTGAACGAGTAATGGAACACTGCACAGAGAGGCGCTTCATGAACGGGACTAGCGCTAGTCATCATCACCAGGATTAGACCGTCTAGTCTCGTATGAACTTGAAGGTTCCGGTCATCTGGGCTTGAATTTCAATTTACACAAGACCCGAGTGATCACGTTTCTCGCACGTGTTTTCCTGAACGGAGGAGTCGCTGTACGCGGAATTGGGGCAGTAAAAATTCCGAAGACATGCCAAAAAGCCTTAAATATTGTATAATACCTCCTCAAACCCCTTGGAACTGCATTCATTCCGGTTTCATGGGAAGAAGCATCATTTTAGCCCATTTTACAGGAAATGTGTCCTTTACTATGTTCGACGGATTTTCATGGTTTCAAAGTTGCAGGTATTTATTCCTATAATTATATCATAAATGCCTTCTCGGATTTTTCTGGCATTGCTAATTACCAACCGCCAGCATCGGAGGAAACCACATGGCAGAAACGTGATCGCTCGGTCATGTAAATTTAATAAACCTTGATTTATTATTTAAACCGACCGTCTCTCTGAACGTTTTCCCACTTCATAGAGAGAACGTTTACCTGTTTAATATTTTAAAAAGGAAGATAACAAGTTATAACATGACGACGCCGCAGCGCACAAGCCGTTACTGGGCAAATCGGGAATGTCGAATTGATCCGAATCATACAGCAAGATATTCAAAACTTCAAGTAAATTCCAGAAGAAAAAAATACGAGGCGGTATAGAAAAAAAAGTCTGAGTTTTTCTGTCAAGCAACACGCATGTCGTATCAAACTTCTTCATTTTTACAAGTGTGGCTTGACGGTGAAGGAGTCGAGAAGGCTGGGGGATCGTTATCCACGGGCTTGCAGAACATAAAACAATGTGTGATATCCTGCAGTTGAAATCAATCGATTCTACTGCTGTCGAACGTCGTTGAAACTTACTTTCTGTGTGCCGAAAACTAGTCCACATAAGACTGGCACTTGAATCCAAGGTCAGATTCAGCGACCACACAACACAGAATCGGCTTACATATTGGTAACAGTGCACTCCAGATAGCTTGACCGGGTATCACATTGTCCTCCGCTGCAAGAGCACCGAGCCTGTAATGGTAATCCTTTTATGAACTACTGCTTCAAATACCCTTCTGTTCTCACCCCAATCCAGTTGAAGTCTGCACGGTGAATACCAGGATTCGGATGAGCGATGAGAGGCGCAAGTCGTTCGCAGTGGTAGTAAGGTGGCGGAATAACATCCAATTTCGGTACAGAATCACTGTAGTCCAGACTTTGTCCTGTTTTAATAATCAAGTAGATAGGCAATGGAACATTTACTTATCAACGATAGGGCTGCACCCAATCCAATGACGCAGATAATAGCGGAAATCCGTGTCCTGCAACAGTCAAAAATTGAGGCAACGATCGTTTGAAGGATGCATGCGACTGACTGGATATTGAGCAAGCTGTGGCAGTACATGTGGTTCGGGTCGCGTTGGATTTCTGTGAAATCACGGACAGCCTGAGAGTACAAGGATTTAGACCAGTAGCAAATGCTAGGGCGGGCCCGGGATCCATGGACGCACGATCAACGCCTCGGCAGAAACAGCTGCAAATAGTGCCCATGGGACGAATAATAACTGAGTTGATTCAACCTGATGCGCAGAGGGGAAAAAAAAAGGTGGCTCACGAGTCGAGTATATTTATGATCAGCTTGGTTGGTAAAGAGTGCCCTGGTTAATTTGAGATGGACCTGGGCATACATTGTAAAACTTGTTAAAATTTTCACAAAGCGATCCATCTAGCGCACATCGATGATAAAAGCGAGCCCGGTCATCGTGGTCCTATAAAATCCATGAAAAACCTGCGTTGGATTGAGCAAAGGCAGAGGGGAGGCTTACAGTGGCGCTAGATAATTGTTGTCAACGAGCGATGCCTAACTGGCATCCCAGCCGGAGACGTACGAGACGCATAAATCAATGTCATTTGGAAGGCACAAATCCCTCGGGGTGGCTCAATATCCAATTGGTGGCCAAGTATGAGCATGTACGACGCCGCATACACCATCCAGGAGATGATCATGCTGAACCAAGTGTGGCTTCGGTGGATAGTTGGCGAAACTGCAGCGGCGACAACAGTTACAAGAAGCAGGAAGAATCCGGTGCCGGCCAGAAAGTTAAAGACATAAGTTGGAGTCCGAGAATCCATCTCTTCACTGGAGTTAAGCAAGCAAACTTCTTGCCTCCACTGCTGAAAATGGGTTTGAGGAGGGAAGGGAAACCAGTTCCAAAGGTGGGGGTTTTTGACGAGGCAAAACAAGACGGGGAATGTGAGGGTATAAGATGCCGGCGCCAACAACGCCCACAAAAAAAATCACGGAACAAATCTGCTTTGGCAGTTCAACTACATCATGTCGACAACGGCGTTTGGTAATGGAAAGCGGTTTCAAGCCCTGGATATGAGGGTTCATTGCAGCGGACGAAAAGACACTCCACTAGAAATATCTCGAGAATTTACCAGTGGATTCGGATGCCGATGATATCGATGGGATAGGGGCGAGGTAGGTGCCTTGTAAGTGTTGTATGGCCTACAGTACATCCAGGAGGTGTCGCGTCAGACCAGCTTTTGTCCCTTTTTGCCCGAGTCTGGCTGTGCTGCCAATGGCGTCGGTATTTAAGTTGCCGGCCGCGTTATTGGGTTGTGGGAAAATTGGGTCCCATTCAAGTCACGTTGAATGTAGGCTTGTTCAAGTTGTTGTTTTAGTTTGTGCCTAGCGGCCTAGCCCAGGCAGGGTTTTCACTTGGTACTAATATCCTATGCTCGGTATAAACAAATAAATTCACACCAAGTTTCTAGATATCATGGTGTTGCTGAAGAGCGCAAGGATTATATAGGACCGAGGCCGTCCGTTTCTCGGTTCAAAGTCCATGGAACAAGTCTTGCACTGCTCTGTTACCGTCGATCAATCCTCCGTTACCGACCGCTTTGCACCCCAAGCTGTCATTCTTCGCATCTCGAACATATCCCTGATCATCCGTATAGAACGACCATTCCCGTTCCTGATTGTGCACCAAATCCTCACCAACTAGTCGGAGCCATTCGAGCACAGGCCGTGTTGTCCACCGTTTTCGACTGTTTTCGAACCAACCGAGGTGACCTCCCTTGCGCGTGAGGACCGTGATGATAAACTTGTTTCCTACGTCGTCGAAAGGGACATAGTGAATGACCGGATCATCCGAGGCGTTGATCGCCAGAAATGGTACTTGGATATCCTGCACTACTTGACCGCTCGAGGCCCAAGAATAGTAAGACAGTACGGAGGGAAAGGGGAATGTTGGCGGCTCTCCGCCTACGAAACGAGTAACTGTATCATCAAAATCCGCGATTGTTGGATTTTTCACGGCGAGAAAGCGATGGACAGCTGCCGCAAGAGGGTGCTCCGGTTTGTCGAGAGCGAGCGCTCGGTAGTGGTGTCGTATGAGTGCAAGAACGTTTCTACCCATGCCGCGGAGGTATAAATGTCTTCCCAGCAGGCTTTCAAGCATTCTGAGAATCTTCAGTGTTGTGTTCGGGTCAGACGCCGAAGAATTGCTACCTAACCGTGGATCGGGCCAAGTCCCACGGCTGTAGCGAATAAGAATGAGGAATGAAGAAGAACTAGTAGAAAAACAAGGGACTTACACAAGCAAGAACGCAGCCGGAAGACAGTAGGCTACGACTGCCCTCTTCCGCTAGATACCTGGCCATGATATTCGCGCCTATCGAGAAACCGAGTCCCAATAGAGGGGCACGAGGACATTTGAAAGCTAGATACATTAGTGCTTGGCGAAGGTCGTCGGTGTGTGCAGCAGTATAAAATTTGGGACTTGTTATAGGCACACCCGAACCTTTCCATATAATGTGAGCTGGATCGAAATAGTGGCCGAAGAGACATACAGCCTCGGAAATTTACCACAACCGCACGGTAGCCTAGACCACCTTTTCTAACTGGGGTGCATGCCGGAGCCAGGATTGCTCGAACGTAAGGTTCATGGGATCCTGACGTATCTCAATTACGATACTGGTTTTTGACTGGAATATACCTCCAGTGAGGCCATGCTGCACCACGATGATTGGCGTGTCGTCATCATCCATGAACGAGTCGTGCGGCACAAAATCGAGGCCCCTGTAAAGCGTGAACAAGCTATACCCACGCACAGAAGCACTGAATACAATGTGCCGCCGTCGGTTAGCAAAATATGTTGTCTAGGGTCGTAAGTCAGACTCTTCACTAAACCTGACCGGTCAGGGCACTTGCCTATGGTACCAGATTTGGTCGGTCTTGGAAAAATTGCCCTCGGAACAGAATAACGTCTGCAGGTGTCCACTGTTTCAGGTGTTGAGCTTCAGACATGCTCGGTAACTCCGCAACTAACTTGAAAAGCCACCAGGTGGGGCGGTACGGAGTGAATAGGCTTCCACACCGACTTTGAACGAGCTCTTTCAATGTAGATTTTTCAATTTCTGTTCGGGAATCTATTTTGCGGACTCGTAGATGAAGCGCATCCTTTGGGAAGTGTATCACAGGAAGCAATGCAGTAGATCCTAGCCAGCCCATCTAGTTTTATTGCCAGAGCAAAAGGCTGGATGTGAGCCGTATTTCAAGAGTGTATGATGGCAGTGCACGGCGATGTAGTCACTCTTTGTGGGCGCGCATCGGGCAGCTCTAAATAAAATTTCCAAGGGTTGGATCTCGGCATCTTTGGCTCAAACAAGTGGTGGACTAGAACTGCTGTTGGAATTGACGGGCACCAAATCGTAAATCAGGATGGAAGGGTCCAGCTCAACGGAACTCCCAGCAACAAGGGTCAGCTTTAGAACTGCCGCTGCAGCGGGAGAAGTAGTTTTGTGTCACCGCAAGCGATGCCTGGGTGATGCCATCATATTTCTGTAGTAATACCCCCACGAGGTAGCCATGGTAAGCAGAGGTCCTGCCCTGTCCTGCCGCCGCAAACGAAAAATAACGTACTGCTCGGCAAGAATAATCGAAGGAAAAGCATGCGCCGCGCCGCCGACCCGTGTCTCGGATTTTATGTGTCGCCCATTCGCCCACCCGACTCTGTAGACGATTTTCCTCTTATCGAGATCATTCGTCCCGACGACTCCTCATCGAAAGTCAATGTAGAGCCACCGGATTTAACTGTAGATGCGTTTCTGCGACGAACGTACAGCAAGAAAAGCCGTCGAAGGATCAACCGCGACGGACGACCGTTTGAGGACCGTGACGATTCGACCAGCGAGGCAGACACCTCTCAGCCACGACGTCGTATGACCATCCAAAAACGTCGTCAGGGTCAATCCGAATCTCTAAATAAACGCATCCTCCGCGCCGCGGTGCTGTCTCACACTGATCCCGATGAGTATTTATTGCAAGATTCCTCAGTTTCCCAGTCCAGGACTCCTCTTTCCTTCTTCGGAGAACCTCAACCGCCCCGCGAAGCTGTCCAGATGAAACGTCGAACCTGGAGTCTCGTCGATCCCCGAAAGGCACTTCCTGCTCGCTCCGATTCATTCGCTACTCGCCACAAAGCTCTGGCAGGGAGCAGGTCAAAACGAAACACTTTAAGTGGGTGGCAGGCAACTTACGGACGAATCTACCTCGACGGATCGGCTATCAGCAAGCAGAAAACGAAAAATAAAGCTTCCAGGATAGCACAGGTCCCTCTGAAATCGCTCCCTTTGTCTTTTGTTCCTCTTCTTGAAGCCGAAAGAGGATACTCGATGATGAGATTGTCGCACAAGTACCGTTAATGCACATATACATGGTTGTGGCACTGATAATACGCAATCTAGAGTCGTAGCAGAGTACTCAAAACCTATTGTTGCCGAAGCCCCGAAGTCTGGTCGCAATCCATTAGATTTTGCGTCATCCTCTCCTCTCCAGACAGGCTGTCCCGCCCCTATCACCTTGCACACAGAGCTATCGCACCCCTCTTCTGCTCCAGATGCCGATCCTGAACTTACACACACGCCGCTCATGTTTTCCATTGGCACCGCCGACGCAACGCCTCCTTCTGCTGTCCTGGCCGATCCCTTGAAAAGTTCCGAAGATGACCTTGTGTCGCCAGCCGCCATTCTCTTGTCCGTATCGATTCCGCCGCCGGCATCCGCTCTAGAAAATCCCAACATGCCCCCCCCTCCGCCACCGGCTGACGTCTCACACGAAGTACTGAAGAGCACGCTGAAGCCCCTCGCCTCTTTCCTCGATCAGTTCTTGCAAACCGCTCGATCCGAGACACAAGTAGAGAGAACCAAGAGAAAGGCGCCCCGTAAGGTGTTTCCAAACTCAAACACAATGAACCCCCCGAAGCCGCCTGTCAAGCTCCGAAGTACCGTCCGTCAGACTTCCCCAGGACGTTCGACGCTTTCTTCGGCTCGGCTCACATACACTCCAGATGCTTCATCTTTCTATTTTCCGCCTATGTCACCTCAGTTCCGAGTTCACTCTAGTCCAGATATCAGCTGTGTTCTTCGCCCAACACCGTACCAGGTCGTCCTTCCCTCCACCCCTACAACCTCTCGTCAACCGACCCTATACGCAAACAGAGGCATCGCTCACAATTTGTCTCTGGGTGTACTGGATTCGTCCATCAACCACTTTTCTTTCGACACCCGGCTCTGTAAGTTTTTCCGATTCCTCAAGTCGTAATGCATCCCAACGCTGGTGCAGGAATCAGGCTTTGTCATTACCCCATTAACATTTGGGTATTAGAACAAGTACGGCGTAACTGTGAAAAGCGTTGAACGGCCTCTAATGTATTCTACGAAACAGTATCTCCGCATTCCTGGCAGGGTTGGAAGTAGGACCAAACCATTCATCGGCGGGCCGAACTCCCTCGATTAGGGTCTTCACGTCGTAATGTAGCACTAGATATGCCATCAAACACTTGAGCTCAAGGGAAGCGAAAAAACGCCCCGGACTGGAGCAAGATTTAATATAATAAAGACGGAGGAAACAAGACCGACCAGATATGCCGTCCCCCACCAAACGAAAGGCAGTGAGGAGATGTTCCTGTCAGACGATGCTTCCAATCGGAATCGGGATCTGGTTCAAAGCTGTCGAGGTCGTTTGGATCATTCCGCAGCTCTCGGATGGTCGAGAATCGAAACCCGTCGAAGTCAAGAGGACGCTCATATATCTCTCCATCCTCATGGATAGCGGTAGCTGCGGTTGCCACGAAAGTGCCCGGAGAAATCTTTGTGCCGTCCGAGAAAATGAAGTGGTCCACTGCCATGCGTGGCATCCACAACGCACCCATTCCGTTTAGCCGTTGGCTCTCCTTCAAGAAACTATCGAGCTTGACGCATCGTCCGAGCGCCTCCTTGGTCCAGCTGGTTGGATCGCCATTGCCGAGGAACTTCTGAGCCTCGGCGCGTAGAAGTGGGATATAAAATGGCTTGGACGCAAGATGATAGAGTGCGTGTGTGAAAGCCTATACAATATGAGTTGATTTCAAGCCCGGTGTGACTATGCACCTTGCTAGTGGTGTGCAGCGCCACGAAATTGACATTCAGCATTCTCATTGCTAGGGATTCGACGGAGTGTTCATCATCGGCGGGCGCGGTATCCATCAACCATGTCAGCATGTCATTCTGTACAGACGGTAAGAGATTTCGGGAATCCCGGATTGGGAACACTTTACCTCGATCTCTCCACTATCGGCATTGGACCGTCGTTTCTGTCGATCTGTGATCATGGGACGCAAATGGTTGAGCATCCTCTGGTGGTGTCGAAATATTATTTTGAAAATGGCCCCAGCGGCGCTGTGAAGGGGGTATGATGCTATCATTTAGCAAAGTAGCAGAAGACGAACGGTCTGAGAAATGCGGGTAGTAAGAATTTAATCACGGGCCCGCAGAGTAGGACGTTCGAGGAGAATCGACTGGCAAGCTGACAGTATTCTTCATCTCTGCCTGCCAAGATATTCAGACGGAGGTGTAAGGAAAATATGTTTTCGTACACAATGGAAGGCCCACGAATACACGATTGCTGCTTCGGCAAATGATGCGAGTGAATGTATCGAGGGCTCGAATTGGTGTCCACTCTTGCCAATTTGGTCAGGTCACATAATAAACGAGGTAGCTAAAATCACCGTCACCATCCGCCAATTGACGGTCCAACACATCTACATATCCACACACAATTTCGTCCGCCATTTTGGGCAGAATATCGGCAAGATTCTGATTGAGAGATGTTTTGATCGCAGAGATATGGTAGATTTCGTCGCAGAACTGGCGTCCTACAGTATGGTGAAGTTGCAAAAGCTTCGCAACAAAAAATATTTGATCCGTTGCTGAACGCCCCAAAAAATCCACGAACCTCTTCAGCGGCGACTTCCATGGAAAGGACATCCTCCGGAGCATTGTAGAAGTCTTTGACATATTCCTTGGCTTTTACGACAACCACCCATTGGCCAACTTGAGCAAACGTGAACAACTTGTCTCCATACTTGACATAATATCAGCCAAGAAAATATTGGGGAACCTCGGTTGTACACACCGTTCTGCACTTCTCCTGTATAGCTGCATTTGAGCGGAATGCGTCCATCACTGAGCTAATATACGATTCCCATATTCCTTTGAACCCAAGAGGAGGTAGGTCTAGCTGCGCAACAGTCAACGTTTCTCCGTGCGGCTTGGCCCTTCCAAATCTCACCTGTTTTCGTCTGGCCCGCTCATATAGAGCTGTGACGACAAAGACCAGGAGCAGTAAGAAGAATAGTAGCACAGTGGGCATCGCGTGTGTGCTGTGTGAAACAGAGGGAGACCACACTTCTATTTAGCTCTGAAGCCTGATCAACGGCCATCTTCGAAAACGTGTAGCCGTTGCAGCGCCGGTGATAGCAATGAGAGTGCCAGAATGGAATTACTATTTTGGGACTGTCTGGGCCGCAGTAAACGAGTCGTAAACGCCGTCCCACAGCCACATGCAATGATCCTTGGATGAATACTGGATGATCGTCACAAAATGTTGAGATGCCATCTCTTGCATCGCCAGCTGCCGGAACTGAAGGTCAATCTGCTTCCGATGCAATCGCGGAGACGGTCGTAAACCATGGAGGACCGATGTCAACGAAGCCAAGAGACCGTGAAGAGACGAAGTCGCTAAGGTGAATCGTGACTATATATTGGTACCATTGGCGCCTCGTACCTCTACATAATTCTGAACTTGAAACAGGGTCACAAAAGTCCCTTGACAAGGTGATGAAATCTCCAACTATATTTGTGCAGACCGACTCTGCGAGTCCGTCTCCACACCGCCATTTGGAATTCATAAACATCAACCCTCTCGGGTTATCTACGCTGGGCACCTCTGGGGATCTCTTGGTTGAGCAGAGGACCACTTTTTCTCTGTGGGTAAAAGAACCCAGACTAGAGATATCATGGGTGTTGGTGGTAAAGCGCCCCCGGTCGCCGTGATCAACATCTCATCCTGATTTCCGCTCTTGCATAAGTGCGCGGTGTTTACATCTGCATCCCGTGGCTCTTCTTTTCGCACCACCACCACCTTCACACTCATTCGCAACTGGTTTAAGATGGCAATGAATGGTCTTTTCATAAGAGGTAGGACGCCGCACCGCAGAATTAGCCTGCCTTTTTGTTCATGGCTATTAGCGGAGACAGGCTCTCCACCATTCGTAGTATTCGACGCTCTCCAATTTTCGGCGTTGGTCCTTCTTGTCGCCATGTTATTGCCCGCCTTACTGGCTCGATCTGTACAACGAATGAAAACTTGGTTCAACTTGATCGTAGCCTGCATCGTCTACTGCATATCCTTCCTGCTTCTGCTTGGTCGCCAGTCTGGCCCGGAACCTCCCTTTGCGCTTTGTCTCTTCCAAGCCGGTTTGATCTACGCTGCTCCTGCTACGTATGGATGTCTCACCTCGCGTGGACCGGCTAATGACTTACAACCCCAGAGTCTCCGCAGCCGGGTTCGCATTCGTGATCGAGGTATGTCACTTTTTTTCTTTTAAATTCGGCACTAAGCTGGAATCGCACCAGTTGTACCTCAGGCTTTCTTCCACACTTGCTGTGACCGAGGTAAAGGGACGACGCATCACTATCGTAAGTGATCGTTGTTGAGATGCCACCATCTCTGACACTGTGCAGCTACTTTTCGTGTCACCAATCACTCACTTGATCGTCTTCTGGGTCGCGATATTCGCAAGTATGGTTCCATCGCCTGGGAATTCCAACTCATATCTTCTGAGCCAGACTGGACTTTCTGTGCCGCTTGGACAAGATGGTTCTCCCATTGTCGAGCGAAACGCGGGGGGGTTATATTGCCACGTCAATTCAGAATTGCCGTAAGTGCAAGTTTTCGGTTCTCGAGTTGTCTGACTAACCATCTTTCCAGTACAACTTTCACAGGAGTAACCGTAATCCTTTTTATTGCTTTAATGATCTTGATGGAGGGTGATTTTTTCCCTGACCTTCTTGTCGTTCCGCACTCATTTGCGCAGTTTACACCGTTGTGTACCTGGTTCGTAGACGATCCGGATTCAGAGGGATGAGGCTTCCCAGCGGGGTCTTCCCACTCTCCCTGTTCATTCGCACAGCATCATATACGTTGGCTGGGGGGTTGGGTATAATGTACGTTATCCCCTCTTTTCGTCCTGCAACTGACCCATATACGCTTGCAGTCTCGTTGATATCCTCATGAATTCCGTCGCAGCGTCATCGAACTCACCGTTCGTTGTCTTGGACCTTATGGCAATTAGTTCGTCCCTTCCTGCTGTTCTCTCTGCTAATCCCTTATGTATTTTAAAGTTCCATTATCCGTTGCATTGGTTTTTGGCTCACAAATGGCAAGGAATCCAATACCTTGCTGATGCTCGCACTGATGGTCCGTTTCAAGGACATCCTCGGCGTGTATATGTTCTGGAAAAAGAAAAGATACCAGAACCCGGATCAGAACGGAAAGGTTTAACAACAACCTCATTGCAATTACAGTACTGAATGGACCGTGGTGGACCGTGGACCGTGTGGACGCTGGAAGTTCTTGTTTAATGTATACATAATTCGAGCTCTTTAATGGACGGCCGGCTCTGATTCCTAAAAGTGCATCCCAAACTGCGGATTTTCCAGACCTCGACGAGTGTCAAATGCGCGTAAAAATCAGGTATATCGCCAAAGTGTTCGGACGTTTCTACCACCAGGGATATTCACATGGAGGCCACCAGTCGGAAGACCTAGAACCAGGTAGATGTCAGATAGATGCCAGCTGCATTTTACAGCTAGGATTTCAGCTATCGCACAGCTTGATACCCATGTATGAGAACTATGACAGTTTAAGCGAAAATGTGTATTGATATTCATTCAAATTGCAGGATGAAATCTGCTTCGACATCATCCATCTCAAGTTCTACGAGTTGGAAAGTTCGATGTGGACATTGGGCTGTCAAATCGGTTAGACCGTGGCTCATGAGAGTCTCAGAGCGAGCGCTGCATGAAAGTATGTAATGAGGTGCCATTTCCCACAGCAAGGTATTTCAGTGAGAACACCGGAGTGTAATATTGTGGAGAGAGAGCTAGAGAAGTGCTAGAGAGAGAGACAAACGTGTCCGTGCGTTTCGCTTTCGCTAGGGCTTTTAACCTCGCTACTGTTTGGGATTGCATCGGAGTCACGTCCAAGTTGCTGGCGCTTCATATTTTTACGCCAAGAGGCGAGCGATAGTAAAGTCCCCTAAAGTCCCTTTGCCTTTATCGGTGACAGCTGTCAGAGGGGGGGGGGGGGGGGTATAGCCACCGGTTTAGTCTCCGATAATGCGTATCCTTGGTGGTGCACGGTATCCTTGGTGGTGCACGAATTTCGAGGGTTAAAACCTCCTGAAACGCCAGTAATCGATCAGGCTCGTAAGTTTGCGAACGACACTAGGCGACACTAAGTACATCAATTTAGAATTGACTGCAAGAATCCAATTTGCCCCCGCTGCTTGCCGAGATGATCGCCGTCACGGGCCCGATCAATTCCCGCCGATCATCATGTCTGTCGTTGACTGCTTTTGTTCAGTGCTGCGTACACATTGTGTCGACCGTAACGACCATACTTGCCTTTGTACTTCATCTCGACACGCCCAGGCTACCTACTTGACGACTTTCACGCATCCAGAACCACGACCTTTCACGTTTTAGATGCCTCCCCGACACGCGGTGCTGGCTCGTGGCCTGCGCATCCTCCAGAGCTATGGCGTCGACTGGTACGTACAGTTTCTGTCTCAATCTCGTAGCGCCTGAATTTAGGCGTTATAGGGTATTGGCTGTCCTTATAGCGTAAGTCCTACTTTGTATCTACGCACATAGCTAGAGAAGAAACTAGGCTTTTCGCAAATTTCTACCTCGACCGCTTCCAAAAGATCTCCGATTTTGATCTAACGGATACAACGATCCAGCATTCCTTTGTGGCGAAAGAGGTTTTCCCGGTATTGAACATTGACTCTGTGTTTCCTCTTGCGTTAATTCTTGGCAGGACTCCGTCTTAGTATATATCCTCGTATTCTGCTACGTGCTCCTTGTCATCAGCAACTTGTTGCTGAGTCGAAATATGTGGGATCTCCACCACGCCCTTCTCGGCTGTAAGCACTCACCTTGCCTTGAATCTATCCGCGGTGCTCAGTCCGATCCGCCAGTGACTGTTACGTTCGCTATCAGCGGTACATTCGAGGAAATTGTCCGTATAACCGTGGGTCGCCCTCGGCCAGGTATGCTCCGCAACGTATACGATACCGTTATCTGATTCTTGTCTTTCGTCTTGCAGATTTTATATCTCGTTGCAACCCGTTTGCCAACGCTACGAACGGCCATTTCTTTGGCCTCGCTAACCTAACTGTCTGCGAGACGGCAACCACTGACCCGCTTATCAAAGACGGCATGCGAAGTTTTTTCAGCGGGCATGCTATACTTTCCGCAGCGGGATTGGGATTCAATAGTCTGTACTGGGCCGGAAAACTCCACCTCTTCAATCAACAAGCTTTTACTGTGAGTTTCGTTCTTCAAATTCTTCAGTTTGGCTCATTTCTTGTGCAGTCCAAGGCGTGGCTCGTTTTTTCCCCTTTGGTGGCTTCAATATACATATGCATTACCCGCGTAACGGACCACCGTCACCACTGGGAAGATGTGACTGTGGGCTTCTTCTCGGGGTTGCTCTTCACCTATGCGTTCTACAGGCAATTCTATCCGGCGCTCGAGGATCCACATTGTGATCTACCATACGCTCCCCGTTTTAGTGCCGGAGAAAACGGCCGTGGACCATCGCGATCTTGGGGGCCGCGGAACTGGTTTTCCGCTCCAGAAGATCGACCGACGCCGTTGCTGCCAACGACCCGGGCTAACAGAGAAATGCGGGACTCGACGTCCAATCTCGGGCATGTATCGGTCGAGGCCGACCTGGAATCGAACGGCCTCATTGCGACGCCCTTTAATCCTCCTGGTCACGATCCAGAGACGGAATACTCGGGCATGCCGAAGCCTCTCGACCCCCATTCGTCCGGATACTAGATTCCCGTTTTCCGAGTTCTTTACTTGTCTTTATTCATTTGGGACTATGTTGCATAATTTGGGCTGCATCTCATCTGTACCAATAATCCCATCGCTTGTCCAGTCCGACAAAGTGTGAAATATTGGCGCTCTTCCAAGTTCTCTTGGGTGTCTCCCTGAAGACTGGACATGGGAGGCCGGGGTTTTAGTGGGTGTCGTTTGAGGCAATGATGGGGGAACGGCGCGTAACAACGTCAAACCCCCGGAGCCAATGATACTGAATCCCCACACGCCACTCACACGCCGTGTCGCGATGATAATCGGGCACGAGTGCGGTTGCGCATTCCCTCGGGTGTTGTTTATCCTCTGGCCGGGTTTCAAGTCCAAGGCCTCTCACTAACGGGTTCAATGGGCCCGGGGACGGACAACTTATGTCGGCCCGGAAACGCCGTTGTGCTGCCTGCGAGCCGACGCCGCGGACGGGCAGCAGAAATGTCTCCGACTACTCCAAACGTTCCACAAAAAAAAAGAAAGAAAAAAAAAACTTTCTTGGGTGACTCAGCGGTACAAACGGACCTGCCATTGTTTTGACATGCCATGCACGGCCACTGCACGGCCACTCCCTTATCTCTTATCTGATACCTCAACCTCCACCTGCTTCCGTGCGTCCTGGTCCTGGGTCTATGAACTCGTTCGACGCTCCCGCCACTTCTTCATCGTCTGATCAAGAGCCGCTGCTAGCCTCATCTCATGGCCACGCATCAGACCCGTCGTTGAATCGCGACTCGAGCCCAAGCAGTTTCCGTCATAGTATTACGAGGAGGGCCACCCCATACTGGTACCCAATTCCTTCGTCCATGAATTCTTGCGAAGCCGCTAACAACGAATATTCTTACATCTAAAGGGTCATTCCGATTGTTCTCGTTGTCAACATCGCTGTGCGGATATTTGCTTCACCAGCCCGTCCGCAGCTGACGATACCATGCTTAGCGCGGAATGACTCTCAGTCCACGAATAACGGTCTACAACGACATTGCTTGTCGTGTCGTTGAATCTACCAACAATCTATCTGCAATGTTTATCGCTGAGCCTTGCAAGTCACCCGCAGTCCAGGCTCGGGCATCTCAAATCCAGGCTTGTGAGTATATTTCCTGCGACGCGACTTCCTCCTTAACTTTTATAGCCCTTCTCACGATTATGAACGTCTTGAGCTCCATATCTACTGGGCTCTGGTCCCAGTGGGGTGATTCCAGAGGACGCAAAATTGTTTTTTGCGTTTCGATGGTTGGATTTATTGTGATGTGAGTCATTCACTTCATCAGCGAATTCTTTCTTAACCCATCACTAGGGAACTTGTATTCGTTCTGGTATCTGGATCGATATCTGCCATTACCCGCCGGGCAGAGGCATTTATTCTCGTTGGTCCTGTGCTAGAAGGTTTTTGTGGTGGGCTCAGCGTGTTCAATGGTGTTGTGCATGCGTAAGGTTCCCTGAATTTTGCAAGTGATACTGACCCATGTTGCCGTACTAGTTACATATCTGATTGTACGCCCGATGGTTCGCGTTCGAAGATCTTCTCTACGGTCCAGGGACTCGTGTTCGTTGGCTTAGCCATAGGCCCTTGGGTATGGCGCATCACATCTTGGAAACCAGGCTACAATAACTTGGATATTAGATTGGGAGCATCCTCATTTCAATCACTGACCTAGGAGCCTATTCCCTGTTTTACATCAGCATCGTCATTCAACTGGTGTTGTTGCTTCATATCATATTCTTCTTGCCGGAATCTCTACGGAGCAAAGTGCAACAAACTTCTGTAGGGGACAGCGAAATTGCCCCTGCCCCGAGTTCGACTTTAAACACCCTCAGGGATGGTGTGAGGCGATTTATCGTCGCCCTCATTTCTCCCATTGCGATTTTCAGGCCCCGTACAATTCGCCACGGAGCCTCGATGACGAGGAACTATAATCTAACGCTCTTGGGCCTCGCCTTGTTTCTCTATTTAGTATCAACTGTAGGCAGATGACCTTCATCGTGTTCCCATACTGATATCGGACACAGGCTGTCTACCAACTCAAATACTTGTACGGACAGCACACTTATTCATGGACTACACGTGAGCTGGGATATTACATGTCTCTTGTAAGCATATCCGTTTTGAATTCACCGGCCGAATAATCAGGTCCACAGCTCTGGATCGCGCGAGCAGTTAACTTGTTGATTCTGCTTCCAGGTGAAACATGCTGGACCGATTTGCCGCTCTGACTAAATTGAGAATTTTTCCCAGTCATCCTCTCGTACTTCAAACCGAAAGCCAATATCACTGGGACCTTACCTGCGGAAACTGTGGCACTTGAATTACAATTTGACAAACGTTTGGCCCAATCATCCCTTGCATTGGACGCTCTGGCAGACATCTTTGTTGCCATCTCGCCTTCTTCCTCTCAAGCTTCATTCGTTGCATTTAGTTGCCTGTCTTCATTCGCATCAGGCGGGAATCCCGCCCTGCATTCCTTAGGCGCTGTTTGTATATATGCAATGGGCTTCGGCTCAGAGACAGGTCGTCTGTTCGGCGCGATTGGCGTGCTGTCCGCGATAGCGCATAGCATATCGGTTGGCAGTTCGCTATGCACAGCTATGATCTTTGCTCACATCTTCTCTGGGTAGCCTGGCTTATTTGCCGTGACGTACAGCATGACCGTCTCGACATATCCTCGAAGCATATTTTGTGTTGCTGCCGGGTTGCTGCTGACCGCTGTGATACTTTTGGGGAGGATTCGGGCGAAAGGTGAGTAGCAAATATGGATGTGTTCTAGACGGTTGTTGCTGACAGAGGGATTTTAGCCAGTACAGTTGTGTAAATGTGGATAAATGTAGATTATATGTTATGTATACCTCTCAACGACTATCTTCAAGCTTGCGAGAACGTACAAGTATATGCATCGTCAGGCCGGTTTCGATGGAGACTTGCCACGCCATTGGCGGTGCGGGATCTTTTCAAGGATACGAAAACTTTCAAGTCGGGAGTCCCGGTCGAGTTAATTTAGAAGTTCTGGACTCCGAGGACCCGGATCAAGACAAGGATGGGTGTCCACTGTCGATCCTGTCCCAGTCAAATGCTGTTCAGGCGTCCGGAATGATAAAGAGAGGTCACGAATTCGAATCGGTGGAGGTTCTTGAATGTTGCGACATTGCAGTATGTAGTAGATGACCGCGTATTTTCGAGCCAGGCTGACGGGTCGCCCTCGAAACTGGAGATTAAAATCATGCAATCGAAGCTCTACATGGAATACAAAGGCAAGCGTGTGTAATGAGGATCACTGATAGATGCAGGGCCGCGCTGTGTTGACGAAGTTTGTGTGTTTATTCCATGGCCAAGGTCGTCGTTGGGCTCTTGCTGGGATTAAATAAAATAAAAGCGGCCACGGAAATAGGCGCAAGTGTCCATGTTCATGCCAGACGCCCACGGAACCAATGCAAAGTTGCATGACGAGATGTCGAGGAAGCTGATATCACCGGCTAGGGCCGTGATGAACTTATTTAATAGACCTTTTAAGCAAGGCTTGGCCACGCCACACCCCTTGTTCCCTTTCCTTTTCTCTGTTCATCGTCCCAGCGACGCCCTTCGAGTCAGTTTTCAGCATTCAAGGTCACCAGGATGTTGACCATTCCTGGACGCTGCTGGATCACCCTCAAATCCGTCGTGCGCCTGTTGCCTGATTTTATCATTGTTGCTCTTAACCTTCTTTCCAAAAGTACTTTCGGATAACACTCACTCGTTTTACGATTGCCTTTTTCCTTTTCTGTTTCATCCACTGCTTCGCGGAGGGCTTCATCCAGGCCTTCATTTTCTCTCTGGATTCCAATGCGAGTAATCTGGCAACCAGCATCCTCCACCAAGCCCAGGTACCGCGTAACAACTTCGGGATTCTGCGCCGTCACGATGGGAATGCCACCCTCGAGATTTGCAACAACATCCCGGATTACTTTACCAACCCTCCCTGTATGCCCGTCTATCAAACAGGAGAGCCACATTTACCATTACCCTCTGCATTCAACCTGACGGTGCGTTTTGGTCAACATGGCTCACAATATACTAATTCTGTGTCCGTTAACTCAGGATAACATCTTCATCGAAGGAGTGACAGTGAGTCAACTTCTTTATCATGTCTGTGGGTGCTCAGAATTCTGCCGTAGGCAACGACGGGAGGCGTCGACGTGTCCCTGGACGACGGATCGAAGATCCTGTTGAACCAAATGTGCACTCTTGTTCTTACGTACCCGCATCAAGTGTGCGTTTGCTCTCCCCATTCAATCCCAGTTCAAGCCGTGATTTATATACATGCTCGCCAGTCTCATGAATGCCCAACGAGAGGATGTTGTCCTTGTATTAACACAGTTCTGGATTTTTTGTGTTTCTTTCTTTGCTGTGAGTACGCACTCCTCGCTTCATACACAGAGCTGATTGGCGTAGATCATGTATGATTCCATCCCGCATCTGTAAGAATTTCGAGAGAATCCCGTATGTTGGACCTAACATTGTCCAGTGTCGCCGCTCTATGTTTCCGTACTCTGACCACTGGGTGGTCGATGTATATCATATGGCGTACCCAAGACGTTCGCAGCCGCTTCGACATCCTACTGAGTTCGGCCGATAGTCCCTGTCAGGTTGGAGTCGACACCCTGTTCCCGAGCTACTTCCAGTCTCGGGAGATCCTGCAGGTGAGGTCCCATCAACACTTCGGGGACTGCAACTCATGGTTTCTCCAACAGATTCCTGATTTAGTCATGAATGTTGTATCATTGGGTTTGGCCCTGTATCTCTCCATGAAACTTATCAAGGTTCGCCGAGGTTTAAACGATCCCCTCCCCTTGCTAATGTCATTCTTCAGGTGTACGGACCAAACACATTCAACAGGATTGGGGCATCCGCGGAGATTATCCGAGTCTACAAAGTGAGCACTGCCCTAAGTCCTCCTTTGACTTGCTCACGTCAAACAGTACTTCCTGGCCGTCTTTGTTTCATTCCAAGTGTCCGCTCTTTTGTTGATCTCCGCCATTTGTCTCTGGCTCGACCAGATGGTCAACCGCGACAATGCACTCTCCGGAATGACATACCACAAACCTTTGTACATTGCTCTGAGTATATTTACACTCGCCGTACGTCCTTTCCTTTGTTATCTCTTGACGTTTGTCTGAGAATGCTGTCCTAGATTTTGATTCCCTGGATAACCATGGTTCGTCTTTCATTTGAAAACACTGTTATAAGCGTATTAATGGGACCAAAGGGATGGTATGCTGTTCGCCGGGAATGGAAGAAACTGATGGTCGTGTTTCTCGTCATCGCCGGGATTGTATTCGCGAGCTGGATTTTGATGCTGAAGTCTTGGAGGTACTTGAGGCCCCTTTTCGAGTTTTAGCCCTCTGACTTGGGACAGTTTTGCCTGGACCTTCGTCAACTGGCCATTCTTCGCCTGCCAAATCATCGCCGCCAGCCTCGGTTTGCTGGCTACGATCGTATTTGGCGTGATTTCCTGGCTCCATTTCGGCAAAGGATTGGCCCATTATCGTACGTCGTTCCTAGTTACCCATCGGCCGACTCGTGATGACAACCGGCTGCAGTCTATGTTGACGATGTTCTGGCTAAAGCCGGATTCGAGCCAGAACTTTTCGAGAAGGATGTCAACCAACCGCCTGAGGATTGGCGTGAAATCGGCTTGGACGATGTCCCGACATATACGCTCTCTTTCTCGACTGAGAAGCGGGACCTCGGAGACCCGGAGAAGCAGGACATGGATCTCAAGTAAGGGTGTCCATAACAACTTTCTTGATTTCATCGGATTGGACGGTCATGATTACTTACATCGGACTGGGATTGTGTTTGTCCTCGAGTGCGATCGTCTTCGACCTAGAGTTAGATTGTTTTAACAACGTTAGTTTGTAGACGTTGAAACACGCGCGCGCGCACTTTGAATGACTGCATTCATAATTATACCCATCATTGCAGGGATCCAGTTTACAAAGAATGTCCTACCTAGAGCTACCTAGGTAGTAGAATTGAGAGACGGAAATATAACATATAGAGTACATGTGCTATACAATGAGATACAAAGTGCGTACAAGGAAGGCTAGTGACCGTCCGTAGGACTTCCTGGAACGCCGTGACGCCTGTAAACCGGCGAGATTGTCGACGGGTCCTGTCCCAAAACCCCGTCCGAAACGACGATACGTATCCGTTCCGGACTGTCGCGAGCGATACGCTCTCGTTGGCCAGGCCAAAGGAATATAACAACCAGGGCCAACAGCGCCGCAGTAAGCACGAAACCAGCTTTGGCAAACGACTGCCACAAGACAGTGTAAGCGGATGCATACATGAGATGCTGTGAGGAGTGTCAGCACTTCAAAAGAATAATTGAGACGACCTACCGAGAGTGTCTCCCCAACCGTACCCAACACACTGATTGCGCCGAAAAGGGCGCCTCTCCGGGGAGCACCGCCGAGAACTTCAGAGTGAACGGCACTAAGAGCGTATAGTGCTGGCTTTATACCGACTGTGAGTGGCGCTACCAGGGCTGATAAGAAGAATATCGCTGAAAGGCTCGTAGGAACGACAATGATGAGGAGCTGGGAGACCAAGTTTGCGAAAACGGAGTATCGCGCAGCAGATCCGTCAATGGTTATAACGGTCGAGAAGTACTGCCTCGTGGACGTTGCAAGGCTGAGAGGCGAGCGTCTCTTGAAAAGGTATAACAAAGCTACCGGACCGGTTGTGAGGGGGGAACATAGACCCAGAGGGGCCGACACTCACCAGGAAAAACAACCAGGTAGCCAGCAATTTTCGCCACTAGAGAGAGCGTAAGGAAGAGCCCTAACTATTACTCGATGAGAGGCAAGTGCAAAATGAGGCTTGCGACGTACGGGAAACGACGGTGCCGTTTCCCGGCGGCGCAAAACAAACATCACTTGGAACCATTCGAGGCCCTGATAGTCCAAAAAAAGAGAGTTAGAGTCGATGTGCAAGGTTGGGGAGATGCACTCGCCGATGTCAGGGTATAAAAGAAAAATGCGAGACCAAAAAATGCCAGCCGATGCCCAAAGAGAAAAATAGTCACTGTCGAGTAGATGGATTTCTTGATATCTTTGAACACCAACTTCAGAGGTCGATCGAGGTCGAATTCTTCTGGCAACGATTCAGGTAGGAAGAAGAATATAAAGGCGAAGTTGACGGCTCCGATTGCGCAAGCAAGTGAAAATGAGAGAAACGGCCTAATAAAATCAAGGCCAAATCCGACCTGCACGGTGGCCGCGTTATAATGTACGGCTAAACTGAAGCCGACATGCGTACCCAATTTCCCAAAACGCTGCACAGTATGATGACCCCTTGAAGCACGCTGAAAACGGCGGACCTGAAGAATCAGAGTCAAAGATGTAGACCCGGAGGGAGCTCAATCGACGGACCAGGATCCTGCAGGAGAGACATCTGCAGCATAACTGTGAAGATTGAGAGGGCTGTTGTAATCATCCGAAGAATAACTTTACGCGTGGATAGCTCCGTGAAATGCGGCGGAACCGCCCAGCAAACCCTCCAAGATCAGCCCAACAAATAAGCAAGGTTGCACCAGGCCCTCTAGAGCTGGGCTGCTGGCGATCAAAACAAAGAGCAGGTTTCTGGAGTAAACTCAGTAGTAGATCAATAGCGCAATGCAAAAAAAGACGTACAAAAGGATGGAACCAAAAACCGATATCATCATCGGGTACCTCCTCCCGTGCATATCCCCAAGGTGACTCCACCAACCCGTAGAAAGTGCACTCAATGCAGTAGTTGCGATCATGTACGCCACATTAATGGTCAAAATTCCCGAATAGGGAGAACTTGAGCAATCCAGTCTGGCAAACCCAGAAGCGTCGAGCTGTCCGCCAGTTTGAAGTAACGATGGATCAGGTGTGTCGGGTAACCCGCCAAGTTCCTCGCAGACGAATTGACGAAAGAAAACATGACGCGAATATGAGGTGAACGCGTGCTGGACCCACAAATCAGAGGGAGAGTGAAAGTGAGAATAGAGGACACGGACGCAGAGTGTGGCCATCACCAGGACGGGGATCAGCCTGGGATGACGATGAGCTTGAGAACTTCGCGTTGAGGGATAGAATATTTCTCACCATGAGACGCTAGCCCGGGGATCGCGTGAGTTGTATTCGGAGTCAGACTCGGAGTCGTGGAGGGTCGGCGTCGGCGTCCCCGAGAGCAAAGGAGACGTCTCGACGTTGAGGTTCATAATGAGAGAGTGCTAAATTGAGTCCTTCGCACGTGCCCAAAGTCCGATCTAGTCCGCAACCTTGGAATAGGGCCTTTAATCTCCCTCCGGGCTCTTGGAGGTCGCTTCAATGGCCTATTTAGCGGAGCGCACTGACATTCACAAATCCTGCAAGTCACTGGAGACTCTCCTCAATGTCTTGAACGATTACTGTGAAGCAGCCGGCGCAGTCGTTTTGCTGCAGAAGAAACTGGCGAAAGCGTTGCGGGAAACCGCCAGCTTGAAGGTTACTGGCGAGATAGCTTGTATGTGGTCGAATACTACTGCTCACCATTTGAGACTCAAACCTCCCCAGCCAATGCAATGAATGCTAGTGCGACTATCTTCGATTCCCTGTCGGACATCGACTCCAAGTTCGCCAAGATTGCAGACAAGGAATACGATGGTATAAGCGGGGAGGTGAAGAAATGGTTCAAGAAGCTTGCGGTGAGCAACCTACTGTCATCTCGTCCTCGAAAATGTCTTCAACATTCCGATAGAAAGAGGAGAAGGCTCATGACGATCGTATAAGTACTGCAAACGCCAAGATCAAGCAAGCCGGTATGTACCTATTGTCGGAGGGCTCTTGAGAGCCCTTGTTAAATACTTTCAATAGGTCAGATATACGAGAAGAAATCCAAGAAGAACCCTCGGGATTCTGCCGACGAACATGCTCGCTATATAAATCTCATCAGTGCCCTGGGCCCCGAAATCTCGCAGGAAAAATAGTCAGTGCTCCGAACTGTGTGCCCTATAGAATACTCATCCCCCCCAAGTAACCATACGTTGCAGGTCACCCAACGCCATGTCTCAACAACTTACAGCGTTGCTGCCTGCGTCTCCCGGGTGGCCGATGCCGAATGGTTGCGTTCTTGTGAAAGCGTCCGACGTTTCTCGCCTACGATTGGCCCCCTTGGTGAATGGCGTTCTCTGTGCGAGGGCGGTTGGACAGGTGCTTTACCACCGCCCTTAGTTGACCCGGATCCGGAACCTCAACAAGACCAGGAGCTCCGCGGAGGAGACGAAACCGTCATGCGAAATGTTAACCCATCATCGGATGCCATTCCTTTGCCAAGTTACGAGCGCGAGCAAACGCCTTCAGCATCCCCATTGTCCTCACCGAAACCTGCCAGACCGAATTTAGCTCACCTGCAACAATCGTCACCTCCATCATCCTTTGAACCCCCACGGCCATTCGTCGACCCCAACTCGGGTTCGGTTCGCTCGTTATCGGCATTCCCGCCTCCTCCTACACACTTCCCTATTCCTTCAGTTTCGCCTCGACCGCCACAGTCCCAACAGGCATCCTCATCTTCATCGGGATCGAACCCTGCTTTCAATTTCCCCACTACCCCGCACGCAGACTCGGGTATACTCGAACCTAACCGGCAAGTCGAAGAGCCTTTTTCAATTTCCTCGCCACCGAAAGATGCGCATGATGAGGACAAGCCTCATCTTCAGCCAGTTTCTGATGGTGTTGATATCCAGCGGCCAATTCCTGTCCGCTCCCAAACAGCCGACACATACCAGCATAGTCTCGATCGTGTTTCCTCGCCTCCTACCGCTGGATCCAAAACACCGAGACCGTATGCCAGAGGAGATTACCTCGTTGACGAACGCGAATTTAGAGCTACAGATACCATGAGATCCAAGAATGGAGTGGAGAGAAGCGATACTGGAGGAAGCACCGGTAGTGTGGTGGCTGCTATGCGAAACAGATATTCTTCTACCGTAAGTCGCACTCCGTGTCCCCCCCTTCAATAAATTAACATGCAAACTTATTCCAGTCTGGTGCTACATCCCCAGCACCCAAGGATATACCCCGTTTGCCGATGAGCGTCACCGATTTAGCTACCCTTTACCAACCCATCGACGGACCACCTCTGTCACCTCGCGCCAGAGCATCCTCTCCCCCAATGCTCTCTTCTCGTCCGCCCCTGGCGGCATCGCCTTCAGACAAGTACGCTGCTGCACGCCAGGCAGAGACTGCATTTGCAGATCGAAACACGCCTGGGGGATACAATCCTGCTCGATCACCCATATCCGGCCCTACCTCCCAGTCCTTTGCGGCTATCAACACAGAGGAAGACACTGCTCGACGTCGTAATCAGCAGCAGGAGCAGAGGATAGACGAGGTAGCGGAGATCAATTATTTGGAGAAGGAGCGGGCACTTCAAGAGAAGGAACGAGAAATAGGATTGCGCGCTAAGGAATTGGAAGCCGAGCGAGCAAACCTGAGAAACGCCCGGGTTGATGGAAACCCAAGGGAAACCTGGGACAGCGGGGCCGCTAGCCCGAAACCTCAATTACGCCCGCGTGAACGAAAGACGTCTTTTCGTAACCAATCTCCACTTCCACGCCCTCAGTCACAGCTCGATAACCGAGCCCCACCGTCGAATATCGCCAATAATCATGGGCACTCGCACAGCACTACACACCTCGTCCCCCCCTCAGCACAGTCCCAGCAATCACAGTCGCCTCGCTCGTCCACATCCTCCGCTGACAACCAGCATGCTCCGTATTGTGGCTGTGAGCGCTGTTCCGTAGCTCAATACAAGGCGCCCTCCAACCGGTCGCCGTCCCCCAACGATCTACGTCCTCCTGAGAAGCCATTCAATCTACGCCCCGAGAAGCCAAAAGGTTGGATACGACGTCTCAGTATGCCTGTGGCGGTAGGTAATGCATTTTCATTGGACAAGAAGAACACGGGAAAGATGTATTCTTTGGATGGGAGCAAGAGGAATGCGAGTGGCAGTACCACCAACCTCAGGAATGTTGACGAAGATGGTCGTATGGGTATGGGGCCTGGGCGAAGGAGCTATGATGCTAGTGGGATAAGTAACAGGAGCATGACCAGCTTAATAGGTGCTGGTGGTAGGCGATGATATGGGTCCTCCGAGTTTGCAGGACACTTCATTTTTTGTAATCTAATAACTTACATATATCTTACCTCTTGTACTCATTTCACGAAATTTAACGATTTTAACAAAGACCGTACATGAAAATGCAAGCGGGTCGGGACTCGGCGACGCGCCGCGACGCGTCAGTCACAGCTCTGTCACCTGTCGCTTAGCTCTTGGCCACATTAGGCCACATTTGGCCGTCGCGACTTGACGGCCACGACACGAACCCTACGCCACTTGTACCAAAAGATTACCTCAAACGAGTAGATTTGGACTGTGCGAAGTGGACTTGTGATCCGTCCTCGGCGTCTCCCTCAAGTTGTTCTAGCTTCTTGCCATTCAACAGCTATCAACCCGCCGTAGGCGCCTTGAACGAGCTTGTTTACAGGTCAGTCCCTCATAGCCATCCGTTCAGAATCTCATTCTGGTACTAGCACCAGGAATGGCCAATGCACTCGATGATGTTACGACCAGCGTTACGACCAGGGGCTATCAGCAAGAAATGCTGGATGAATCCCTTCAAAAGAATATCATAATTGCATTGGATACAGGTTCTGGAAAGACGCACATCGCCGTTTTAAGGATGAAGATCGAGGCGGAGAGGGAACTCAAAAAGGTGAGCGCTGTCGGCACCGCCGAATGCCATTGTCTGACTATAATAAAAAGGTTTCGTGGTTCCTTGCTCCCACCGTAGCACTGTGCGAACAGGTCTCGCCGTTCCCCTTTCTCTAAAACTGAAGCTGAATTAACATCCGCGCCAGCAACGACAAGTGATACAAACCGCTTTACCGGTTTCTGTCGGGCTCATCTCCGGTGCACTCGAACCGGAGCAATGGAAGAACAAGGCGCTGTGGCGGTCCGTTTTGGAAACCCACCGTATTATGGTCACAACCCCGCAAGTGCTCCTGGACGCTCTTCGTCACGGTTATATATCTATAAGTGCCGACATCGGACTTATAATCTTCGATGAAGCACATCATGCCGTGGGCAACCATCCTTATAACATGATCATGGCCGAATTCTATTTTACGTGCTCCTCCCGGGCTCAGGATGGATTTCAAGGTTCCACCCAGCATGTGCGCCCCATGATCTTGGGCCTGACGGCAAGTCCCATCTTCGGAGGGAATGTGGTCTCTGCTTTCAGGTAGGCCGATCTTAATCACAGAGCTAGCAAATTACGAGCAGCCTCTAGAACCATCGAATGTAATTTAGATAGCAGCATCCGCGCTCCTCGTCGACAAAGAGAAGAACTCGCGCAGTTTGTTTATAGGCCCATCTTCAAACATGTGTTGTATCAGCCAGAGTCGGGATCCTTTTCAACGAACCTCGCCGCATTCAATTTCATCTTCGGGTCCTTGAATATCGAAGAAGATCCCTACATAATCTCCTCGAGAAAAAAACTGGCCAAAGCTACCCCGGACACGCCCGAATACCGTCGCTTGGATCAGAAGCTTTCTAAAACCATTCTCAACAAAAGCACCTACACTCACTCCGCTCTTCAGCATGTCTCCGGGACTGCATCTCATCTTTTATCAGATATGGGCCCCTGGGCCGCGGATTGGTACATCTTCAAGGCTCTTGAACAAGGAAAGGCCAATGCGAACCCCTACGAGACTGTTGTATCCGATTTAAAGCATTCAGAAAAGGGATATATGATGCGTATCGTCGATCGAATCGTCGTCACACCAGTCTCTCACTCCTTCGATGATATCGTCGAGGAGTCATCCGATAAAGTTCGCGTCCTCGTTGAATGCCTTTTGGCGGAAAAGGCGGAAGTCGAATCACACAACGAGTCATACAGCGGCTTGATTTTTGTTGAACGCCGGGAGGCCGTCATGGTCCTGGCAGAACTCTTATCGCACCACCCCCACTCCAAAGACGTATTCAAGGTGGGGACCCTGGTCGGAGGCACAGACAGTGCCTATAGAAGCTCGCCTCTGGACATTACCCGTGCCTTTCGGAAGTCTCAGGACGCTACCCTGGCAGACTTCAAATCCGGAGATAAGAATCTCATCGTTTCCACGGCGGTCGCTGAGGAAGGGATTGACATTCAGGCTTGTGGAAGCGTGATACGATGGGATCCACCTACAAACATGGCAAGTTGGGCACAGAGTAGAGGCAGAGCGCGGCGTCAACGCAGCACCTTCACTCTGATGTTCGAAGTGGACGCCGCACATCGAAAAGCTGTGAGCGACTGGGAAAAGTTGGAGCGCGAGATGGTCGCACTCTACAACGATCCCTCTCGGGACCTCAAGCCGCTGCCAGAAGAAAGCGTGGAATATGGCGATGACGGCCTGGAGTTTAGAGTAGAATCCACAGGGTACGTGTCGCTCGATCGGCATCTTTCGCTCATGCTGAACCATTTATAGAGCGCTTTTAACGCTTCATTCTGCTATATCCCATCTCAACCACTTTTGTGCCGTAATTCCCAACGCAGGCATGTCTTAATTCTGCGCTGGATGTTCACTGCTGACGCCACGCCGCAGGGCATGTTGATCATCGACCGCTCTACGATATCGACCCCCCAGAGATGCCAGAAGGGTGGCATTCATTCGAGAACCGATCTACCGCAATCACGCTTTACCCTGGCCCCTATGGTGCCAAGGTCACCTTGCCACGGATGCTACCTAGCGGACTTCGATGCTTTGAAACGGACCGAATTCACCTTACAAAAACAGCCGCGTACCAACATGCCGCATTCTATGCGTACCGAGCATTATACGAAAACGGGCTGCTCAACGATCATCTACTTCCCCTGACAAGCATCATTGAGCCTGAACTTGAGGACGAGGTTAAGGCCTTGCTGAAAGAGGTTGAAAAGCGGGCTGGGACAGCTACGGTGTCCGTGCAAATGGATCCGTGGGCTCCGGCTGATTCAACAAGTGCTTGGTATACTTCGGAGCTAGTCATAACTGGCTACCCACCGCTACTGCTATTCACTAGATCAAAACCAACGTACTGGGTGGGGAAAGAGGCTCCAAGTCTCCATCGACCCGGTTGGCAAGGCTCTGTGACTTTGCGGTCATTCCCACTCGAGGCATCCGCAGAAACAATCTCAAGGGCGCGTGAATATACCCGCCGATTATTCTGGTGCATCAACGGCTCTCGAATGACCTGGGATGACTTGGACTTTTCCTATCTTTTCTTGCCTCCATCTTCCTGCGACAACACAGTTTGGGATGATCGTAGACTATGGCACGTCCAACAAAACGTGAGCGTCGAATCAGAGCAATATTTCGCCAACGCCCTATCTTTGGGACAACGATTTTCGTATCCAGACGATCTGGCCGTTATCCGAAACGGTCCCCAATTCAGCAAAGCGTATAAGTTCGTGCGCTGGAGGTTCGAGCCTCTCTCTGTCGAAGAAGAGGCAGACGTAAAGACCACGTACTCTCGATTCCCGGAACTGGAAATCACGTATCCGTTGCTAGTGGTGGAGTATCTTCCACCCCGTACCAACTTCCTGATACCTGTTCCGGAGAAGTCAAGCACTTCTGCACCACCAAAAACTCTTCATTTGCTTCCCCGGCTCTCCTATGTGACGCTGGTGTCCGAAACCGAAGCGCAATACGCGTTCCTCCTCCCATCTGTTCTCCGATCATTGGCAATGTCGATAACAATAAATTCCATGCGCGAAACTCTCTTTTCAAACTCGGCGATCTCCTCCGTACCTCATCACCTGTTGACTACTGCTCTGTGTGCCCCGATGTCGCAGGAGCAAAGCAACTACCAGGTCTGTGCCAACCTTGTATGGCTCTTTACAATAGTAACATCCACTTTAGCGTCTAGAGACGTTGGGAGATACCGTTCTGAAGTTCATGAGCTCTATCCAGTTGCTCGGGGAATATCCGCTCTGGCACGAGGGATACTTGACCCAGAAAATGGGACAGTGCGTGATTCCTTCTGGGCCGAATGCGAGCTGAAATTTTCTTTCAGCTGTGTCTCGAATGTGCGGCTTGCAAAGGCCAACGTCGGGCACGGGCTTTACAAGTGGATCGTACGAGGTATACGATTCCTCTGATAATGTCTTTCCTGTGTTTGACGATTTCAGACCGGCTGCTCGGTAAAAAGTGGAAGCCGAGTTACTTTACTGCTGGTACGCCGTCGACCACCGACGTGGAAGAAGATCCCGACGTAGACATGAACGACGGCAAACGGAAGAAAAAGGGCAAGAGCCAGGACTTGTCCACCAAAGGTATTTTTCGATTTCCGATGGCACTCCGCTCCTCACCCACCGACACGTAGTCTTGGCCGACGTTGTGGAATCTCTGATTGGAGCTGTTTATCTCCATGGCGGCTTCGACCTCGCGTTGGAGTGCGCGCGATTCTTTGACCTAGGGATCAAATGGGAGCCACTCCCGTTTCGCATCGACGCCATGCTGAACCGTGTCGAGACCCACTCCGAATTACCTTCTCAGCTCGACTCTGTCGAGAGCATGCTGGGATACACGTTTGCACGCAAACTCCTGCTTGTGGAGGCGCTCACACATGCCAGTTACCAGCAGGACTTGCGAACGATCTCGTACGTGGTTGAACCGAGTTCATCTCACCCCGCACTACTAACTCGACCGCGTCAGGTACGAGAGATTGGAATTCTGCGGGGACGCCGTGCTGGACATGATCGTGACGGAGTACCTCTACCGCGCAGAGGGGAAGGAGTACAGCCCCGGACACATGTTCCACCGCAAGTCCGCGATGGTCAACGCGCACATCCTCGCATTCGTCTGCCTCGGGACGCACGTGGAGGTGAACGCCGCCATGCCGCGGCCGATGGGTGCGCGCGGGAGCGCGATCGAGCTGCAGGCTCAGACGCAGAAGATCTACCTCTGGCAGTGCCTCCTGCACTCCAACGCGAAGATCCTCGACGAGCAGCGGAACGCGTTCACGCGGTACACGGAGCGGCGGGGGGAGATTGACGAGGCGCTGCTGCGGGGCGACATCTTCCCGTGGGCGGCGCTGACGCGGATGCAGGCGCCCAAGTTCCTGAGCGACATGATCGAGAGCCTGATCGGCGCGGTGTTCCTCGACTCGCACGGGAGCCTTGAGGCGGTGCGCGGGGTGCTCCGCCGGCTGGGGCTGCTGCAGGTGCTGGAGCGCATCGTGTGGGCGAACATCGATGTGCTGCACCCCGTGTCGCGGCTTCACCTGTGGGCGAGCAAGCGCGGCGTGAAGCTCGAGTTTACTTTCTTACAGGGGAACGAGGAGATCAGCTGCGCCGTGGCGCTAGACGGCGAGGAGGTGGAAGGCTCGCGCGTGGGGGACAAGTATCGGGGCAAACTGACGAAAGACGAGGTGCGGCTGGCGGCGGCGGAAAAGGCGATCGTGCTGTTCCGCTTGCGGGATGTGAACACGAACTACGCGACGCTGAAGCGCAAGGCGAGCACCAAGAAGAGGAAGCGGGCGAGCTCTACGGTTTCGGCGTCGCCGTCGAAAGTAGTCGTGACTTCGTAGATTCCCTGTCGGTTCAACACAATCTATGATACATGATACAGTACAGTTATTATTGCAAGTCATCCACCTAATGGTCTGTCTCCTCCCACGTACGCCCGACGGTCTTGACGAGGTCGGCCTCGGTGACCTGCTTGCCGGACGAAAAGTACCCCGCGGCGATCTTGGCGTCAATCTCGACGCGCGAGTCGGGCGGGATGAGGTGGTCTGGCGTTTCCTTGGTTAATCAAGGAGCAGGAAACGGGGTAAGCGGACGCACCGGGAATATCGTAGCGCTTCAAGATAGGTATCCCGCTCTTGACGATCGCGTCGTACTTCATGTCGCTCATCGACACCATGCGGTCCACCTGCGCGCCTCAGGTCGGATTCCAACAAGACAAAAAAAAACGGCGCACCTTCCGAATGCCCAGCCAATGCAGCACATCGGGCATGAGCGCCTGGAAGCGCATATCCTTGACGCCCGCGATCAGCTCCGTGCTCTTGAAGTACTTGTCCGCCGAGTCGCCGCCGCGCTTGCGGAGGTTGTACACGAGGTACTTTGTGACCTCGCCGAGCGCGCGGCCCTCCTTGCGGAAGTAGACGACGACGCCGACGCCGCCGCGCTGTGCGCCGCGGATGCACTCCTCGATCGCGTACGTGAGGTACGGCTTGCAGGTGCAGATGTCCGACCCGAAGACGTCGGAGCCGTTGCACTCGTCGTGCACGCGCAGCGTGAGCTCTTTGGATGCGTCCGAGACGAAGGCGGGGTTGCCGACTGCGAATATGGGTGAATTGCACGGAGAGGAAAGGAGAAAGCGGACGGACAGATGTACACGGTGAGCCCGCCGATGGGGGGCAGGAAGATCTTGATGTCGGGGCGGGTGATGAGCTCGGGGTAGGATCCGCCCGTCTCCTCGAAGAGCGCGCGGCGCAGGAGGGGTTCGGAGCTGCCGTGTCGTCAGGCTAGAAAAAAGAGATGAATATTAAGCGCACGCACATGCCAAAGCGCTCCGCTACGCCAGGAAGGTGCCACACGGGCTCGACGGCAGCCTTGCTGACGGTCACCTCGACACCGGGCGCGTCGACGCCGGGCAGCGGGCGGCTGTGGAGCATGATCTTGCCGTCGACGGCGAGGTCCCCGCGGCGCACCGCGTCGTCGAGCTCGCTCATCTTGATGTGGGCGCGGGTGACGGCGATGCTGGGGCGCACGTCGAGGCCGAGCTCCTCGATCTCGCGGCGGAAGACGGTGGGGACGAGGTGGCCATAGGGGTCCATGCTTACGATGGGGCCGTATGTCGCGGGGGCGGGGCCCATGGACCAGCCGCCGGCTGCGCCCCACGCGGGGTTGGGCGGGATGTCGACGGGGGGCTCGGTATTGGTCCAGTTTGGTTTGTGTGTGGGCGAGAGGGAGCCGAGGGCGATGGAGAGGGCGCGCTGGATGAAGCTGGGATTAAATTACATTGAACTGGATGGCGAATGGACTTGCGTAGATGGAGTAGGAGCCGCTGTGCGCGCCGAGGGCATTACGCGCCTTGATGCTGGCGGGGAGACGCGAGCAGATCACGGGGCCGCGCGCGGACGGGGAATCGGCGCCCCACTGGAGCGGGAACGGGTTGATAGAGTGCTGGCCGGGGTACGTCGTCAGGTTCACCCGGCCGGGGTACAGCAGACGCTCGCGCTCCTTCTCCGTCGCAGTCGCGCTGGTTAACGTGTGGTGTGGCATCGATGACGACGGCGTCGCAGCCCCATTCGTGGGCGGCGAGACGCCCATCTCCACGGTCACTGACCGGGTAGGAATCGCAACTGGCCTCGAGGTGGATAGCGGCGGGGATGTCGATGGCGCGGGTCTCACATCACTTGCAGTCAGCGCATCGAGCTTTGCCTGCATCGTCTGCTGCTGGATCTGCATCGCATCCAGCTGCTTCAGGATTTGCGTTAGAACGGCGTCCGAGGACGACATGGTGGCGAGAGACGAGAGAGAGATCGCACGTGTAGTATGCATGCATTTCATTTCGTTTCGGTCGAGGAGCATCATCACACAAAGAGTCGTTTTCACGAAATATTTATTGCGCCACACTACATACAGTAAACTACACCAATCTTGCCAAAGCGCAGTGGGTCGTATGCAGCGGGAGCGGGGTGGGATGGCCTGGGTTATTTGATTTGCAAGTGACGCATCGTGCATTACGGGCCTGCGGGTGTCGGTCAGCCAAGGATAAGAACAAAGGAGAGGAGATACGCACGTCCTAATTCCCCGTATTCTTCAGTAGAACACGGGGCCTCGTCAGCAGCAGTGCTGTTCAGCATTGCTGTTGAAAATTCATCGACAGTACTGTCGACATCTCGTCGTCGCAGGAAATTCCATTCCCACATCTCGAGGGCCGCGCAGGACATAAGTCCGCGCGGTATCCAGCGTCGAAATCCTTCGACGCCTCTGCGGGCATCGTCTTCGACGACACCCAGTCGTTGTCGAACACACTTGTGCTCGACGGTCTGCGGGCATCGTCTTCGACGACACCCAGTCGTTGTCGAACACACTTGTGCTCGACGGTCTGCCCACGGGTATGATCCACCCGCGAGGTCCTTCGCCCGCGTGCATCCACGGGACGATATCGGTCGCCCGCCGCCGTGTACGAGACGACGGGCATAGGTCTGCGCCGGGACCGGAACCCGACGCACTGCTCGGTGCTCATGAGATAACGAGACACCACAAAGACTCGTAAAGCGATCCGGCTCTACGAGGGCGGCCCGCGTCGTGCAGGGCCTCGAGGCCCGCCACGCAATCGTGCGGGTGGGAAGCTCGTCGTCGTGACGAGGACAGCGGCACCTGGCGATAAGTGTTAGGGCGATAGAGGGAGAAAGAGACAAACTTACTGTCTGGCCGCTGGGGAGTTCGATCCAAGGGGCGTTTGTGCTTCTGTTCCCCTTTTATAGGGAGAATCGGAGTTTGAATCGGAGTTTGATGCCGGTGGGTTCAATTGCTGAAATAAATACTGTGTACTCTGTACTCGTGAGTTATGGCAGGTTCCTCCCCAGCCGCGGTTTCGAGGATAACAATCTCAGTAGCGGGAGTTTAAATTGATATCTCAGAATTTTGTGTGATCTTTTGACGTGTGACCAGAAAACGTGATGTTACTAGTGACTTGAAGTTTGGGTTATCCTCTCCACTGCGGCTGGCGGATAACATTGGTAAACAACATAGCCACATTTTCGAGAAATTGTTGAGAAATTTGTGTAAGGTCTTTCCACAGTAAATATAAAATGTTATGAGTGCATAAGGACCTGTATAGTGTCATGGTGAGGCCATTTCCAAGGCAAGGGATTCATTGACTAACCACAACATACTTGTTGCAGGAAATACAGCCAAAATCTGCTCCTTCGTGCTTCTAGTTTTCTGAGAAGAACACAAAATACTATTCCTGGCTCAAGGACACTCAAGCACCCTAAAAGTTTATATGGGTGACCTCAGAGTATTTTATTTCGGCATGAGGGAAGACAAATTCTATTTTCTCGATGAATTCGAGAAATTGTGGCTATGTTGTTTACCAATGTTATCCGCCAGCCGCCGTGGAGAGGCTCACCCCAACTTTCTGTCACATATAACATCACGTGTATCACGCATAACACGGTCCGATATTTCCGGTAACCAACTTCTATATTCGATAACCTTGCTAGTCAAGGTCTCCCTCTGTCAAAACTCTGCACCCGAAATCTGTCAAAGTAAATAAAGCCAAATACTAGCGCGACTCAGCCCGTCGAAACTTAGCCGAAATCTGCCAGCGGTTACACCCGCTACTTCTTCCGCATACTTCCGGTCATGCAAATAAAACCAAATACTAGCGCGACTCAGTCCGTCGAAAGTTAGCCGAAATCTGCCAGCGGTTACACCCGCTACTTCTTCCGCATACTTCCGGTCATGCAAATAAAACCAAATACTAGCGCGACTCAGTCCGTCGAAACTTAGCCGAAATCTGCCAGCGGTTGCACCCGCTACTTTTTCCGCGTTATTCCGGGTCATGGGAAATACAGGAGATAAGTAACCTTCACCGAAATCCGCCAGTCGCTTCAGCATCTACTTGCCTACCATTCCGATCCGGGCGCAAATAATGTATGTCTTCGCTCTACTCGCTGCCATTCTCATCGTGCACACACACACTGACTTTCACCTACACTTTGACGCGCACCTCCTCAATTATCTCGCTTTTTTCGTCTTGCACTGGTACCTCCGAAACTCGCAAAAAGAAGCGGTGAGAAAGTAATTGGATTTTTATTGTACTCTACGGGACACGTATTTGCATGGCGCTACTGTATAAATTATTCGTGACCATCACGCACTCGATGCAGCCGCATTCGACGCAGCTGCGTTAAGATGCAAGATCATCCTCATTCGGGTCTTCCACGACGCGTCTTTTTGACAAATAAGTGTAAAAGTTTAAGAGTAAATCGAGAGATCACATACCAGGCAAATACGAGGTGGGCCGAACTGGAGCGCCGGATGCAGCACGAACACCGGCAGAGCATCCGCCCCCGCCCATGTTCCAGGAAACATGCGACAAAGGGACTCCATGCGCACTCAAATCCCATTGTGGAAAGTGGAACAACATGCACCCTTCATCGTCGCTCGATCTCAACGTCGCAGGGCACCGTAGATCGACACCACAGGTATGACCGTGTGGGTACTCGTTGAGGTAGTAATTGAAGCCGCGATCGGTGTATTTGCGCGTTACTTCCCGTGTGTGCTCGTGACACTGCTCCGAGCCGTCGAGCGGCATCTGAGAGGGCGTTGTGACAGCGATCCCAGCGACCGTCAACTTGGGATTACCGTGCCATACGACATCGGAGCCCCATGCGCCGAAGACCGGAGTCGAGTGGAAGCGCACGACCATGTCCAGCGGGTTATCGGTGTAGCCTTCGATCACATTAATCTTCTGGCCGTCGCGTCCCCTCCTCAACGTGCGTATTGTTGCGACACCTTTAGCGAAGTCGTACGGACCGGTGACGGAAATTTGCTTGTACCTTGTCAACATAACATAAGTACGCGCTCGAAAATCCTGAAATGAAATACAAACCCGGCCGCCACCCGCAAAAAGGAGAGAATGGGGGCGCTACCCCCGTGCTGTGTGAAGAAGTCGAGGTCGCCCGGGTCGAAGGGCGGTCCCGATGTGATCAGCGCGAGGACAGCAGATCCTGATATGATAGCGCCGGTCGCTGAAAGAAGCAATCTCACGTCGATAAACCGAAGGTGGAAGCGAGCTAGGATTAGTGTCGCTTGGTCCTGAACGGCAACGCCGACCAAGTTTGCGCAGTGCCTGGACGACTGCGCGACTCGCAGCTTGTCTGATAAAGTCAAGCCTGCGAGAATGCGGAGCGCAATCTCCGGCGGCGTGCCACCCAATTCGTTGCCTGTTGCGACCATCAGTAGGGACTGTGAAGCCCCTCTATTGCACTTACCTGGGCCATCGACAGGAACTGCATCGACTTCCATAGACTCGTCATCGCTGGACTCGTCGTCACTGAATTCAGCCTCGTCGAATGCACCGCTCGTCAAGAAATCCAAGTAATTTGTAACTGTCGCAAACATCTCCTCAGAGACGATTGATGTCCGCAAGAGAAGGTCGGGAGTCATGGTCGACAGAATGGTTCGGGTATCTAGATCACTAGGGCACCGTAGGAGAACTTGAACTTGTTGCTCCCAGGTTTCATGTACATCTTGAGGCAAAAAAATGTGCGGCGACAGGGAAGCCATGAACAGAGGACAATGCGACGCAAAGAGGATATCGCAACGCGGGTGTCTTCATCACGCACGCTGCCATCTTTTAAGACGCATACGCTCGCCAATGGACTGGATTTGCTGGTCATTGTACAGAGGGTAAGTGACGCGCTATCAGGTCTCGACTGAGAGGCTCCCGATCGATCGATGTTACACATAAGGATTACCCGCATAACTGCTCCCAAACAATCAGTGACACGAGCTTTTCTCGATCGGTGTCACGCCTTTTTGGGGATGTCCTCGTTATGACACGCGATCGCTTCGTCACCCATACTTTCCTTTTCCCAGCACCCCAGACTACGAATCCTTCAAAAACCTCTGCGGCCCTCATGGTGTCGCGTCGCTACCATGGCTCCTCCGCCTGGACAGGCTAACATCCCGTCTAGCCTCGATCGCCCTCCAAACTGGCCTTCCTCCCTTCCTTCTCTGCGCTCTGTCCTGGATTATTTGGCAGACTGTGAACCTATTGCATTGTACCGAGCGGAGTTTGGCCGCGATTTTCTCGGTCCTCGCCAGCCGTATACCCAGTACGACTCTACGGCCTTTCGAACACAAGACGAAGTCCCGTTCATTGGGCTGCTTTTCGGTCGCGTCATAAAAGCCCCAGTGATACAACATGCTTCAGAACGCTCGAGCATCGCTGACTACTCCCACCTAGGAATTTTCGTGGGGTCATTCTACGTTCGTGATTGACGCGGGGCCACCCGAAGCTACAGAAGCCCAAGCGCTTTTCACCGGTCAGATGTCGACTCTAGCTGCGCCTGTAGACTATGCAGAGGAGCTAGATTGGGACAAGGGAGCGGTGAGACTTGTTTCCCCTGTACTTGTGTTGCTGTTCATTCCCGCGCAGAAAACGTTCGTCATGCACTGGAATCAACCGGACATTCAGTCTCCTAAAACAGGACCCTGCATCACCGTCCACTTGGCACACATTGGCGGCGCCCATTGCGTCCAGTACGCTCCTGGAGACCCGGAGTTCCGAATCCATGGAGAGGATGATGAACTCGAGGTCACAACACCATTGCGAGCGTCTGACTATGCCTTCGGGGTCGGCGACTGGATACTGACGACGGTCAGCCTCCATCAGCGTACGTCGAACGTTGACGACTGCAGGGTAGTTATATCCCCTTTATTTGTTTGTGTTCCAAGTACTCAACGAGCCCGAAGGACTACGAACTATTAGCGCGACACCTGCGTGTACTGCCGGCGACCGCGTTCGACACCCGTGAGGATGTACCCAGCGCCCTCGACACCATCAGCAGCGTACCGCCGAGAACCAGTCCGCCACCACCTGAGACAAGCCGCCGCTTGCGGTCCCACACGCTCAAACGTGAACACTCTCCTACCTCGGATAATGAGGAAGCGCCCCAAGTGAGGACTCCTTCGAAAAGACCCCGCCGCGAAGTCACTACGTCTCCACCCGTTACACCTGTTCCCGTGGCAGACTCTCCCCCGAAACGGCGTAGGCAGACGGCCAGAATCTCGACGGGCGGCCGCCCCCCTAAGTAAGCGCATTTTTTATTCTTCCTTTTCCTTCTCATAGAGGCCTAGGTCCCAATTAAGTTCCGCTCCTGCTAAAAAGCGGCGCAATACTTGATAAATACGGCGTTTTCCTCCTCTCGCCCTCCCCTGCCCTTACACAATCGTTGTATTCCGCTTTTCAATTTCACCTCGTCTTTATTCCGGGCTCGCATTTCTTACAGGCCGCCGTTGATGCACGGTCGTCGCTCAACCCGCTCAACGCGTAGTCGTCGTACATAGATACCTGCATTGTACCTGTTGTATTGACTCGAGACTATACACTATGCATTATTGACTTCAACGACTATTTTTCCGGAACAATACTTTTTACCACTCACTCCATCACCGTTGAAGCTTTCAAAACCTCAGGACTTACATAAGCTACTCTGCCTCAGCGATGCTACGGACGATACCCGTTCGATCCGGCCCTGACTCATCTTAGACTTTGAAAGCTCTTTTATTGTGCCACCGGTTCCTCTGTTGTATTCGAATGTTCGACTGAAAGTGCGCCGAGCACCAACGCAATGCAAAATGTAAATTCAGAATCACGGCTCACTCCGTGCTTGGTCACAACGAGTTATATTTCTTCATCCATCATCCTTGAACTCATCGCTGCTTCATACCATCTACGATTATCGGCTACGGATACATCAGTTTGGTTTCTCTTGTTAGTCTTTCAAGCCTTATATCCTCCTCGGCTAGCTCTCGGGAAGGGTGCGTAGTGAAAAGCTCCGGATTGAAATCTCTCAGGAGTCTGATAGTTTCCCTTCCAGAACTCCTCGACAACGCGACGTACGCACTGAACGGGGTCAGCTGGCCCGTCGGAGGCTTTGCGAGGTCGACGTAGACGAAACCGAGCGACTGCCCTTGCGACTTGTAGTCCGTAAATGCGTACGCAGGGGTCATGGCTAGCTGCCTACGGTTAACCCGGCAGCTACTGCCGCCGTCTGGATGAATGGTGAAACCCATCTTGGTCGGAACGATCGGCAGTATGCCCTTTTCCAAGCCTTCGAACGCTGGGACGCTGGAAGCATCCGGTTTAAATAACACGACCACGGGGGGGTATCTCAGCATCGTCGCCCCAGTTTCCTCGTCAATAGTCGCTTCCTCCGGTTCTCGGGGGTCCAGCTTGATGTCCACTATCACACCGCGCGTTCCGTTCGCGAGGTCCGCCTCTGTCGCAATATTCACAAGCACCATTGCCCTCATCCCAATCGCCAACTCTACCCTTTCTGCAAGCTTCCCCGTCTTCTTCACCGGCATGCCCGCGACGATGACGCGCTGTTGAATATTTAGGCCTTCCTCATTGCGGCCTGTGGTGTCTTCAGCCTGCGAGATATACATCCGGTTTCCTGTCGCTTTGCAGTGTTTCATTACAGACGCCGTGTTCCACCTCACACGTGCGCCGTGCCGCGGTGTCACCAGAACTGCTCCGTCCCATGGCGGAGCATTCCAATCCGCCCGTTCACATCGCGCGTCCTTCAGCTGCAATGATTTGAGGGTCTCTATGTCTTCCTCTGTGCATGCGCCAACCCGTAGCCGTTGCAGTAGCTCCTTCCAATGAACGTCGACAATCCGCTTCTGCTCCGTCAGCGTTACGACTGTGGAGAATTGGTGGTAGATTGCCATGCCGATCTCGCTCTGGGTTCGTTTGTTGGTTTGACTGTATAGGGCATTCGCTGGGTCACCAATTGGCGGGAACTGATGAAAGTCCCCAAACAAGACCATGTTCATGCCTCCAAAGGGTCTCGACGTATCCCCCTCACCCGCGGTCGCCCTCACTTGCCCGATTACCTGGGATAACTGTGCGAGAAGCTGCTTCGTCAGCATAGAACACTCGTCCACGTTAACATATCGGGCGGGGAGGATGTTTCTCTTGCGGCGCTCCACGTTTGCGGACGACGCTCTCTGCGTCCACTCCGCACTGTCTTCCGCGTTCGCTACCGGTATTGCGGCCCATTGGTGCACGGTTACCCCTCCCACCAGACTGGCCGCAACACCTGTTGTAGCCGTCTTCGCCAACCATTCTTCCACCTTCAAGAAAGCGAACGTGTGTGCAATAGCGTTTAACAGAACTGTCTTGCCAGTACCACCTTCCCCGCGCACAATCATGAGCAACTGGTCCTGCTGTACACCCGCCATGGTCCGCCTAACATGCTGCTCGATAATGTCGTGCGCTCGCCGCTGTTCAACGTTTAATATATCCAGAGCGTTCTGTTGCTCCGGTGTACGCAATGTAGGTCCTTGTTGCGCGGGGGCTTCCGTAACAATTGCATCATATGCGGACGGCTGCCCTGAGAAAACTGCAGCATCAACGGCCGGCAGCGGGAGAGTATTGTCCGTCGCAAGTTCCGCCCTTCTCGTCAAGGCCCGTAATTTCTCCCCCCACCCCGCGTACTTCGTAGCATCATCTAGGCTCGCTCTTTCGCACATCGGCCCCGACGCCACCACTGGCGCGTCTTGCTCGAAGATTCCCAACGAGAACGCCACATTCATAGCGCCCTCACCATACATAAATTCTCTGGAGGCGTAACGTTCGTTTCGGGCTGCGTTCACATCGGCTTCGGTCATGGGAAGCACGAGGGCTTCTAGCTCCTCCAAATCCATCGCCAGTCGTTGTTCGTCTTGCAAGTCCACAGCCCCTGCGATATCTTCAAGCGGAATATTATCTCTCCTTCTCGCACTATCGGTGCATTCGTGAAAGTAATTGATGTTTTCGATGATGCGGCGATGCTTCTCCGATGCACCGGCATAAAATATCTCGAACGCTGTCTTGAACGTCCCGTCTGGCCCTGTCAAGTCGCGCAGATCCCTCCACGGCTTCAACAGTGCCAGGATGTTGGCTTGGTAATACTCGCCTGTCGTCGTCCGCGGAAACCAAGTGCCTATGAAGTGAGGCAGCGTCTCCAAGTTTTTGCTTCGTAAAACTCGACACCCCTTTCGGTTTGACGATGCCAAATAAGGTATTCTCGTGCTTGCGGGGCGTCCGTGCTGTGCTGAATCTTCATCAGGGGCCCCTTGTTCGCCATCGCCACCGGCAACATGACGGGCAACGTTTTTAAGAGGCTTGCCGTCGTACGTATCGACGTGGTAGTCGTAGTAGTTCATGGTCTCCAACTGCTCGCCGCGATCCGCGTACTCTTTCAACTGGTCCTTAAGGACGAAGACGCCATCGACGACCTCCAGCCGCACGTTTGGGTCCTGTCGTCATTTCCGTTCAGTACCAGCAGTGCGTATGTGAAAACTGTTTACATGTTGTTCTTCCCGAGCCGCCTCCGGCAGCGGTACACCCAAATGGTCTGCCGTTCGATTGAGAGTACTGTCAAACCACTTTTTGTGAGTATACCTTCCGTGTGACGCGCACCGGTCTCACCTTTGTCTTTCAAGGGCTGGAAACAAACTACGTAACGAACTCGCAACCTCGTCCCAGTAAATGGGTACAAAAGTGTGCGATATGAACCTGTCGCCCCAACCCATTAAATAGCTCACTACTTCGGATCCGCTCAGTTCCTGGTGTCGACTTAGCGTATTCGCACATTGTTGGATCATTTTCTTGTTGATATCCCTAGAGTCGGACGCCCCCGCTGGTTGCCGTTGGAATGCTGTGCTTTTAGCCAACAAAGCAGACGCGTTGGCAGACTGGTTCTGTTTCTTGGCGATGTATAGCGTTATGTAAAAGGTGATGTCTTTGGTGTCGCGTCCGTTTGTTATGATTTTCATGTCCTGATTGGACCGCGTCACCTGTAGCAGGGGTGGATTCCACGCA